>LPNX010095504.1:0-120897 GCA_001517045.1 Pseudotsuga menziesii
TGCAATTTGAGTTTCTATTTACAATAGATTTGAAGATGAAATTTTAGTGAAATTTGCATGGTCACATTGCAATGAAGATAAGGCACTTTGGACCAACCACTAAAAACAACATGAACAATCTGGTGAGTCATGTCACACATATTTGGGCAGTTATACATTGATTTGTGTCAGTGTTTGGGAAGCTTTTTTTTAGCTTTGGAGATTTTCTCCGATACAATAGTTATATGACAAGTGGGTTTCTTTTTTTTGGATAACCACGTCCCTGAGCTTTAGGTTGAACCCTTTTCAAAACAGCATGCGGAGGTTTTCGTTTCAATCTTGGTATCAGAAAGCCTTCTCCGCGCGATTCATTGAAGTGAATTGGATGATGGAAGAACCAGGCATGCCGGTGCCTTGCCTTTTGACTTAGGTGACTAGGTAGGCATTCTAGTGAATGAAAAGGTTGGAAGATCTGGCCAAAGAAGGTGATAGCCCTGTATATAGCCTCATGGGTTCGATTATTTAAGTCAAACGCAATGTGTTGAAATTAGGATCGCTTCTTAGCGAGAAAGGGGGACCACCCTCTAAGCCCAAGTATTCCTCAATGACCGATAGGGTACTAAATGACCGATAGGGTACAAGTACCATGAGGGAAAGGTGAAAAGAACCCAGGAAAGGGAGTGCAATAAAAAAGAAATCCGGTGCAAACAATCAGTCGAAGGAGCGAAGCAGCAGCTGGGCGGCTCACCCTAACTGCGTACCTTTTGCATAATGGGTCAGCGAGTAAATGGGAACAGCGGCTTAAGCCATTAGGTGTAGGCCCTTTTCAGCCAGGGAATATACCAGTTGTGACTATTTGACCCAACCCTTCATTCACTTCCAGATAGGGAATTATTCAGTTTATTATTCAGTTTACTCTCTGATTTTTATCTAAATCCTATTAGTGGTGAGAGACAGAAAAAAAACCAGGAAAATTTACTTGGGCTTACGAGGATTTAGAATCAACAATTTATTCACAATTCATTGTAAATTTGATTCTTTTATCATAACAGGTAACTCAGTTCACATATTTTGGTGGTTATATATAGATTTGTGTCATATTTTGGGAAACTTATTTTGTTGACATTGCAGGTCAATGTTGAGGTTTAAATTTTAGTAAAGAGACTTAATCTTACCAATAAACTTCAACTCACTAATAAACATTTAAATTTGACTTTGTTATGATTCATTATATATATATATATATATTTACAAGGAACAATGCTAGAGAAATAGAGACATCTAGTGAGGCCTAGGCATAGCCACTCTGGTGTTTGACCAGGAAACCTTCTGCTACCATAAACAACTTTCAACTACTTGGAATTTGGGGTGGACTAATATCTATGTTTTTCGTAGAATGGAAGATGTTTATAAACCCCCTTATCTTACTTCCTGACCCCAACACCTACAATATATTGTACTGCCCAAATTGATTAACAATGCATGAATAACAGGAAGTAGTGATAAATATCTCATTTAACTAAAAAAGTTAACAGGTAACTAAAACATAGACAACAAGACATTTTAACTAAAACTTAAACAACAAATAACAAATAACAAATAACTTGTTCATTGAACTCTGTTCATAAATAACTATACAAAATATCTTAAATACAAAACTAACAAAGATCTACTATTAACAATAGATCAAGAATCAGACTTACAGATAGCTAATCCTCTATGGACGTAATGGTGCTTTGTTGATCCGAATTCGCGCGTCCATTGACCGATTCGTCTCCACCATCGCTGGTCGAGGCGTCCTGAGAAAGTATCGAAGAATTTGTTCCTATTGCTTCTTCTTGCTTGAAGTCGTTTAATTCCTCGATCAAGAGCGTGATGCGCGCCCCTATATCTGACAAATTTTGTTGAGAGCTTTCCAGCGCTTTGGTGAGCTCGTCTTCTTTCATTTTCTGGATATCTTTAGACAAAGAGGGTTGATCCTCTTGGAGAGTCTGAAGTTCTCGGGACAGCGTTCTCAAGTGGTTTCGAGCACTGTCCAGTTGACGCCGGAGATCAGGAACTTGCTTCATGATGTTGTCAGAACGGTCAATCTTTGAGGCCATTCTTAAAAATAGTCAGATAAGATATTAGCAGAGGCGAGCGAATTGAAAATGGAGCAAGTAGAACAGGAAAACGCCGTGTATAGAGAGATGGCGCAAGTAAAGATCGGAAAGGTGCTCTAAGGAGAGTCGAGACAAATGAGGTAAAAGGAAAATATGAAGTGAGTTAAAAAATGGATAAATTTGTTTTTGGTTTGATTTAAACTTGGGAGGAGTTGGTTATTTTTAAAGGCCATCTTTAATAAACATGTATTCTTGGTCCATTCAACGGACCAACAGCGAAGTCAATGGTTGACTTGGCTATGTACCTTTGGTCCATTCAACGGACCAACAGCAAAGTCAATGGTTGACTTGACTATTGGTCAGTTGAATAAACCGAACATACATGCTTTTTAAGCTCAGACATTTTTAAATGCCCCATTTTTCCGATAAAATAATTTGACATTTCAAATAACGAATTCCATTTCTTTAGTCTAGGTGTCTTAGGGAATTTAGTAATATATTTAAAAATATGAAACTTGGGAGGAGTTAGTTATTTTTCGTGAGCACTTTTCGAATAAAAAATTTGACATTTCAAAGAACCTTGTTTACATTTATTTAGTCTTGATGTCTTAGGGTGATAAATCCATAAGTATAGTAATATATTTAAAAATATGAAAAATGTTAAATTTTATTTTAAAAAGATTAATAAATTTTGATAAAAAATTTCGACAAAATGGTTATGATTATTATTATTATTTTTGGAAACTCGTGATGATGATTAACGTCCATTGAGCCTAACTTTGATTTATCTGACCTTAAGAACAATAATACTTGGTTTACTTTAAAATCTTGTTCCTGTGCTCAAAAACTTGTCAAGAAAATAAACTTCCAAATAATTGATAATTTAGAATTTATTTGAATATTAATTAATCTATTTTATTTTTATTTTATTTTTTATTTATAACAATATATTCATTATGATTCCAATTTGTGAGTTACAAAAATAAAATCCAAGTCTACAAGAATAAAATCTATGTTTATTATATTCCACAACTACGCCCAACCAATATAAGTTCTCTACATAACCGTTTTTATTAATCATTAAAAGAATGAATTAATTTAATCATTTGTTTATTAATATATTTATGTAAAAACTATATTATTAACTAATTCTTTAAAAAATAAAAAAAATTTGGAATGGATCAAATCTCTATAAAACAAGAATAATAAAAAATAAGAACCAAATAATTATGGTCATGATTGAGTCTAAGAGGAGCATTCTACAACCCAGTAGGGGCGATGCGTAACTTCTTTAGTGTTCATCCTAGATTTGACACATGTCCTTTAAAAAATAACCATATATTATAAAATAATAATATGCCGCCTCGGATTATACTTAAAATATTTATTACGACGTATATTTACAAAACACAAATTAGATAAATTGGAGATGTGTAACTCCTTCCGTGGTCACTCACAATGGTCACTCACAAAGATAACAAGTGTCCTTTTAAAAAAATAAAAAAATATTTTAAAAATGATATAATATATGTGTAACACGCCTCAACATTTATAAATTAATTTTTTTTACATCAATTGATTTTACTATAATTTAACTATTAGATTACTCATGTTCTAATTTATGCAAATTATTAATATCTTTTCCCTCTCCATTATGCGAGGTTCAATTCATTGAAACAATGACCAACTCAACTACACTCAACTACACTCACATGCAATTTTTTTCGTTTTCTTTCTTTTAATTTAATAGGTTTTACTAGGGCCTTAATTTCCATAAGAATTGGGAGACTATCCATAATATTGATCAGATCCATTATAGCCTAAGATCTTGCTATGATTGTGACCCTCCATCCTAAGTGCGATGGATTGGGGTTTGTAAGCCATATGATTCCTACCATAATGTAACCCTTCGTTAAAGAAATAAAGCAAAGGTTATAGTGTATAAAGAATTTTTCTACTTGGCATAATATAATGAATGTGTTATGACAAGTCTACGCCATAGTCACGCCATAGTTTTACAATATAATATATGGTTGTTCGTTGGAGTTTGACACATGGTTTGAATTCATGTTAAAACATGAATGGAATGATTAAGGGCCATGATTGATCTAAAATGGTACTCTCGTTGAATTAAATGTTTTCTTGGCTGCGAGTTGATTGCAACCAGGTTTTTGAGCTAGCTAGAGAAGTAAGCTTAGCCTTACACCTGTACCATGGAATTGCAAGGGTTTCACATGGTTTTTATTACGTCTTTGGTTGTCTGAACCTTCATTTGTGCATTTGGTCGTGTAAGCCTACACCTAGATATAGGAGTGAAAGTCATGAACCCAAGTGTATGAATAGCCAATTGAAATGAGTTGTCAAAGTTGATTGTTTGTGCATTATCTTTTCTTTTTCTTCATGTATTTCGATTCTAGCATTTACCTTATAATGTTTTGTAATTGAATCATGTTTCATGGGGAACCTATGATTACCAATGCTTGTAATAATTGGTTGTTTAATAACATCCTTTAGAATCTCCGTGAATCAATACCTTCACCCACTTTGATATTCAATCATTAGAACTTTGACATTCAATCATTGGAATCTCTTTTATCTATTTGTCATACACTAGATCATTGTTGAGAGAACATGAAAGATATGTTTATGTTTTAAAGGATGAGTTGATAATCATGTCAATTTGCAATTTTGCAAGATAGTAACACTAGATCATTGTTGAGAGAACATGAAAGATATGTTTATGTTTTAAAGGATCAGTTGATAATCATGTCAATTTGCAATTTTGCAAGATAGTAATCTGGGGTAAGTCAAGAAAATTTTGTCATATCATTATAAACATAATATTCATACACTGACACAAACATATAAAGAAAGGGGGAACTAATTAGTTAGAAACACTTTCTCCTACATTACGTGGCATACTTTCAAACCACAAAAAGGTAGAATTTATATATATGTATTTTATTTATTGAGCCGAGAGGCTCTCTACAGCCCAGTATGGGGGAGATCTTGTAACGTTACGTAACGTTGAAGCGTTACATAATGTTGTAACGTTACGTAACGTTACATAATGTTATGTCGGCTAAAAAAAAATAGAAAAAAAAATAGAAGTAACGTTACTTAAAAGGAAAAAAAAAACTATATAAATAGCAAGAAGTATCACAAATTACATCCAAATCCTAGCTACCTTGATCCAACAACAGCAACAACCACTGCCATAGCAAACAGCAACAACCGCGACTGCAACAGTAAACCCAGGTAAGAATTTTAAATTTGCTAATCGACAATCAATTTAGCAGGTAATCAATTCAGATATTGTTTAGATATTCTGTGGCTGATATCGAGGAATGTTTGTTATAGGTCATGTTCTGGTTTTGGAGTTGAAGCGAATTTGAATCAATAACTCCTTCGTTTGCCAGCAGGCTTTTATTTTAGGTTTGAGGAAATGGAAACTACCCATGTCGGTGTAAAAGAGGTGAAGGCGGAGACAAGCCAAGTTGAGCGAGGCGCTGGCCAGAGATTCTCTACACAGTTCACCAATTTCTTTCACGAAATGTGATCAGATTTCCAACTTTAAAAATTTTTTTAAACTATTTGCAATTCCTGTATATTAATTACTGTGACAATTTTATCAAAATGGGGCGGGCGCTACAGACAGAACTGGCTTTCAATATGCGTAACCTAGATTTCAATGCGTTACGTCCAGAGAAGGACGTCCAGAGAAGCTCCTGGATCTGTGGAAGCTTTCCTTATGATGATGATCTTCTTGGTGTTGTTGTTTCAGATTGAAATTGCAAGGTGCTCCATGAACACCACATTCTGGGCTACTGCTGTGGCCCCCATGTCTATGCACTGATCCATTTCTTGGATTCAACCTGCTCCTTGATGTCTTTGTCGCCTTTTTGTCCATCTGATCTTTAATTATAACTACAGAAGACAATGTGAATTCACCTTAATCTCTGTATCTATAATAGGAACAAAAGGAGAAACAAAGACAAGAGAGCGCCATGGCAGTAATGTTCATAATCGCTCACAGCGTTGGGCCGAGACAGATAATCTAACGTATCTCCTTGAAATCAAACCCTAAAGTAAGTTGCCTCTATTAGCTTGGTGTTTGGGATTTGAAAAAAGTAGTGGGCAGTTTGAATGTTGAATGAAATGAATATATTTAATGGCATGGAGTGGCAATGGCAATGGCAGCAACAGCATGCCACCTTCTCCAGTTGTATCTGCATTTGGCCATGAAAAGTAAGTGAGAGCCCCACCCAGAACCAGGGAATCAGAATATACAGCGTGACATCGTTAGAAGCTAATCACATTGAAATTAAGAAAATAAGACAATCGCACCACCATCAACTTCTTCGAATAAACAAATCCTTTCACGTGGAGGAATTTAATTTGTGAAATAATTGAGTGGGCAGAAGCTCAATCGGTGTCTTATTCGCTGGTGAAAGATTGAATTTCATCCTCACATTTATGCTTCATGTCAGCCATGAATTTTTGCTGAGAAATGTCAACCATGAATTATTTTAAGTTAGACTGTTTTTTATTCAATTATCTTGAATTATTTTAAGATAGACTGATTTTGTATTCAATTATTTTAGAAAAAAGAATATGGACTGAGACATACTCTGCATGACAATGTTGATAAAAATAGTTGAAGTTCGTTTTGTTTTTAACTCGATTAACTTATGAAACTTGCATTATATCGAGTTTAGGGTTTTTGTCTTTAACGACCATTCTCCAGTTTAGGATTTTGCTTTCAACTCGGTGAAGATATTTGTGAACTGTCATTTTCCATTATGGATTTCAATTTTGATGTTTGTGGTGTTTTTATTTTCAATGATAATGCCCGAGAGATCTGAACATATATCTTCCATTGCAGATTAATAATTTGAATGAGGAACTTGCAGCTACCTATGGTGAGCTCGCGGCCTGTGGCAACTTGGATGTGGCTACCATAAATTATGGTCAGTATGTAAACCAGCGTAGATCCAAATCCTAGGCTCTATCAAGAGCTGAGAGGGATCAAATCTTTCGTGGTGCAAACCTCCTTGAGTGCAATACCTGAGAAGTGGTGCAAGAGGTTTGCACCTTGGGAGATTTGATCCCTCTCGGCTCTTGATAGAGCCTAGGATTTGGATCTACGCTGGTTCATAAAAACAATTACTTTTGTATTTGTTAGGAAAAGGTTGCAGCCAAACCACTTGTTATAATTATCACAATTTCTCACTTTAACTATTATTACACCACTAATTTTAATTATAAAATTAATTAATGTAAATATAAAATTTTAGCTGATTAAAAAATAGTTTAAATTCATTTATTTTCATATTCAATTTCAATACTTCTTCATGTTTTATGGATGGCAAGGGTAACCCCAAAATACTGGTAACACTCGGAGAGTATGGACACATTTTACCAATGAAACTAAACATTGAAACTCCTCTATCATATTATTTTAAAATAAACCATAACCTTTCAAAATATTTATCGTCTTATTTTTTTATTTTAAAATAAACCAGAACATTTAAAAATTAATTTCTATAAGCAAAGTTCCTCTCTAAAAATACCATAAAATGAATTTTTCTATGTATAATATTAAAAAAGCATACAAGGGAACATTATTTCGAATAATATTTTTTCCGTATTGGATGTAGATTGGGTAGTTGGGAGGAATGATTGTTACCCTCTCCACCGAGGTTCAATTCTTATAAGGGACATAATACTCTTGTTAAACCCCTGTATATTGATTATGTCATGGTTTGACTAAACATATAATTATGACCATAACTTAATTCTTCCCACTAAAAATTATTGCATATTAAATTTTAATAATATTTTCTAACAATATTTCCTCACATTACAATTACATACTCTACACAAGTTTTGTTCCCATGTAAGTCATTATTACTTGCCACCTTCTATATATGATCCTAGAGCCGCCAAATTCGGCGGGTGCTAAAAATAGCGGACGCCATCTAAAGTCTAAATCTAAATGCTGATATGGATTTAGGTATTAACTGAAGTTATCGGCCAAGATAAATATGAATGAGTGAGAAGTTGCACAGGAGACTGGAACTGGAATTCTGTGGCAAGGCCCTTTCAAGTAACTGAGCAAGGTGGGTTTCTATGTTCTCGTGTTCGAGATTTGAAACCTCTCTACGAATCAAATGTGAAGTCACTGGGAAATGATGGAAATGGTGGTTCCCAAGAGGGAAATGATAAGATTCTCTCTTTTTATAGGCCCAAGAAAGGTTGGAGATAGGGTTTGGTGTTCAACGAAAAAACATGCATAAGGTCAACATTTTGGAATTCAATTTGAGAGGTTGCGAGGTTGAAAACTGTAGAAGATTCAACTTATTGTTCTATTGTTAAAACATAGTTTTATTCAGAGGTCAGTCAGTTTGAAGTTAGGGATGCTTCCTTCAAAGTAGAAGAAGCTCCTCTGACAGGAAAAGGGGGAGGTGATTTTTATTCCTATGTTTTTTTAGCTGCTTCTCCTTTTTGTAGTATTTTCTTTCTGTTGGAATTATGTTGTTTCCTTTGCCTAATTTCGTCGAGTAGAGAGTAAATTGAAAATATATAATATTGCTACAGAATATAATCATACATATTGAGTTGTTAAATTTTAGCTTTTTATTACAAGTTGTGGGATTACACTGTAGGGATTCAATTGACGGGAGGAGAGATTATATGAGTTAAAGATGAAGCTGAGGAGACATGGCCACACCAGGTCATATTGGCATCATGCCGAAAGGAAAGAAGCCTTGAAGTCACCTCTATGAAGGAAAAAGAAGGAAAATCGACTCAACCAGAGGAACACAGAAGCTATGAGAGTTCAGTTGTAGGTTAAAGGAAAGCACAGCCTTCGAGCCATAAACAAAAGTCAATACACACTCTCATAAAGACCAAAACCATTAACAACTTCGTAATTATAATGATAGTATAATGATGTGATCATATCATTATACTATCATGAAAAGTGATCTTATGCTAAATTAATTCGCTCTAGTGGTGGTTGGTATCTAGAAGAGATTTAATAGCTAGATCATGTTTAGTAGTATGCCATACATCATGCATGATTCAACTAGAAAAGTATTTCCCTTACACATGAGTCCCAACTCAACACATGAGGATATGAATTGACACACAAGTACTTAGTCTTATCCAACAAGACTGTACAACATCATCACTTTGGTATATCAAATCATCCACCTCAACACTAGGATTAATTTTTACACATAAGGCTTAGTCATTCTTGAGTCCAACCCAAGAATTTTAATCCAATTTTCTTGAGTCTAAATCAAACTCCCTATGACCTCAACACATGAGGCCTAATCCTAACAAACAACATTGGCTTGGATAATGACTCTTGATGCTATAAACTTAACACTCCTTCTTAGTAAGGGAGGCATTATTTCCCATTCCAATCTTTTCTAAGAAATTCCTATAATTTATCACTGATAGATGCTTAGTCAACATATCTGCAATCTACTCATTAGTAGCAATGTATTGAAGTCTTATCACACCTCCCTGGACCATGTCTCTAATGAAGTGATACTTCATCTCAATGTGTTTCGAGTTATCATGAAACACATGGTTTTATGAGAGTTTAATACATCTATAATTATTAGAGGAAATAATCATAGTCTCAGGATTCTCCCCAAACAACCTATCAAGTATCTTCTTAAGCCACACTTCTTCTCAGTAGGTATTACTTGCCGCAATAGAATTTGCTTCTGTACTACTAGCTGCACTATACTATGCTTATGTAGTATTTTTAATTTTTCTTCTTTAATTCAATTTCGCTAGGATCTTTATCTATAAGAATAACAAAATACAAAAATATGCACAAGATACACAAGACACAAATATTTTCCTCGGGGAGACCATAAAGGAGAAAACCCAACAAACTTCCTCGAAATAGTTCTGTCACTAATACAATATCACAATATGGAAAAACCAAAGAATAAGATGTCTTCTGCATCTCTCTCTCTTTATCCTCTAGCAAACTTTTCCTCTCTCTCCCAATGCACACATGAGAGAGTGTGTGAGTGTGTGTCTAAATGAGGGAGGGTTCCTTCCCTATTTATACAGATCAAGTGACTGACCTAAAACTTGATTGGGATGACCTCTTAACCTAGTAGGGTTGAATTTACCTAGGGAGACGCAAAAATACATTTTATTTTATTTATCTTGGGGACTATTTCCCTAGATTACAAAAGATGTTTTACCTCAATGACCATACACAATAATTTCATCCCAAATGGAGGGAAAACATCTCCGATGAGGTTACAACAATATACAATGATAATATAAAACAAAATGTCTTCCAAAGTTACAATTCCAACAACAATCCCTCTTGACTAGGAAGGTATTCTCTCGCCATAGTCATCAACACTCTGGTCAGGTCATCATCATTAGATCATCATAGTCACTGCTACTGTAGTACACATCTTTTTGATCATTTATTAGTAAAATATGTTAGATCTATCTATTATAGGATGTTTCTGTAGAGCCAACCGTATTTTATGCTAGGTGTTGGATTAATCCTCATCTAGGTCTTCATCATATCCATGAGCAAACCATCACATAGGTATAGTCTAGGACCATACATTACATTGCCACTACAATCACCTACGTCTCCTACCATCTTCTTTTCACATCCAAATCATCTCATCATTGCACACGGAGAAAAACCCAGATGCACACTACATCTAAATTAGACCACCTGCATTCTTCTAGCATAGGAGAATGCTAAGAATCATTACATCTCAAAGATAAACTACATCCACCACTATGCGAGAATATCCTAGGAGCACACCAAGTGAATTATGTTTCTCCACGGCTATCCCATGTTCTACCAGCATAGGAGCATGGTAGGAATCATTATGTCTTAATGACAACTTGTGTCTACCACTATGTGAGAATCACCTAGGTGCACACCAAGTGTCTTCATGATCAGTGGACCTCTCATCATCACCAACATGGGAACACATAAGTACTTCTTATGTCTAGGGACAACCTACGTTCTATGCCAGGACTGATTACATCTAAGGACAACCTCAATGAAACATTACATCCATGGACAACCTGCATTCTATGCCAAGACTAGTCGCATCTAAGGACAAACTTCCAGGACTCATTACATCTAGGGAAAACATGCATTCTATGCTAGGACTGATTAAATCCGAGGACAAATTGAGAGGACTGATTACATCATGGGACAACCTAAATTCTATGCCAGGACTAATTACATCGAGGGAAAACCTGTATTTCTTCCCATGTGATATCTTGTTCTAGTGTGTCTACATCTTTTGGTCTCCTCCTCATCTATAGCATGGGAGCACTCCGAGACTTATTATGTTTAAGGATAACCTATGTCTACCACCATGGAAGGTCTCGTCACTCTCTCTTTCTAGGGACCTCGATCTGGATGACACCTATTCTCTCTCTGAAGTACTCAAACTTTACTCTAGCTAGTGGCTTGGTCAACACATCATATATCTGTTCATCTGTCACCATGTAATGGAGATTCATTGCTCCTCTCTACACCATATCCTAGATATAGTAATACTTGATCTCAATGTGATTCAAATTGTTATGGAACACCGAGTTCTATAACAACTTCACACAACTCTGGTTATCACAAAATATATAAGTCTCCTCTAACTCAATATTATACAAATCATATAGTAGCTTTCAAAGCCACACTGCCTCACAACTAGCCAAACATGCTGCAGCATACTCTTCCTTGGTTGTACTCAATTCCACATAAGACTGTTTCCTGCTAAACTAGGAGATCATACTGAATCCCAAACTGAAGAAATATCCCAAAGTTCTCTTCCTATCACTGGCACTTCTTACCCAATCGAAATCAACACAACCATACTGGTTAATCTTCTCATTCAAATCATACTTGATCCCATAGTCAACTATACCTTCTAGGTACCTCAATACATGATTTGCAGCAATCAGGTGAGCATCTATCAAATCCGTTAGGAACTGTCTTAGGGTTTTCACAACAAAGCATATGTTTCATCTTGTGTTCATCAGGTACATCAAGGGACCAATCATTTGATGATACATTGTGGCATAAACAATCTCTAATGAAGCATCAGTGTCAAGTACGATTCCATTGGTGTGGTTATCGTCTTGTAGTCCAACATTCAGAATCTCTTCATAATATTCACTGCATACTTTACTTAACTAAGGAAGATCCCATCAACACTTTGTCACACCTCCATGCCTAAGAAGTAGTGCATCATCCCTTAGTTTTTCATCTCGAACTCAACGGAAAGCTTCCTCTTTGCATATACAATGATTTCATCCTCTCCTGTCAAAAACATGTGATCAACATATAGCAGGAGCATCATTGGTATTCTTCCTTCAACCTTAAAGTAAATTTTGGAATCTTCTTTACTCTTGGTAAATCCCAAGACCATTAGGAAGTTGTCCATCCTGCCACACCACATCAAGATTCTTGAACTCTGGGATCTTCTGTAGTCACACCCTATGAAGTGGATGTAATGTTCATTGCTTGAAGTACATTAAGCATTGACCATTTCAAGCACCTAGGGGTTGAAAATTGAATTAATTAAACTACGTAAGGAATTTTGGATATTAAAAACTATGGAGGCATCTATTATGATAATTTATAATTCTGATTATTTTATGTAATTATTTAATTAATGTGGAAAATAATGACATGTGGAAATGAGTGCCATGTCACGAGGGTGCATTAGGAAATTCAAATTTCCTTGGATTAAAAATAGAAAAAGAAAACAGTGAGAAAAATATAGAAGCTGACAAAAGCAAGGAAAAGTAGTCAACTTTGGTCAAGGTAGGGCACAATTTTTAGTTTAGTGAGAAGATACTTGCAAGGAAACATCTCCACTCCTAATAAGGAAAATTTTACCTAAAGGGGAGTGCAAATTCCACTTTGGACTTAAGGTATCAAATTCAGAAACATTAATAAAGATACTTACTTGCTATTTTCCTCAAAGAGGGTGCATCCATGATTAGGGTTAGGGTTTGCAAGTGGCAACTTGCTCTTGAACAAGTCATGGGCTTGCTCAATAATTAACTCAATATTTATTTAAGGGTGCTTCCAAATCCATTTCTCAATTTATATTGTGAATTATTTGATGCTATGTAAATCTAAGATTCGAAACTGAATGATGAGACTTAGTTCCCTCGGATGATGCGCCCCAAGTCTCCCTTCCCTATTATTCTCTTCTCTGCCATTCCTCATTACATATCGTAGAGATCCAATGAGCAACCATCCAAGATTCATTTCGAGCTATGATATAATCCTTCATCCATTAATGGAATTATTTCAGGTGTATCTATTAGATCTTGAATTTTCCAATACATAAATACATATGAGGGTTCGAATCTCCATGTCTCTCTTTGATTATAGCTTCTAAAATTCCTTGTATTTATGCATCTTGTTAAAGAATACTATATATATTATTTTGACATCCATGGATTTAAATTTATTTTATAAACATTCTTTTTAATTTTTTTTATCGATCTGAATCTGTATGAATGAGTTTTATTTGATTTTACCAACCTAGTCTAGATTTGCACCTAGAATTGACTAGTTTTACCATAAGATGCATAATTTGAACTCTAAATCTCCAAATCCAACCATTTTTGTTGTTATTTTTCCTTAACATGTTTATCTAAGTCTCTAATTTATGAAACAGATAATTCCTAACCTCCTTCACCTATTTGGGAAATCCTAAAGATGAAGCTAGTGAGCTATCATAAGAGGAGGTTTTACCATTGAGACCTTTATAATCACTTTTTTTCATTTCGTATTTGTATAATATTGTAATTAGTTATATATAAATTCATGAAATATTTCTAAATATTCCTAATACTCTCTTAGCCATTGGTTGCTTGGAAATTGCTAGTAAGGGTTTTGTTTGCAGCGGTTGGGACTCCCAGAATCCTAGAAGTAGAATTCAACTATGACGATGTTCAAAACATAAATGTTACTAACATATAGGATCTTAGGAACATGAAAAAATAGTATCATTCCCTATATTATTGATCTCACCATTAAATCACATTTACTCTCTCCTCAACCTGATAATTTTCCCACCTATCAGCTAGTTATCTTAAAGTTTGTTTTAAAATTTATTGCAACAAATTTAGTGAGTCTTAATTATGATTCAGGAACATTATAGTTCTATCATAGCACTTTCCTGCACCCATGTGGAAATTACTCTCTCAATAGAATAAAATTTTAGCTATGCCATACTCTGATGATGACTATGATAAACATTGTGAAGAAGAAGAAATCCTCTTTGTTGATGGAGGCCTAGCAAGACATGAAGATGATGAAGTATATTGGACGTCAAATAAAGAATATATCAGATATGATTATCCATTGTTAATGAATAATTGACAAATATGATAGAAGCATGTGAAAACATGCCTTGCTATTACAAGGAGTATCTAACTTTTCTCAAGACTATCGGTGCAGTTATGACCTTCAAGGAGTATGCCTATCTCATGTATGGATTTTGGCCACAGAATGTTGATTATAATTTTTTCAAGAGAAGAAATTCATCCATAGAGGAACCAAGTTGTTCCACTTCTTTGAGCAAAGAAGAAGAAGAAGGAACCAAAGGTGAAGATTCATCAAAGCCATATGTATGTTCAATATTTATGAGTTTGTTTGGGTTTTCTTGAAACATAGCTTCTAAAGGTTGTGACATGAGTACCACTAAATATGAATAAGTCTCAAGTTTCTTGAGGAGAAGAGAAATGAGGTAGAGGCATATATGTAGGAAGTGGAGTACAAGTCACTGCAAGATGGTTGCATAGGAGAAGAAAGTGAAGATGAACATGCTTCCAATTTCTTTGTGGGTTATGTCCATATCACTGCTAAGGATGTTGGTTCATGTATGGGTGGTGAGACATATTTTGGTTCAGATCCAAAAGAATTTTATAAATCATATTTACAGTCACCTCTTGAGTCACATAATGGAGAAGAAGACAAGGCCACACCACTTGGTTGTGAACCATATAATTTAGTGGAAGAGAAGGCCACCATAGTTCCCCTACATAAAGGCGAGGAAGATGAAATTCCAAGGTATGATGTAATTCCTGATATGTACAAAGATCACATTTTATTACAAATTTGTGAGATACCCTTTGCTTCCTATCATGGAAGTAGTTTTGTAGAAGATTCAAAAGCTGATCGATATGTTGGAAATGAAGTATGTGTTGTGGATCCATGCAAAAATAAAGATGGTAATATATGTCAACAATTGGAAGGAGAAAACTTGATGGAGGATATTCTTTGTGAGGCACATCAATTGAGGATATCACTAAAGGAGGACAAGGAGAATATTATGGCATCCATGAAAAACCTTGTTCACATCAATGCCTTGGTGATAAGATGCCATTGGAAAGATTCTTTAGGAGATTTGGAAGGATAATCCTTTCTAGAAGAGCACATAGCACTTAAAGAAGGCATGACCAAGATGAAGGATAGCTATATAAAATTACCATCTGACAGAGATTATCTCCTTATGGTGGCTGAAATGTACCATTGTGCATTGAGAGGAAAAAAAAGAGTATGAAAGACTCCATAGTAAATGGGAGTCTACATATGATTCCTTGATGAGAACCCAAGAATATCTTCAATAGTCAATGTTGCAAATTGATCAACTTCAAATCATTTTGAATGAACCACACCCCCCATATTGAATGGAAAATAATCATGTGCACATGGTAGGAACTACTTTGGATGTGCTGAAGGAACCTCATGTGCAGGACAACCATGAGTAAGGAGCATATTTGAATATGCTTATGAAAATATATGAGGAAGAAAATCTTGGCCATGAACTCATTGAGATTGAGAGGAGGGATGAATTGTTCTTATATATGGGAAAGATGGATGAGGACATTCCAATTGAATCAAAATGCAAAGGTGTTTATCTATTCATGTATTGGGTACATAAATATATGATTGAAATAGAGGATTAAGGATGCACTAGAATTGCTTTCATTAGTAGAGGGTTGTTTGACATGCATGCCTTAAAAGGGAAACCTCATGAGTTTCCATTATTGGTGGTAGATTCTTCACCAAAGGAGGTGGCTGATCACATTCCATATGGATAAACAAATAAAAGTCCTTATTCATCCATTGATTGGGTGGATAGAGACATAATTGAAATAAAGACTTTGGGAGGTAAAGGATTTATTTATTTATTTCTGTAATACATTTTTTTTGTGACTACCATTGTCATAACATATGTCCAAAATAAAATACTTATTTTTCATCCATTAGATATCTTCAATACACATGCACATGAGGTGCATTTTTATTTTCTTGTGCTTAATGAGTTTAAGGTCAAGAAAACTGGAGACCAATTACTTGTTCATTGCCAAAGAGATTATGAATTTCCCTTAGAATATTGTTGCACACTTTTGAATGGATAACATGGTGGCACTTACACTGAGCCAACCAATGTAGGAAGTTTTTCATCCCTTATATTTATGTATGAGTATTTCAGAGAGTTGGTTCATCGTTATTCACCGCACACATCTATTTCAGGTACATTAGGTGGGGGTGAAAATTGGGAGAGGGAAATTTCCTTGTTGGTTGCACACGAGGAGAAGGAGGATCCCATACGTGTTTATGATGAATTTATGAAAGCACCATTCCCTTCCCAACAAAAACATAAGCATCCACTTTCATTTAATTGCACCGATTGAATGGACAAAGTGGCAGGGAGTTGATCCGTTGGAGTTATACACTAGTTCCATGTTTGGGAGATCATAAGATTTCTATAGGTGAGAAATAGTCATGGATGGAGAATCATAGGAACATATTTATTCCATTTTATTCCATTAATCCACATATGTATTGGTTGGAAAATTACATGTCACACATGGATTCTTATTGCAAAAAACATTATGATCATGATCAATGGAAGGCAGCTAAGCAAGCAAACTGCCAAGAGAATTTTTTGAGAAATATATATTGCATAAGGTGGCATCTGTGGATAAAATACACACATTTGGATGGATCCTTGCACCCTTTGAAAAATGGCATAGAGTTGATCAATTGAATATGTTAATATAGATATTTTTGTTGGAGTTTCATTGCATCCCCTTGTTGGATGAGGAGACATATATTTTTATTTCCTTATTGCATTCTCATAGATGATTTGTATATACCATTCTATTGTGAGCATATTGGGAATCCTTATTGGTTGGATGATACCTACCCTTCTTGTTGTTGGACATGGTATTTTCACCCTTGTCACTTCATCCTCATGGATTTCACATTTGATTCTTGTGAGCACTAGTCCCATAAGAACCTTCCTAGGAGATTGAATAGACTGGTTTGGATTCAAACTCAATTTGGGGACATATATTTTATGATGGATAATCTCTCAATATTTTGTCCTAGCTCAAAGAGTGAAATACCTTTCATTATTTCGTCATTATTCATGGTGTTATTTCTATCCTTCATTGTACCTTTCATGATGGTGGCTTATGTATGATGTTGATGTTGCTTAGAAGGATGCACACCAGACGGTGGGATCTTGGCATTCGTTGGGGTGTCAAGTTTCTACCTTTGACACTACTACATCGATACTTGCAGTTGAAGAAATGGGATCCATTAATACTTTTATCTGAGGAGTTGTGGTGGATGTCATTCTCATCGATGGGGATGCAATGAAAGAAATGGGACCCTGGCATTTCTTTTCTTTGGAGAATCTATTTACATCCTGGTTTGATGAAGCAAGTCAACCTTTCTTCACATGATTTCATATATGTGATATCGTTTACGAGTTCTCCTACATGGGGGAATGACTTCTTTGGGTGAACCAATTTTGTACCACCTTAGAGTGCTTCTGCTTAAGGACAAACAGACTTGGGAGGGGAGGACTGTAATGATCCTTCATGGAAGGACATTAAGTGTTCACCATGTCACGCACCTAGGAGTTAAAAATTGAATTAATTAAATTACCTAGGGAATTTTGGTTATTAAAAAATATAGAAGCATGTATTAGGATAATTTCAAATTATGATTATTTTATGTAATTATTTAATTAATGTGGAAAATAACGACATGTGGAAATGAGTGTCATGTTAGGAGGGTGCATTAGGAAAGTAAACTTTCCTTGGATGACAAATAGAATCTGTAAAAAAAAACTCACAAAAACAAATAATCACAAAAATATAGAAACTGACAAAAGAAAGGAAAATCCAGCAGTTTCAAAAGGAGAAAGTGAAGAAAAATAAGTCAATTCAAGAGAAGGCAACTTTGGCCAAGGGAGGGTGCAGTTTTTATTTTGATGAGAAGATACTTGGAAGGAAACATCTCCAATCCTAATACGGAAACTCTCACTCAAAGGAGGGTGCAATTTCCACTTTGGCCTGAAGGAAAAAATTAGTAAACACTACCAGAGATACTTACTTTATATTTTCCTCATGGAGGGTGCATCTATGATTAAGTTTATGGTTTGCAAGTGGAAACTTTCTCAACAAGTAATGGACTTGTTCAACAAGTGATTCGAGATTTATTTAAGGGTGCTTCCAACTCGTTTTCTCATTTTAGATTGAGAATGTTTTGATTCTATGTGAAGATGATATTTGAAACTGAGTGATGAGCCTTGGTTCCCTTAAGTGATGCATCCCAAGTCTCCCTTCCCTACTTTTATCTGCTCTCCCATTCCTCATTGTAGATCACGGAGAGCCAAGAAGAAACCATTCAAGATTCAGTTCGAGATTTGATAGCAGCATTCATAAATTAATGATAGTATTTTATGTGTATCGGTAGATCCTTAAGTCTCTAGTACATAAATACATATGAGGATTCAAATCTCCAAGTCTCTCTTTGAATATAGATTCTAAATTTCCCTGTATTGATTCATCTTGTTAAAATAATGCTATATAGATTATTTATGAGAGTTATTTCGACATAAATAGAAGTAAATTGATGTTATAAACATTCTATATAATTTTTATATCAATCTGAATCTATATGACTGAGTTTTACTTGATTTTACACAACCTAGTCTAGATTTGCACCTAGAATTGACTAATTTTAGAATAAGATGCATAATTCAATATATGAGTATCAAAATCCAACAATTATTGTTATTGTGTGTCCTTAATATGTTTATATAAGTATCAAATTTCTAAAACAGAGAATTTCTATCCTCCTTCACCTATTTGGGAAATCCTGAAGATGAAGCTAGTGAGTTGTCCTAAGAGCTAGTTTTACTATTGCGACCTTTAGAATCAATTTTAGTTGTTTATGATATGTATAAATATGTAAATAATTCTATATATCTTAATTAAAGAGTTATAAAATATTCCTAATACTCCCTTATCCATTGGTTTCTTGGAAACTGCTACTAAGGGTTTTTGTTTGCACCGGTTGGGACTCCTAGAATCCTAGAAGTAGATTTCCGCGGAGATTATGTTTGAAACCTAAATGGAAAAAAAAATAGGATATTAGGAACATAAAATAAATATATCCTTCCATACCTTATTGATCCCACCTTTAAATCCCAATTACTCTCTCCTCATCTTGCTAATTTTCCTACCTATCAGCTAGTTATCTTAAAGTTTGCTTTAAAGTTTATTGCAGCAGAGTTAGTGAGCCTAAATTATAATTCATGAACATTATAGTGGAGCACCATCCTTCCTATGAATTTTTTACTATCTGTATCATAACATTCTGTACTGGAGTGACTGGTAACCTCCTATGCTACCGATCTTCTATGTATCCATCTATGTCATCTTTCAAGGTCATTGGATAGAGAGATCCTCCATATCGATATTTGTTGAAAGTTTCTCTTGCACCCATATGTGATGTTTTCATCCTCTGTAGGCTTCCATATTCAATCTTGTATCAAAGGTTGATATCTCCATCGCTATAGGTGATCTTCAAGGTCTTCATGTAACTATTTGTGCTACCCCATGGGTTCCTTCTGAGTCCGTACAAATCCTTTTGTGCACATGTGGTTATCATATTGATATGCACTTCTACTTATTTGGAGAAGTGTGTTTTGTCAATGGAGTATGTATTGTCATCATATACTCCCTCTTTTTGAGAGAAACCATGAACCTTGCTTTGTATTTCTTGATGTTGGAATCTTTTGCATGCTTGATCTTGTAGATCCACATGGAAGAAACAATGGAATTCCCTTCAGGTCTTGGAAATGCATCCTAGATATCATGATCAACTCGTACTCTTTGATCATAGTCTCCTTCCATTTCTTCTCAGTTGCTTCTTTGTACATGTAAGGATCTGCATCGATGATGTCACATAATATTTCTACATAACAAGAGTATGTCTGAGGAATCTTACTTTGTTTGGAAATATCATCATAGTTTTCTTCATATTGGATGTTATTTCATCTCCAAGATTGTATTCATCTCTCATGGTGTATCTACCGCTCTCTGTGGTTTGGTCATATCATGATTCTTATATTCTTCTAAATCTCTTTCTTCTGTCATGGTGTCTTTGTCCTTGAGAGCTTCATGTTCCTCTTCATTTTGTTTGATTGAATATTCTATCTGAACCGTCATCACTTGTTCTTCAGAAAAAGTTTCATTCTTATTTTCTTGTAGGTGATTGTATGCACTCTTTCCTACAATGCAAATTTAGTTGCATGATTAGAAACATTTCATAATTTTCAAAAAAAATTAATAGTGAAAAATTCTAATGGATAAAGATATATGTCACACAGACATGCAACTACCTTATCCAATTCTACCACATTCATCCATATCCCGTATACATATGGTAACTTTCTAGATGCCTTCCATCTATACCATAACATTATTAGGAGGGAACACTACTCCCAATATGATAGCAAAGAGGTTTCATTTTAGATAAGTAGCAATGGAATGTTGTACAACGCCACAGACTAACCCATAATATGCAACTTAGTGGTATAATTTTCATTAATGCAGACACTGCAACATGCATAATACACTTCCTAAATCTAGGAACATATCTATGTAGACAGATGGACAATATCATTTAAGAAACTAGATACATAGGAAATGGAAATTCAAATACTTATCTTTATTTGTTTAGTAGACTACTTCTTTATCTCTATCTCCTTGCATTGATTAATAGAGTCTCTGACAACATGCTTCTACTTCATTGTCTGATTCTGAGGACTTATGCATATTTTTCCCATGATCATAAATACTAAGCAACTCTTCTTTCATCATAGATCACATAGAGCTATGTATTGGTGTTGAATCTGTTTGTAATACAAATGCATTGTTCGAGGTTTAGCTCTAGAAAATTTGTTCGCGATACCTATTGTTGAGGAGGAACCATAGGTTGTGTCACGACTGGTCCTTGTGAATCCACTAAGAAATAAATGCACAGATAGTGGGGTAGTTCCTCTAGAGAAAAGATTTAAAGCCACACATGACGTTAAGGCTTCCAGGTCTAGTTCAATGACCATATTGTTCGGATATATTCCACCTCAAAAATGTGATGCCTCGGTCATTCAAAATAATTCCAAATATCCACTGGTAAATCCATCCATTCTACAGGGAGTTCATGTGACGACGAACATTATGGATAACTTGAATAAATTGACCTTTTTTTTATCATGACGAAGTTCCATGAAATTCACATCTCGAAGTATATGAAATCGATGCAATTGGTGGAATGAGGGCCTATTCAGTTGGTACCTATGTATTGGCCTCGTGGTTTAGATGAGTCAGGAATTGTACCGCTATTGTACATGCCCCATTTTGGTCGATATACAGAAGTTAACACATGTATGAAACAATTACTGGTTTGTTTTCATGGGGGGTGTATATGGTTAAATACATGAATATTTGTTGATTTCAACCTCATAGATGCTATTACGGGATTACCTAAGGTAGAGGTTGAGTCTAACAGCATTATTTGTTGGCAAGGATAAAGACACAAGCATTGTTACTCGGATGAAGGAAAATTATAATATTCCACAGGATAAGTATGACTTTGATATAACCACCATCAATGATCAAGGTGTTAGATTCGAAGCTAAATTTTTGTTGAGTAAGATGTTATGCAAAATGTGACCAAACAAGTGCATTGTTGGTACCATCTCTGCAGCAGAGAAATGTGCTGCGAGAGTTCAAATGAGTTCGGTGACATTCCTACTAAATGAGTTATTGCTGACACTATCACTAGTACAAAATGAGGAATTAGCTACTAGGTGACTACAAATTCTAGTCACCATATCTTTTTCAAGTGATTTACTACTAAATTTGAGCAATTTTGATTGATCCAACTATAAACAACTAAAATTAACGACTAATTTAGTCACCAGTTAACAAATATGAGTAGATAATAAGTGACAGAATTAAAAATGACTAACATAAACAACTAATTTAGTCACAACATAAAAAATGACTATCTATAAGAATATGAATTAGTCATTTATGTTAGTCATTTTTAATTGTGTCATGAAAAATTACAAATTTGACAATGAAGTGTAAATTAAATTTTGTACACTGTAACACCTTCTATTAGTAATATTGGTGCCATGCACCTCGATCTTTAGAGATCCACCAAACCAATTGCGAAAATTTTCTCTTGACCATCTTTATCCCTACTACACCATTGAAGCAAACCCAACTATGAATGTTCCAAAGGAAAATTAGGTTCCTACATCAATTATGAATTAGGTACTAGAACAAATACCATATCAATACCTAGCTAGAAGAACCATATTAGTCGTACATCCCCTCAAGAACAGACCATTCGAATGCACCTCCTTCACATAGACTTACCAAATGCATCCAATGCATGGCTAAAAAAACACGTCCACTTTGGATCTGTAGGCTGAAGGTATCATTCGACCCCTGATCCCCTATTTTTTGCACTCGATACCCTATTTTTTCAGATGATAGGTCGGTTTAGGATCTCGTGGTGACTAGTCGATGCGCTTAAAAGGTATGGTTCTTGTCACTCCGATCATGTTCATCACTCCAATCAATAACCAATTGTTATGGATTTTTACAAGTCTCAATGCTACTGGAGTTACTGCTTCCACTTTATATTCATAGTTATCACCATCTCCAGCTTATGCGCTCATAACCATATGCATTTTGATCTTTCATCCTGGGAAAAGCATAAGCACCCTCCTACAATGCCACTATTTGCAAAGATCACTGGTTTTTGCACATCAAAATTCATTAGAGGAAATTTCAACTCAAAATGGGCCTCCTAAAATGA
Organism: Pseudotsuga menziesii; assembly: GCA_001517045.1. Classification (NCBI taxonomy): domain Eukaryota; kingdom Viridiplantae; phylum Streptophyta; class Pinopsida; order Pinales; family Pinaceae; genus Pseudotsuga; species Pseudotsuga menziesii. Next base: position 23,326 of record LPNX010095504.1, read on the forward strand.
ACTAGTAAAATAATAGTTAAAATAATAAAATAATATTTATTAATTTTGGAGGAAGAAAAGAAAAAAAACTACTTTTTTGTTTGTATTTTTGACATATCTCCCTGTGTTTTTACTCAAATTTTGATCAGGAGATCTCGTTGGATGCGGAACTAAATTCCGCATCCAACGAGTACCCACTCGGCATAGTTTTGACAGACCCCGCTACCCCAAAAACAAGAAATACCCGAAAAAATAGAATGATGACATCATCATTTCATTTTTTCCAGGTATTTCTTGTTTTTGGGGTAGTGGGGTCCATCAAAAGTATGCCGAGTGGGTACTCGTTGGATGCGTAATTTAATTCTGCATCCAACAAGCTCTCTCGATCGAAATTTGAGTAAAAACACAGGGAGATATGTCAAAAATACAAACAAAAAAAGTAGTTTTGTTTATGATACCTATCCCCAAATTTATATTAAAAAAGTGTTTAAGACCTATACGGTATTTCAAATTTAAAGCAATTTCATTGGCTAACACATGATGACATGGAATTTGAATAAAAGTTAAAAGGCCTATTTTGAGTTGAAATTTCCTCTAATGCCTCACATGCTCCAAAGGAAAACTGAAGCAGACATTAGAAAAAGTGATTAAACTTTGCAAGGAGGTTTACTTGTTGCAAATGTCATTGTAGAGCAGGGGTCGAACGATACTTTCAATCCACAGATCCGACGTTGATGTGTTTTTTTGGCCATGCATTGGATGCATTTGGTATGTTTACGTGGAGGCACATTCGAATGGTTGGTTCTCGAGGGGATGCAAGGCCCTCATCTATGGCTTTCACCAGTCACCGTCTTGAAGAGTATTGATCATATTTTTGTACCGGTTGGAGTCGATGATTTGGCCGAGAAGTGGTGACTACGACCAACTTCCGGGACAAGTCGTCGACTCTATAGACTAGTCCAAAATAAAACTAAACAACTTATACGATAATTATTAAAAAAATATAATATATACCTAATTAACATAATTTATATAATAAAATAATAAAAATAAAACAAAAAAATCTACTCTGCCACCCAACTCTCCACCCACCTCTGTTAGGGCATGATGGCAGATTTTCGTGAACCCAATGGAGATTTCATCCTCTAATTCCATTAATGAATACTTAGCTCGTTGGTGCCAAATAGCCTGTCCAAACTGCGATATCGGTGAGGAGATTGGTATGGATATTTACCATGGTTGATGGTTTACAATTTCGGTATTACCATCGCTGCCAAGATAAAACAAAACTAGAGAGAACCTGGAGGCTCGTGAAGAGACGGGCCATGAAATCTACAGCTCTAGAGTCAACATCTCCTTATTTCCTTACAAAATATTTGGTAAATTTCTTGGTTCAGTGTGAATTGATAAATGTTTCCCGATTATAATATTGAAAGTTTCTTGGTTTAGTGCGAATTGGTAAATTTTTCCTGAAGAGTAGTGTTGGAAGCTAGCAACAACCTCTTCATTTCTCAATAAAATGAAGAGTGATCAGCTCTTTCTATGATTCATCAATTCAAAATTATGAAAGAGCACCTTCAGAATTTTTGATTCTGAAGGTACTCTTAATCAAAGGAAGGAAAAATATTATTTGAAAAGTTGGTGAAACATGCTCATGAACTTGGTAATTAACAACTGTCAGTTAGTTTCATAAATTTTTATGCAATTATTTTAGACATCAAAATAAATTTATGAGACTTAAGAAATTTGAAATAGTTTGCCAAGAGAAAATCAATAAAACACATTTTGGGTTGAGTAAGGTATTACTAGCCCTAAGTTCATAAAACTAAAGGTGACTTTTAAAGTTGATATTATATGTAATACCATACTATGATTTTTGTAAATATTGTAATTAATGAATAAAGTAATTTTTATATAGGAAAGTTTCACTTATGATAGTTTTATCATTTAAAATTCCTATCAATCTAATGTTAGATATTTATCGATATGATGTTTGAAAGGTTTAAACTTAGTCTTTGTATATACATAGCATAGATATTAAATCTAACTATTTCACTAAGCCTTGTTAACATTAGACTATTCGACTTCATCACCTTGCGTGCCACCACTTAACACGATTAAACTGGAGATGACTGTTAAGATTGACTGCGTTTACAAGGAGCCATTTGTCAAGTTGATAAGCGATTATCACTTGGATCAATGAGTTGGCATGAGAACGTGGTTTATACCTCTTGATAAATCGACAACTGTAAAAATATGAATGCATCGTATTAACGGTGTTAAATGCTGATAGTCATTTCCAATTAACGTCAATGTACTTGTTCATTATTAGCCACTGTCCATAATCAATGGTTGAAATTATGATCTATCAATCACGATGTCTATGGTTCGCCAATTTGGTGGTTATCACTACTAGTTGTGATTAAACATAGATAAACCTGCATGAATCATGATATAACTTGAAGTTGCAGCATTCAACATTGCTTAGAATTCGGCTAAAAATGGCAGGATCAGAGATCTCATGTCCGTCAAATCCAAAGCATGCGAAGTCTACCTCATCATGTCTTTCATGTGGGTACCTATTCCATCTATGTTCACCTCTCCGTTCATTTCAGTTTGAAACCAGGAGAGCACAAAAGAAACCATGTCTCCTCTGAACCGTTATGAAATTTCTAGTTCTGAACTTATAGAAGCTAACCAGGAGGTTGCTATGCGGTTTGAGAAAATGGGGTGGGGGCATTTCTTTAGAAGTTTTGATGGCCACCATGTAGAGATTACTAAACTGTTCGCCACGAATTTTAACGATGACAGGGTGCAAATTGGGGGTTTTGAGTTTATTATCAATGAAGATAAGATTGTAGAAGCCACTAAGCTTCCACAGGTTGGAGAACGCTGGCTTAAGGGTAGCATGGTTAATAAGAAGAAATGCTTGGCTCTGTTAATGCCATTGCCGGATGATACGAAGCTGAAGATAGGCATCCCTGTTAAATTTCTGAAGCTCGAATGGAGAGTTTATTACGAAATACTTGTAAGGTACATGTCCTATGACGGATGTTACTCCCATTTGCACTTATACCATTTACGATTTCTGTTAGCATTACGAGGTTACAAGCTTAATTTTCCTTTCTATTTATGGCAAAGTCTAAAGAAAATGTCACAGACTGTTAGAAATTTTAGTAACCCCGACAAGAGTCTTTTCCACCACGGGTTGATAAAAATTATATTGCAATTTCAATTATCTGCAAACGACAAGTCTTGGGATAGTTTTTTAGTCGACTGTTAGTTGGGGCCGACGCAGCATTGGTCGAATCCATCCCCACGAATTCGTAAGAAACGAAAAGCCATAAATTCTAGGGTTAATAGTACTTCTGAAACTATATCAGAGGTAAAAGGATTCGAGGAAGTCAACATACCCATAAACAAAGGGATTAGTAAGAGTGATGACAGGGATTCAGTTTCTTGCAACACTAAAGCAGTCTTGGATCAACCCTTGTCTGGTAAAAGTGATAGCACCCCTGCAGAAATAGAAGAAGGATTAAACAAAGGTAAAACTGATAATAATGTTGAATGTAAAAATCCATTTGAAACAAATAAACCTGATGAATATAACAAAGAATCTATGCATAGATTAGATCATCTTGCTCAGATTTGCTGTGATAAGGAAGGGCTTGGTTTTGAAAATCTATCGTTTTCAAGAAAGGTTACGAGGAGCATGCACAGTATCCATACGATTTCGAGTCATAAGGTTAATCAACAGGCTTCTAAGCCTGCAGTCGTTAATATTGAAGATGATACCCCATCATCTATCCCTGATACAATTAATGTAAATAATCCTACTTTCGTACAGGGTAATGATGTAGAATCGGGCAAGGCTGAGGTTACTCAACCAGGTGTAGACATAGGTATTGCAGACCCTGAACCATCGTCTAGTCAGTATATTGATAGCCCTATCTCTCCTCAGGTAAAAAATGAATATGAGACTCTACAGCGTACACAATATAATGCATTCCAGGATAAAATTATGGAGTTCAAGGGTAAACTGAAGCATTGTCTATCTAATACAACATTATTAGAAGAGGAAAATAAAACCTTTAGAAAAGAATTGCTGGAATGGATTGATAGATGGAAAGAGATGAGTGCTAAGAAGAATCAGTACAAAAAATCAAAGAAGTCAATCATAGGTACAAACTAGCTATTGCTTAAACGAATTGAAAAGCAAAACATTAAGATTATCAGGTTAAAGGCTAAACTAGCAGAAGCTCGAAGAGTAGTCGCTCTTCAGAATAAAAATGGATGATTTTTCTCATTTCTTATGTCGCTGCAAAACAGGTACTGATCATTTTTGTTTCGCATGCCTGTAAAATCGGAGATTTAACAGGCATGCATTTAAATTTTAAAAGCTTATTTACCTTTGTTTTAATTAGTTTTAATGAGATGCTTCATTTGAATTAAATGCAGGTGGGTCTATCATCATTCCTCTATAGAATTTCAAGACGTGGTTAATATTCTGGCATGGAGATGTGGCTATTTGTTACGAGCTGGAGTTTCATCAATGGACAAGAATCTTCTAAAGTTCCTCGACTCAGGCTAGTCGTTTTCTGTTTTATAGTGATAGGTGTCATATAAGAGATGAGATGCTCTTTTTAGTTAGATGAATCCTATAATGTTGCATGCAAAATTAATAGGGGAAACTGAATCGTAGTGTTATATAAGGTAGAGATTTTGATAAACAAGGGATGGAGTGTTTGAAGAAAACAGATTGGAATTATATTTTGTTGCTGGTGTTTTGTTTATTTCCGAAGTTGGAACTTTGGATGTGAACACTACTGGACGTCCATAGACTGATACCATTTCTGGTATTTTTGTTTTGGATTATTATATATATATTTCAGCATAGTATGAACATCTCGTTATGATTATGCTTATTAGTATTTTTACTGTAAGCTTAAGTTATAATGATATACTCTTTTGTCTGTTTAAAATTTCATTTGTATGTTGACAGCGATTTTTAAATAGACATTATCTTAAATTCGAATAGTTGTCTTGATAAATTAATTATTAATCAAATTTTAGAAAGTTAAAATTAACTGTTTATTTGCAGTTATTTTGTAGTTCTGTTGTCATATAATAGAGTGGCTTATTATTCATGATCTAAATGTGTCTATTTGAATTATGCTTTAGTCTTTTTGTTCATCTTCTACTGATTAATAGTTAATATAATTTTTAAAATATGCTCTCAGCTGAGATAGGACATATAGAATAGTTTAAGTTAAATTTTATTTTATTTTTTCTTAAGTAGTTGAATTAAAAATTGTTAACTTTGATTTTTCATACCTTGTATAAGTTTTATACTCTTAAAACAAAATCAAAGTCTTTCCTTAAGAAAGCAACCATAGGACAGTTTAGATAGTTTAATTTAGTCATTTAGATAAAAATAACATTAGAATAGGTTAGATTTTGCTGGTTTTAAGTTCTCCTTAAGAGACAAACTAGCTGGTAGCAGGACCATAACCCGCGAGGTTTTGTTAATTCAAACACACCGGACGCTGCTCTAAGCTGATTGTGTGGGCAAAACCTCCTTATTGGCCTTGATTCAGAAAATCGGGCCAACAAATGGCGCTAGAAGGAGGGCCTGTCAATGAGTAATGGCAGGTGAAACTAATGAAACATTTCCAACCAGCCAACAACCTCTAGAAGTCAGTAGATCACCTTTTATAGAAACTGTTAGGAATATCCTTGAACGTGATCCTGTCACTTCTCCCTTTACTCCCACAAAAAGTGCTCAAACTCTTGAAGAATCTAGACATATTCTTACTAGAGAATACGCTAATTAGCTTGGTATTTCTCCAATAGATTATGGTCTACCTAGACAGCAGCGACATAATCCACAATTGACCATAATTACGCAAGATTTGGAGATAACTGGTAGTACTCCCCATCATCAGGTTGAAAGACATCAAAGGCAGATTACGCAAACTAATACTGCTAGGAGGCTAATTGCAGGAAGTGGTTCTGATCAGCCACCTTCTCCTCCTGAGTCACCACCTGACAGTCCAAGACCTTCCAATTCAGGAAGTTCCTCGAGTTCTCAAGGAAGTCCAATGGCAGGAAATGTAGGAGGAGGAGGTAATCCTGCACCTAATCCACCTAATCCACCCAACCCATAGCTCCCTTGGCTAAGGACAACTGCCATAGCAGTACCTGGAGTACAGCATCCGTTGCCGAAACACTCAGATAAACTCCTCCCTAAGTTTAACCCAGATGACAAAGAACCTGCAAAGGTGCATATTGACAAATTCATGTTGGCTGTTCAAACTTTGAACATTCAGCATGAAGATGTAGTTTGTCGATTGTTTCCTCTAACTTTTGAAGGAAGAGTTTCTACCTAGTATTTTTCGTTAGTACAAGGATCTATCACAAATTGCGGGGAATTTAATAAGGCATTTCTAGATAAATTCGGGGAAGATAAAACACCCTCTCTTTTAGCCCTAGAGTTATCTAGAATTAAAATAGATCCTAAAGAAATAATCAAAGGTTTCAATCAAAGGTTTCTAACATTAAAAAACAAAATTCGAATTGCTTCTCAACCTCCGGAAGACATAATTATTGAAAATTATACGTCATCCTTGTTGACACTGAGAGGGGGGGGTGAATCAGTGTGAAGCCAATTTTAAACTTTTCACAGTTAGCTACCTATTCATCATTCCATTACTTTACCATAATCATTTCATAACGTCATCATTCACATAGCATTTAACTTATCAATAACCATAACACAGAAGAACACCACACAACACAAAAGAACACCACACCATATAAATTTGTAATCTTTTTATATCATTTTGGTCCAGCTACAACCGTTAGGCAAAATCAACACCTACTGATGCATAAAGCACCTACTCTGCGTCCAGGACCCTGCCTGGTTTTCTTAGACCCTGGTAATAAGGGTTTGAGGTATCTTAACCTCAAATGCAAGTCAAGCTTGCATTTACAGTTAAAGCTCACTGTCTCAACACACTTTCATACATGTCTCTTAAATCTGTTCTGTTGTTGCTCATCCTTTTCTCTGATCATCATTCTTCACTGGTACTCATCATTTTCTCTGATCATCATATTGCTACTCATCCTCTTCTCTGATCATCATTCTTCACTGCCATACCATTATCAAGTTGTTACTGTCACATCAATCACTATTATGTCATGGATGCACTGTCAATGTCATCAACCAGTCACTACCATACTGCTGTAGGTGTCAAACTGTCATTATCACAACTTGATCAAGTTATCAAGAAGTCTCCCCAAGCACCACTACTGCTCATGTCTTCAAGAGTCTGCTCATGCCTTCAAAGGTCTGCACCTGTCAAGTCTTTATCCCCCATCATTGTGCATACATATAACTGAGATATCATGCACAAACAACTGCTCATCTCTGTCAAATTATTATCATTGTTCATTTAGATCATCCTATCTTCATTATCATCATATCTTCATCATATTAGAGTATAGGAAAGCATGCATTGTCATAAAGCATGTATTAACAAAAATTCTTCACACATCACTGTAGAAAACCTTTGACTTTTTGTTGTAAGACTTGTTATGTATCCTCTTACTGATGCTGCCTTAAAACCTTCAAAACAACCACATCCTGCTCATGCCCAAAACTGCTACCACTGTATGTGTACATCATGCATAATATCATAGAGTATAGAATGCACATCACTACACATTTCACGCCACTGAGTATACCACTTTATCTTTCAAACATCTCATACTCAGGCTATGTGTCAAGCTATCAGAGGACTGTTAGTAACATTAGATGTCCAAAGAAGTTGTTGCTGTAGATGACCTAGTTTATCATCACAAACTACAGCATTATCATCAACAAGGTCTTCAAAGTATCTTTTCATCTATTGCTCATGCTAGTCATTAAGAGATCTACTCATACGTTTCTCATATCAAAGATTTGCTTATTGTAACATTTATCAGCAGGTGTATTCCAACAGGTCAAGCCTTAACTTAATCATCACTATCACATCACATACTATCACCATCCACTGCATATTCAATCAAGGGACTTTATTGTGCACAGAAGAGCATCAACGCATCTTCAAGAACTTTGTCATGAGAGGAGTATGTTTAAGTCTTCACACACATCACTATAGAAGGTTTTTACTGTGTGTACATACTGTGCATACTCATCATCATTCTTAATACATCATCAACCAATACATCAATTGTCAACATCATACATGCATCTTTAACATTGTAGAGTAACATGCATATAGAATGTCACTGTTTCATCACTCATACACTGCATGTTCATCATCATAGGATATACCATATCATACTTCAATATTAAAGTGTATAGATCAAAAGACTGTTCAGTATGCCTTATTGTGTTCACTGTCTAATATAATTGTTTACTCATTTGATCATTAACATACTTTAATAACTGTGAAGATGCCACTATACATGATGGTCCGCTGCTCTAGGACTGAATTTAAGGCTGTCACAGAATTATTCATGCCCAAGCATCAAAGAATAACTTACCATATGTTGCTGCAAAATTCAGCTCCAATTCAGTCAAGTTCAGTAAATTTTATCCTTCAATTTATGATTTTATCCATCAAAAATCTTTGCTGGTCACCACCATGGTCTGCTACTTGACAAGGATAAACAACACAAGAACAAGAGAAAATGGAACTTCCAGGCTGCAAAAAAAGAAGAAGATGTTCTACTGCTGCTGCCACGTCACTTTATGTCTGGACTGTGAGCTTCACAGATACTTCGGGACTAGGGCTGTCATCCTCGGACTGTTTTGCTGCAAGATTCAGACTGCTGTAAGATAATTCAGACTATTTAACATGCTGAAGAAAGGTGACAACTGTGAAACGCCTCCAACACATATCAAACTTCAAACCGGGACATTTCAAGCATGAAAGTATGGACCCAAAACAAACTCACATGCTTGTCAATGTTGAGATATAATGTTTGTCAATGCTGCTGCTAGACTATTTGTAGATGCCTTCAGATTTGGACTGTTTAACCTCCAATACAATCACTCATTTCCACCGAAATTTGCAGAGTAGTTAAACACCCAAAAAATAACTTGTCATCAGTGTGGAGTTAAGGTCACAAGCAACTGTTGGTAACTCAAATGGTTGTTGCTGCAATAAAATTCGGACTGTTGGATGGTTGAAGGTCAATAGTCACTATCCCACAAAAATTATAGTGCCTCAGCTAGGGAAAAAAAAAAAACAGTCCTTCAAAATTATAATTACATCCCAAGAGAAAGCAACTTGTCTCTACCAAAATTATTCTCCATATCCCAACAATTTTTTTTATGAAAAAATGTCCAAAAATAAAGATTTTGACCAAGAAAATTTTCAGTCTTTCCACAGGGCCGAATTTGCCTCAGTCTGCTCCTTCACCTACGGCTACCTCAGAGACCTCCGAAATTGCAGAGCTGTCCGAATTTTTTTTACCCCACAAAAAGTAAAAACGTGATGAGGTATTTATATTAATTCTCTTCCATAAATTGCTGAGCCGACTTGTATAAAATAATATTTTTTTTTATGAGCCGACTTGTAGAAATTTTATTCAGCGCCGACTTCATATTTTTTTAATTTGGAGCCGACATGAAAACTTTTATTTCTAGGCCGACAAACAAACAATTATTTCCAGGCCGACCTACTATATAAAGAGTTCTTCAATAAATAGGTGTGCAAACCAAGACCATTACTTCAAGGGCTTGAAGAGTACAATTTCATCAAGGTCTACATCAAGTGCAAGCAGTGGGGCTCCAGAAACATCAAATGACACATCCAATTGTGTGTGGGGGCTTTATGACCATATTGTGGGTCTTCATCCATGACTTCATGGGATTTTCAACATATACCAGGGCTTCAAGACCATCTCTAGGGTCTTTAGCTTTGTCAGCTGGGCTCTTCAACATCTTCAGCAAAGTGGCAGCATCAATGACATCAAGTCCATGTTGGCATCAATGAAAATTTCACCAACAAGCCTTACCTAAGTATTCCGGGATGTTTGTAAAGAGAGCTGGAAAAATAACATTAATAGAAACTTTTGAGGAAGCCATTAAGGTAGAAAAGGATTCCATGTCCTATGAACCAGATATAAGTGGGAAATCTGATTCTTTTCCTCGAAGGAAGATGAAAAAACTTAGTTCATATAAAGATAAAGCATTTGATGTAGAATAGCTACAAAGCGCTATTCAAACATTAACCAATGAATTTATAGGGTTAAAGAAGACTAACTTTGAAGCTTCTCCTTCTAGGAGCTATTTCAGAAATCAATTTAAACAAAATCCTAATAATAAGAATACACCACCTGACATAGCTGCAAATGAAGAGATTTTTAATACAATTCGAGCTGTCCTATCTTTGTCTGAAACTCATTCTAGTCAAGAGATAAATGAAAACGAAGAAGAAGAGGAATCAGAAAATGATGAAGAATCAGAAGAGCCTCAACAAGTTATCGGTCATTTCTGGGATAGCCTTGTGAAAGAACATGAGAACAGAAGTCCATCGTCAGGACAACATGCATATAATACTCGTAGTAAAACATTTACAAACACTCCCAATGCTTCAAGTTCTACTACAAATAACGACAACATTAGTTCACAACCAAACAAACAAACTCAATCCAGCAAGCAGACTCAGCCAACCAAAGGTACCCAAACCATTCAAAATGCTCCAAAATTAGATTTACAATATGACATAATCGAAGATTTAAAGAAGACATGTGCAAACATCAGTATGTACAATCTCCTTCAAATATACCCAATGCCTAATAGTCATATTATAAATCCTGCAGTAAGTTCAATTGTCCCTAATGCAAAACAAAATGTTGCTGCGAATAATTCCAACAACGATACAATAGCAACTGAAAAAGGGAAAGCAACAGCTGACAAAGCTTCGTTGATAGGTAAGAATTCTAAATCAACTACACCTCCATTCTTACTTACCTTGAAATTTTCAATAGGAATGTTCATAACTGCATGGTTGATTCTGGAGCATCCTCCAACGTCATGCCTTTATCTGTATGCAAGAAATTGAATGGAAAATTTGTCCCATCAAATTCTCAAATAACTCAGTTAGATAGCACAAATGTAAAGGTTGTAGGGGAAATGAAAGATGTCTTAGTCAGGATTGCTTGCAACCCTTCAGTTTATCAGATTATAGATATTGTTGTTGCTGATATCCCAGATGCATATGGGCTATTCTTAAGTAGGGACTGGTCCCAACAGCTGAACGGTTTCTTTGCCACTGATTGGTCAACATTGTGGTTACCTAAGAATGGAAAGTCAAATCAGATTAAGATAAATAGAGAAAGGTATATGAAACATACTGTCACCAAACTGCATGATCCTAGTGAACCTGTTTTATTTTCAGATTGTATTATGGGGAATTACATGTATGAATTAGGATTTGGTAATTTTAAAGCTGAAAATTCTGCCCTTTTTGAAAATAATTAGCAATCTGAAATTTGTAATGTGACATATGTGTCTCCTAACTCTTCACTCAAAGAAACCATCAATCATGTAGATAATGTAAATATTGTAAATATCATAGAGAGTAAGGTAATTGTACACAGCTCTATTTGGACTTTATATTTTGACGGTGCGAAATCTAAAGAAGGAGTAGGAGTCGGTTGCCTACTGATGGACCCTCAAGGAAATAAAACTTTTATAGCTTGTTGAATGGAATTTAGTTGTACAAACAATACAGTCGAATATAGAGCTTTAATACAAGGCTTGAAAAAGGCAATTGATTTGGGCATCAAAGAGTTAATTGCTTATGGAGATTTCGAGATCATTATCAGACAGGTTCATAACTCCATTCATTGTTTATCTGAACATTTACAGAGTTATCAGAAAGAGGTATGGAACCTAATCTCACATTTTGATGCATTTAACATAAATTCCGTTCCTAGAAGTCAAAATCAAGAAGCAGATTTGTTGGCAAATGTAGCATCCAAGTTAATTCCTTCAGAAAATATTACACCAGATTTCTTTTCTGTTGAATTGATTTTTAGACCTTCCATACCTGATAATATTTTTAACTGGAGTGTATTTGATAATGATATGTAGGTACTGAATTTTTTGACAAATGAGGATACCTTTAAAGATTCAGCAATAGATGAAGTCACTCATGATGAAAATATGCGGGATTTTTCGGTAATAAACGATTTCTGTTCAGTTGAAAAAGCTTTCGAATAGGTAAAACCAGTCCCTAATTTAGTACTTAGATTAGAAACGTTTTTTGACCTGCAAGATAAGTTTAAGTCTGTTCCTAATTGTAAAACAAACAGCTCTCGAATGAGGTATGAAACCATCAATTTAGGAACAGAACTAAACCCCCAAACTATAAACCTTGGAATAGATTGCAACCCTGTAGAAAAAACAGCTTTCATAAAATTGTTTAAGGATTTTAAAGATGTCTTTGCTTGGACATATGATGACCTGAAAAAATTCAATACCCAAGTCATGCAACATATAATTCCAATTAAACAAGAGTCAAATCCTTTTCAACAAAAGTTAAGGAAATATCACCCATCATTAGAACCAACAATTAAAAAGGAACTGAATAAATTGTTAGCTACCAAGATTATTTTCCCCATCAGACATACTCAATGGGTAGCAAACTTAGTTCCAGTTAGGAAGAAAAATGGGGATATTAGATTATGCGTAGATTTTAGAAATCTGAATAAAGCGTCTGAAAAGGATAACTATCTAGTTCCTCCCATGGAACAAATTCTTCAAAAGGTGTCTGGGGATGAGATACTATCACTTTTGGATGGTTTCTCAGGGTACAACCAAATATTGGTTTCCCTGGATAATCAATTGAAAATTGCTTTTAGAACTCCATGGGGAACATATGCCTACCGCAAGATGCCCTTTGGGTTAATCAATGCGGGAGCAACCTTTCAACAGGCAATGGATATTGCTTTTAGAGGCCTAACCAATCATTCAGTCATTGTCTACTTGGATGACGTTACTATATACTCTAAACATCGACCTGGACATCTTAATCATCTTAGAAAAGTGTTTGAACGATGTAGAAAATTTGGAATATATTTAAATCCTAAAAAGACAATATTTGCCATTTCAGAAGGTATCTTATTAGGTTGTGTTGTTTCAAAGCACGGAATCATGATTGATCCTGAAAGAACCCAAGCCATTTCAGAATATCTTAGTCTCCTAAGTCCAGAATTTAATAAAGAATTCATATTATATACTTTTGCTTCTAATATTTCATATGTAGCAGTTCTAACCCAATTAAATCAGCAGAATAACGAAGTTCCAATTTCTTTCATGAGTTCAAATCTCAAAGGTGCTGAACTCAATTACCATGAAGTTGATAAACAAGCCTTTGCCGTTTTTAAAGCTGTTAAACATTTTCGTCCTTATTTGCTAAAATCTAAAACGAAAGTAATTGTCCCTTATTCCTCAGTTAGAAATTTGTTAGTTCAAAAAGACTTAGGAGAAAAGAGGGCACCTTGGATGACAGCTCTTCAAGAATATGACTTAGAAATTAAACCCTCAACGATAGTCAAAGGCCAAGGGCTATGTAAATTAGCTGTTGAAGCTGCTCATTTATCCACCACCTCAAGATTCCTGGTACACAGACATACAGATACTTTTGGAAACATGGGCTGCCCCTGATTACTTAGAACCAAAGAAGAAAAGAGCACTCAGATTGAAATCTGCTCCGTACTTATTAATCGATAATATCCTCTTTCGGAGAAATTCAGACGGAGTATACCTTCGATGTCTAGATAAGGATGAAACAGAAGTAATTATGAAAGAATTACATTCTGGACCAGCAGGAGGTCATTTTGGTGGAGAGACCACTGCTCACAAAATTCTCAGGGCTGGTTATTATTGGCCTACCTTGTTTCAAGATTCCTATTCCTTTGTCAGAAAATGCCAAGAGTGTCAACTTGCTGCAGGAAGGGTGAAAAAACCTGCTTTTCCTTTACAACCTGTTTCAGCTGAAAGACCCTTTCAGCAATGGGGTATCGATATAGTAGGTCCAATAAATCCCCCCTCATCTATGCAACACAAATATATAATAACTGCAACTGATTATTTCACCCGTTGGGCTAAAGCTGCACCATTGAAAATTATAAATATCAACCAGGTTATACTATTTCTGGAATTCTTTATTATAACAAGATTTGGTATTCCTGATTCAATCGTTTTTGATAATGCTTCGTATTTTTCATCAATCGAGTTAACTCAGTTTGCTTTGGAGAAAGGAATAAGAATCAGGTATTCAACTAACTACCATCCACATGGGAATGGTCTAGCTGAATCAACAAACAAAAATTTATTGAAAATTCTCAAAAGGACTATTTCAGTTCACCATCGTAACTGGCATACGGAATTGTTCAATGCCCTTTGGGCAGACAGAGTAACTCCTAAGGCTGCAATAGGTAATTCACCATTCTTCTTAGTATATGGAACTGAGGCTATTTTACCACCAAATCTGTTCTTACCTTCATTACAGTTAGCTCAATCTGTCTAAGAGGAAGAATGCCCAGCAATGGAAAAGAGAATTAACACATTGCTAAAATTGGAAGAAGAAAGAGAAATGTCAAAACAACACTTTACAAAACATCAACAGATTGTAATATCATGGTTTGACCAATCTTTCAGTTTTGATCGAGAATTTCAGGTAGGTGATTTGGTTTTAAAATGGGATAAAGCTCACGAAGATAAGGGAGATCATACTAAGTTTCAGAAACTGTGGTTAGGTCCCTTTGTTATTTTTGAAAAAATAGGTCCAAGTACCTTTCGATTGCAAACACTTGAAGGACAGTCCGAAACATTCCCTGTGAATGGACTGATTCTTAAAAAATATTTCTGTTAATATTTCTGTCTAAAATGTATATAATCTACTTGCTGTTTGTAAATAAATTTATCTTTATGTATATAAACTAGCAGACTATTATGTTAATCAATTTTCTGTCAAAGTTAAATATTTCAGATTCTTAAAATTTTTGAATATAACCAGTCAGTCAGTCAGAAATCTGTATTTGCAGCTATAATTAATGTAAATAAATAAAATCAATTTGCTCATCAGCCTGAAAAATTATGATATTAGACTGATATCTTTTAAAAATTTGTTCAGGATGATCAAAGTTTCCTGAATCTGTAAAAGACTTTCATTGTTTTTTATTTATAAGTGTTTCTCAGATTATTCTTCATCTTGTTATTTTCTTAAAAAATGGGGATAGCTTATTATATATCTTCTTCGAGGCTTGTACTTTTGAATTTTTTTTACAGATCTCTATCATTAGTCTTAGAAAAGTTTTTATCATCTGAGAACTGTCTAGCATTTGTTCCAATCAATTAAATGTTAAAATGAGAGACAAAAGGTCTCAGTAATGAGGCGGTCCGATCAGAATCACAAATATCACTGGTATGACATTATTAGGAAACTAGTAATGGCTTTTGGTCTAAAAAACCGAAAGATAAGGGGTCTCATTAAGAGCCAGTTGATTCATCTTCTGGTGATATTAATGACTGACATTACCGTTTGGTCACCATGCTGGGTAATGATCTCTCATTTTATAAAAATTAAAGGATAAAATTGCAATAAAAACGTAATTTTGACTGAAGAACAGGAGGTCTCATCACGAGCCGTCCTGATCATGATCATCAGTGTTGTCTGGAATAACTTCATTTCTTATCACCAGGGTGATGGATTTTGATTTAAAAATTAAAAGACAAGAGGTCTCATCACTAGCCGGCTTGCTTATTTCAGACAACTCTCGTGAATGATACTATCACATTGGGATACCATACCCAGATAGTAGTCTTCAGGTAGAATTATTGTTTTAAAAATAAAATCAAAAGCAAACAAAAGAAAATTAATATGCTATGGAACAGATTCTAGAAAGTTTTCAGAGGAGCAGATTTCTGTACTCTATGCTGATGGTATAGGTTATCCTTACTAAGAAGTACTTGTTTCGACTAAGATATTTGTAAGTTTATCCTTGATCAAATCTCTGTTTCAAAAGATGGAATATTTCTGAGTTATACTTATGGATAAGGAATTTTTTATTGTTTTTAACAGGTTTTAAGATTTTGTTTTTATCATTTTGTATAAGCAGAGATAACTGGTTCGCCCAGGTTGTCGCCATTTGTTGGTAGCTAGCAACAACCTCTTCATTTCTCAATAAAATGAAGAGTGATCAGCTCTTTCTATGATTCATCAATTCAAAATTATGAAAGAGCACCTTAGAATCTTTGATTCTGAAGGTACTCTTAATCAAAGGAAGGAAAAATATTATTTGAAAAGTTGGTGAAACACGCTCATGAACTTGGTAATTAAAAACTGTCAGTTAGTTTCATAAATTTTTATGCAATTATTTCAGACATCAAAATAAATTTATGAGACTTAAGAAATTTGAAATAGTTTGCCAAGAGAAAATCAATAAAACACATTTTGGGTTGAGTAAGGTATTACTAGCCCTAAGTTCATAAAACTAAAGGTGACTTTTAAAGTTGATATTATATGTAATACCATACTATAATTTTTGTAAATATTGTAATTAATGAATAAATTAATTTTATATAGGAAAGTTTCACTTATGATAGTTTTATCATTTAAAATTCCTATCAATCTAATGTTAGATATTTATCGATAGGATGTTTGAAAGGTTTAAACTTAGTATTTGTATATACATAGCATAGATATTAAATCTAGCTATTTCACTAAGCCTTGTTAACATTAGAGTATGCGACTTCATCACCTTGCGTGCCACCACTTAACACGATTAAACTGGAGATGACTGTTAAGATTGACTGCGTTTACAAGGATCCATTTGTCAAGTTGATAAGCGATTATCACTTGGATCAATGCGTTGGCATGAGAACGTGGCTTATACCTCTTGATAAATCGACAACTGTAAAAATATGAATGCATCGTATTAACGGTGTTAAATGCTGATAGTCATTTCCAATTAATGTCAATGTACTTGTTCATTATTAGCCACTGTCCATAATCAATGGTTGAAATTATGATCTATCAATCACGATGTCTATGGTTCGCCAATTTGGTGGTTATCACTACTAGTCGTGATTAAACATAGATAAACCTGCATGAATCATGATATAACTCGAAGTTGCAGCATTCAACATTGCTTAGAATTCGGCTAAAAATGGCAGGATCAGAGATCTCATGTCTGTCAAATCCAAAGCATGCGAAGTCTGCCCCATCATGTCTTTCGTGTGGGTACCTATTCCCTCTATGTTCACCTCTCCGTTCATTTCAGTTCGAAGCCAGGAGAGCGCAGAAGAAACCATGTCTCCTCTGAACCGTTATGAAATTTCTGGTTCTGAACTTATAGAAGCTAACCAGGAGGTTGCTATGCAGTTCAAGAAAATGGGGTGGGGGAATTTATTTAGAAGTTTCAATGGCCACCATGCAGAGATTACTAAACTGTTTGCCATGAATTTTAACGATGATAGGGTGCAAATTGGGGGTTTTGAGTTTATTATCAATGAAGATAAGATTGCAGAAGCCACTAAGCTCTCCACAGGTTGGAGAACGCTAGTTTAAGGGCAGCATGGTTAATAAGAAGAAATGCTTGGCTCTGTTAATGCCATTGTCGGATGATACGAAGCTGAAGATAGGCATCCCTGTTAAATTTCTGAAGCCCGAATGGAGAGTTTATTACGAAATACTTGTAAGGTACGTGTCCTATGACGGACGTTACTCCCATTTGCACTTATACCATTTATGATTGCTATTAGTATTACGGGGTTACAAGCTTAATTTTCCTTTCTATTTATGGAAAATTCTAAAGAAAATGTCACAGACTGTTAGAAATTTTAGTAACCCCGACAGGAGTCTTTTCCACCACAGGTTGATAAAAATTATATTGCAATTTCAATTATCTGCAAACGGCAAGTCTTGGGATATTTTTTTAGTCGACTGTTAGTTGGGGCCGACGCAGCATTGGTCGAATCCATCCCCACGAATTCATAAGAAATGAAAAGCCATAAATTCTGGGGTTAATAGTACTTCTGAAACTATATCAGAGGTAAAAGGATTCGAGGAAGTCAGCATACCCATAAACAAAGGGATCAGTAAGAGTGATGACAAGGATTCAGTTCCTTGCAACTCTAAAGTAGTCTTGGATCAACCCTTGTCTGGTAAAAGTGATAGCACCCCTGCAGAAATAGAAGAAGGATTAAACAAAGGTAAAACTGATAATAATGTTGAATGTAAAAATCCATTTGAAACAAATAAACCTGATGAATATAACAAAGAATCTATGCACAGATTAGATCATCTTGCTCAGATTTGCTGTGATAAGGAAGGGCTTGGTTTTGAAAATCTATCGTTTTCAAGAAGGGTTACGGGGAGCATGCACAATATCCATATGATTTCGAGTCATAAGGTTAATCAACAGGCTTCTAAGCCTGTAGTAGTTAATATTGAAGATGATACCCCGTCATCTATCCCTGATACAATTAATGTAAATAATCCTACTTTCGTATAGGGTAATGATGTATAATCGGGCAAGGCCGAGGTTACTCAACCAGGTGTAGACACAGGTATTGCAGACCCTAAACCATCGTCTAGTCAGTATATTGACATCCCTATCTCTCCTCAGGTAATAAATGAATATGAGACTCTACAGCGTACACAATATAATGCATTCCAGGATAAAATTATGGAGTTCAAGGCTAAACTGAAGCATTGTCTATCTAATACAACATTATTAGAAGAGGAAAATAAAACCTTTAGAAAATAATTGCTGGAATGGATTGATAGATGGAAAGAGATGAGCGATAAGAAGAATCAGTACAAAAAATCAAAGAATTCAATCACAGGTACAAACTAGCTATTGCTTAAACGAATTGAAAAGCAAAACATTAAGATTATCAGGTTAAAGGCTAAACTAGCAGAAGATCGAAGAGTAGTCGCTCTTCAGAATAAAAATGGATGATTTTTCTCATTTCTTATGTCGCTGCAAAACAGGTAATGATCATTTTTGTTTCGCATGCCTGTAAAATCGGATATTTAATAGGCATGCATTTAAATTTTAAAAGATTATTTACCTTTGTTTTAATTAGTTTTAATGAGATGCTTCATTTGAATTAAATGCAGGTGGGTCTATCATCATTCCTCTGCAGAATTTTAGGATGTGGTTAATATTCTTGCATGGAGATGTGGCTGTTTGTTATGAGCTGGAGTTTCATCAATGGACAAGAATCTTCTAAAGTACCTCGACTTAGGCTAGTCGTTTTCTGTTTTATAGTTATAGGTGTCATATAAGAGATGAGATGCTCTTTTTAGTTAGATGAATCCTATAATGTTGCATGCAACATTAATAGGGGAAACTGAATCGTAGTGTTATATAAGGTAGAGATTTTGATAAACAAGGGACGGAGTGTTTGAAGAAAACAGACTAGAATTATATTTTGTTGCTGGTGTCTTGTTTATTTCCGAAGTTGGAACTTTGGATGTGAACACTACTGGACGTCCACAGACTGATACCATTTCTGGTATTTTTGTTTTGGATTATTATATATATATTTCAGCATATTATCTTCTTTCGTTATATTAACACAGTGTGCTTTGATATACTGATGTTAAATTACATTTTTACACTTTATTAGCTCAAGATAGTATTTTGAATGAACATCTCATTATGATTATGCTTATTAGTATTTTTACTGTAAGCTTAAGTTATAATGATATACTCTTTTGTCTGTTTAAAATTTCATTTGTATGTTGACAGCGATTTTTAAATAGACATTATCTTAAATTCAAATAGTTGTCTTGATAAATTAATTATTAATCAAATTTCAGAAAGTTAAAATTAACTGTTTATTTGCAGTTCTATTGTCATATAACAGAGTGGCTTATTATTCATGATCTAAATGTGTCTATTTGAATTATGCTTTAGTCTTTCTATTCATCTTCTACTGATTAATAGTTAATATAATTTTTAAAATATGCTCTCAGATGAGATAGGACATATAGAATAGTTTAAGTTAAATTTTATTTTATTTTTTCTTTAGTAGTTGAATTAACAATTGTTAACTTTGATTTTTCATACCTTATATAAGTTTTATACTCTCAAAATAAAATCAAAGTCTTTCCTTAAGAAAGCAACCATAAGACAGTTTAGATAGTTTAATTTAGTCATTTAGATAAAAATAACATTAGAATAGGTTAGATTTTGTTGGTTTTAAGTTCTCCTTAAGAGACAAACTAGCTGGTAGCAGGACCATAACCTACAAGGTTTTGTTAATTCAAACACACCGGACGCTGCTCTAAGCTGATTGTGTGGGCAAAACCTCCTTATTGGCCTTGATTCCGAAAATTGGGCCAACAAGTAGGTAGCTAGGTTAAAATCGTTGATAAGTTTCTTTTTACTTGGAATTTTTGTCATTTATCCCAGGCATTGGCACTAACCCTAGGCATCAAATCAACTCCCTACATCACCTCGTCTTGTGTGCTCGCTCATCTATGCGGCAGGTTACTAGCTCGTGGGTCTCAAGCTGTGTCGATCCAACCGACCACCCACAAATTGATCTGGAACTAGAGCCCACATCTTTGCTTTCTTGATATCCACGTCCCACCTAATACCCACCCCATTGAACCCCTCCATAGTTGTCCTAGGTCCAAGTAGAATGACATCTGTAGAATGGACAGTCCATGTTAAAAACACCATTTTTGTGAGGACGCTCTGGTACAATACACAATTTCCATAAATATTGATTCCATGAGAGGGGCACACTCCCTATTTACTGTCCAAGTTGTGTGGTACTAGTCTGTAATTCATCTTTGTTATTCAAGTTGACTATGTGGTACTAGCTTGTAGCTGAGGGGTATGTAATTTTGGAGGTGTTGTAGACAATTTGAAGTTTGAGTAGCTTTATTTAATGTTGTTTTCCCATATGTCTAGTCCTAGGGGTCCTCAAAAAATAAATAGCTTCTCCCACTTGAAATGCTAAGGGCAACTGAACAGGTTATGTGAGGAACACTATTAGTATAATATATTCTTGTGCTCCAAGAAATTTGACTGTGAGGCCATAAACATATATAGTTGGTAGTTGTGGCAAGTGATGAGACTATAATGCCAAGATTAGTTCCACAACTAATGATACTTGAAACATTTAAGTGATATTAGTCATCCCAAATGAATAATCTTCTTACAATGATCTCATTAAAGAAGACATCCCTTGTAGATATTTTTCTCAATTAAAACTGTCTGCAATCCAAAAAAGTTATGAAGCTCAACACAAAAATGTCCTTTCCTTCAAGGACATATATCATCAGCATGATTCTCACTTTGCAAACTTATTTCTTCCATGTGGCTCTTTTGGAATATACGTATTCTTTAGGGTAAATTATGGTTCTCAGAAGACCCTGTGTCATAATAATCTTGAGTTATGTATGTTTCTTCAACCATGCTTTCAAATGTCCGTTTACATTCTTCGTTGTTCAATTCAAAGTCATGCTCGTGGTAAACTGAGCTAGAGGAAGAAATTGCTTTGGCCCAAATAGCATAAATTTTCAATAAAACCAAGAACGTAATGCCACCCAAAAGGATTAAACTCAATACAATTGCAATAGAGATGCCATCTACTACTCTCTTTGTTAGTTGATTCCTTCTAGATCTTGAAGATTCCAATGAAGCTTGTGAGCAGGGAGCCAATGGCTTTTCGAAGAGTCTAGGATTTCCCACAAAAGAGATCCAATGCCATTTGGAAGCACTCAATGGAAACTATCCTTGGAGAAAATTATTGGATAAGTTCAACTTATCCAAGCTTCTAAGATCCCCAATCTCATCAGGAACTTGACCGCTAAGTTGATTATTGGAGAGATTGAGAAATTCGAGCATCATTAAATCCTGAAGTGAAAAAGGAATACTTCCAAACTAAAAATTACCAATCAAGTCTAGCATGACTTGTATATTACCAATCTTTCCAATCTCCATTGGAATTGAGCCTGTCAAAGAATTGTATGAGAGCCTCAAGTCATAAAGTTTTTCACAGTTTTTTTATAGAAGAAGGGATTAGTCCAGAAAAGTTATTCTTTTGCAAATAGAGAACATTCAAGGAAACAAGGTTCCCCAGCTGCCTTGGTAAACTACCCCAAAGCTTATTATTGTCAAGAGAAAGAGTGAGTAAACGGGTACAATTCCCAAGCTGGGATGTAATTGTTCCATTAAATTCATTGAAGGAGAGTTTTAGCTCTCCAAGCCCGCATAAATCACCAAACCATCCAGGGATAGGTCCAGAGAAATTATTATTATTCAGATCCAAATGACTCAAATGCATGCACTTAGCAAGCTCTGTAGGTGACCCACCAGTGAGCTTATTCCAAGATAAGTCCAATAGATTGAGCTCCAACATCTGGCCAATCTCTTTAGGAATGTTGTTGTTCAATCCATTCCCACCTAGTCGGAGACAGCTTAAAACTCTGGAATCAACCAATTGGGATGGGATTTCCTGTGAAAAAAACTATTATTTTTCAAGTCCAATGTTTTGAGAAAACTTGAACCACAAAGAGGAATTATGCTTCCATTCAATTTGTTGTTCCATAAATTGACACTAGTCAAGTTTTTCAAATGAATCAGGCCTCTAAGAAGAAGTCCTTCAAGAGAATTATTATATAGAATAATCATCTACAAACCTTCAAGAATTCCAAAAGATTGTGGTATTGTTCGAGAGCTTATTGCAAGGAGCTTATTTTTTTAATTTCTTCTCCAATACTTCACTTAACTCTTTGTCTTAAAAAAAATATAAATATAAATTTGTTTTCTTGAGTGGATTGCTTCCCCGATAGCTTCAACTCTTTACACATTGTTTGTGTTTGTTTGGATAAATGTCCTAATTTTTTTCTTCCATAAAGGTTAAGGTATATATACATTATATATGCTCCGATGGCTAGGAAGTGAAATATGTATGAGAAATCCGCTAGCAATTGTCTTAATTTAACAGTGGATAGCTTTTTCAGGTTGTTTTCCAATGGAATGGCCTGAACCAATCCAGAGTGTCTAGTGTCTTGCAAAGAGCGGCATCAATTGTGTGCCTTTGAGATACATGAGACCTGATGATGAGAAACCCTTAGAACAGAAGCTTGTGGAAGAGGAGATACCCATCATTGATATCTCCGGT
The DNA here is from genome assembly GCA_001517045.1 of Pseudotsuga menziesii. Classification (NCBI taxonomy): domain Eukaryota; kingdom Viridiplantae; phylum Streptophyta; class Pinopsida; order Pinales; family Pinaceae; genus Pseudotsuga; species Pseudotsuga menziesii. The sequence continues at coordinate 46,481 of LPNX010095504.1, forward strand.
CTCTGTGACGAATGATGGAGAAATACCATGGAGGAAATATCAGATAATATAGAGACTGGGGATGCTTCCAATTGATAAACCATGGAGTTTCTCCAGATCTTCTCATGGTCAGATGTGAGGTATCAAGAGAGTTCTTTGATCTACCATTAGAGGAGAAGTAGAAGCACACAAATGATCCTCTAACTTATGTTGGATATGGCAGTTGAATTGGTGTGCAGAAAGGCGCTATTCTCGACTGGGGCCGAGGATTACTTTTTCCTCCACTTTTTTCCTCTTTCCATATGCGAGGAGCACAAATGGCCATCCAAATGAGAGGAATATAGGTGATTAAATAATAGTAAGTGTGACCCGTTTTATTCAATGACACAATTTCATGCTTTTATTTGGACTAATTAGTTTCATTAGCACACCTACATAGTTTGTGGTTGGATTTGGTCGATGGAGATTGAAAGGTAGTTATAAAATGGAGTTGAAGCAGAAAATACCCTAGGAAACTTTCATTGCAAGCCTCCTGAAAAACCTCTTGTATTGCAGCGTCATCTTGAATACAATAGGGCAGTTTTTCAAATTCAACTTTGGGACTGTAGATGTTGACATGCACCCTACACAAAATCCATTATCCCTCTTATTCCAAGAGGATGAGCTCTCACCATTCTTGATTTGCAGATATCCAGGATGCGGCCAAATCCTCACATTAGCTCACCTAAAAAATCTTCATTGCTTCTCTGCACAGGATGGTCTTCATATGACTTCTGTAATAGGGACATCATGTCTATAGAATTCCTTCATTTGTATCCCTATACAGCACGCTTTGCAGGATCTAATTTTTCCAAATGTTGCTCAAAATATGTCTATAAATTATGCACAATAAAATGTCAAAACAGTCCCTAATGTGCTGCCTTAGCTACTGAGGTAGGCCAGCAAGCTCACACAAATTTGCATTGCTGGAAATAATGCCTCCAAATGCATGTGAATGCACTTTGAGGTGTAATATGACCTATCCCTACTATTCTTATGGTTACATCTAGAGCTTGAATAATCTTATTCTTTTTTCCATTTTTACCTTAGGGACATTGTGTCACATACATGGAGTGAAAATTAACATTATATCCTCAGGAATCTCTGATTTTCCATGGACTATCGTAATGGTTTTGCACTGAAACAGTTTGCTGCTAACATTCTACTCTGACATGATGAACTCTTATTTGTTGAGTTCATTAAAGGTGAATAATTATTTTTTTTCACAATTCTATTGGATGCATTATTAGGAAATTACATCATGAAAAGAGGTAAATGATGCATGGAACTTTATCTAGAGCATGTCCATCCACTCTAGCTGATGTAGGTGGTGAACATAATGGACAACCATCAAATGGCTGGAGAGGGTTGTGCAACATTGCATCATATAGGCCTTACTTCAATGTGGGCACATATGTTGTGGTCGAAAGAATTATTGGTTCATTGTATCCACGCCAAGTAGACTTTATTGAAAAGATTGCCCATAATTCTGATATGTAAGTTTAAAAAATGCTTCTATAAGATTCTGCAGTGAATGTAGATATTTTTTTGAATGATTAAAGTGTTTGCAGACCAGTTCAATTAAAATGGATTTTTATATAGTTTTCTTTCTCTTATTTAAATGGTAATGATGGTTTTTCCCCCATAATTGTGCATGATTTTTGGGTATTGTCATCTTAGCAGAAGGAGTCATGTATTTCAAAATTCCAGGTTTAAGGAGTTTTTTTCACCAAATTCTAGGTTAGCAAAGATCATTATTTTGTATGTTTTTAATGTCAACAGCTGAAACAATCTTTTGGTAGGCTAGTCTTTTCTCTTCAATACACCTAAATCAAACCTTTCAATAAACTATTTGTGACTAGCTATCACCGATTTCATCCATTTTGTAGTTTGAAAAAAAATTTACATATATTCTTCAGGTTCATACAATTTAGAAAAAACATACATACCCACAACTAAATATTAGCATTTATTTGTAACTAGTGTACCCTAGTCTTTTCCTTTCCTTGCCAGTTAAGGATATGGATAGGGCCAAAGTTCCATTATTCATTGTACCACCTACCCTGCACTATGGTTTCCTTGAAAAAAATAGTTCCTTTTGCTTCTTTTGATGCTTTCTAACTAATGATCGACAATTGCTCTTCTAAATGACTATTATGCTTTCTTGTTTGGTATAATTATTGTCATTAGATCCTGGAAAATTATTTCCAAATTAAGTATTTATTTCAATTTCTCTGAGCCTTTTTAAAATGGCCTCCACAAATTCTGATCAATTTTGAGAGAACTCACTTCGAAGTCTTCTTGAACAAATAACTGGCTCCAAATGAACTAACTGTGCTTGATTGTGGTTGGTGGTAAAGAACAATCTTGTGGGTGTGGGTATGGTGGGGTGAGATTTTGGGTTGGAACAATCTTTTGGTAGGCTAGTATTTGTTCTTCAATACACCTAAATCAAACCTTTCAATAAACTGTTTGTGAGTAGCTATCATCGATCTCATCCATTTTGTAGTTTGAAAAAAAAATACATATATTCTTCAGGTTCATACAATTTAGAAAAACATACATGCCCATAGCTGAATATTAGCATGTATTTGTAACTAGTGTACTATAGTCTTTTCTTTTCCTTGCCAGTTAAGGATATGGATAGGGCCAAAGTTCCATTATTCATTGTACCACCTACCCTGCACTATGGTTTCCTCGAAAAAAACAGTTGCTTCTGCTTCTTTTGATGCTTTCTAACTAATAATCGACAATTGTTATTCTAAATGACTATTATGCTTTCTTGTTTGGTATAATTATTGTCATTGGATCCTGGAAAATTATTTCCAAATTAAGTATTTATTTGAATTTCCCTGAGCTTTTTTAAAATGGCCTCCACAAATTTTGATCAATTTTGAGAGAACTCACTGTTGAGTCTTCTTGAACAACTAACTGGCTCCAAATGAACTAACTGTGCTTGATTGCGGTTGCTACTAAAGAAGGAGCCTCTTCAGAATACAATCTATCCTACTCTATACATCTTGTTGTTTGCTCAGTAAAAATGACTCCGTGCCCTCCCTCTGCTCTTGGTATTGTCTGATAATAAGAAGGAGAAGGTACAAATGGAATACTTGAACTTGGGGTCAGGGAAGAATTTGATTTTCCACCGTCATGACTATTCTGGGAAACAACCAATGAACTCTAATATAATACCACCTGAGATGTAGGAAAAGGTATAGATCCACTGGAAGCAGGCATTGTCAACCTGCTAGTTTCATTAATCTCCTCTAATACATGGCTCTTCCTCCTCTTTCTAGGTCTCTGCTCAACACTCAACTGTCTATCGATTACCATGCCACCTTTTTGGGCTTCCATCTTATCATCAGTAACAACAACAGGAATAGTAGTTCCAATCATAGTAGAAGAAACAGAAGGAACCATACCTGTAGTCATTTTATGAGGCACACAAAGTGGTAATGAACTCCTATCATTAAGGGTTTCATGAATGGGTTTGGACACAATAAAGGGAGAAAATGACAATTCAGACTCAGATTTTACTCAAGGAGTTACCCAAGGTAAACATGGACTAAAATAAGTCCAGTAAGCTATTTTTCCCATTGCATACTTTCTAAGCTGTGGGGTTATAGAAAAATGCCTTGATGGAGTGATTTGGGGAGGATCCATGTAAAGGTTCCTTGCAACACTGGTTAGTTGAACTCCCTCGTGAATGGGAGTTGGTATATTCCATACAGGAGATGGAAAACTAAATGGATATGGTAAAATCATAATGGATGATGGATTGTTCATGTGCCCAACCCTCCCCATATTAGGAGAGATTTCCAATATAATCCTTGAAGAATGACTTTTTGTAGCTGCTAAATAAACTGACCTCGTGCGCATAACTCTTGCATGAAACAAACTTGGAGCAAGACTCACAGTCTTGTGGGTGTGGGTATGGTGGGGTGAGATTTTGGGTTGGAACAATATTTTGTTAGGCCAGTTTTTGCTCTTCAATACACCTAAATCAAACCATTCAATAAACTGTTTATGAGTAGCTATCACCGATTTCATCCATTTTGTAGTTTGAAAAAAAAAACATATATTCTTCAGTTTCATACAATTTAGAAAAACATACATACCCACACCTGAAGATTAACATGTATTTGTAACTAGTGTACCATAGTATTTCCTTTCCTTTCCAGGTAAGGATATGGATAGCACCAAGGTACCATTATTCATTGTACCACCTACCCTGCACTATGGTTTCCTTGAAAAAAACAGTTGCTTCTGCTTCTTTTGATGCTTTCTAACTAATGATCAACAATTGCTCTTCTAAATGACTATTATGCTTTCTTGTTTGGTATAATTATTGTCATGGGATCCTGCAAAATTATTTCCAAATTAAGTATTTATTTGAATTTCCTTGAGCCTTTTTAAAATGGCCTCCACAAATTTTGATCAATTTTGAGAGAACTCACTCTAGAGTCTTCTTGAACAACTAACTGGCTCCAAATGAACCGACTGTTCTTGACTGCGGTTGCTGCTAAAGAAGCAGCCTCTCAAGAATACAATATAGCCTGCTCTATACAACTTACTGTTTGCTAAAAAAAAATGACTTTGTGCCCTCCCTCTGCTCTTGGTATTGTCTGATAATAATAAGGAGAAGGTACAAATGGCATACTTGAACTTGGGGTCAGGGAAGAATTTTATTTTCCATCGTCATGCCTATTTTGGGAAACAACCAATGAACCCTGAGATAATACCACCAGAGACGTAGGCAAAGGTATAGATCCACTGGAGGCAAGCATTGTCAACCTGCTAGTTTCATCAATATCCTCTAATACATGGCTCTTCCTCCTCTTTCTAGGTCTCTGTTCAACACTCAACTATCTATCAATTCCCATGACACCTTTTTGGGCTTCCATATTATCATTAGTAACAACAAAAGGAATAGTAGTTCCAATCATAGTAGAATCAGAGATGTAGTCATTTTATGAGGCACAAAAAGTGGTATTGAACTCCTATCATTAAGGGTTTCATGAATAGGTTTGGACACAACAAAGCGAGAAAATGACAATTCAGACTCATATTTTTCTCGAGGAGTTACCCGGGGTAAAGATGGACTACAAGAAGTCCAATAAGTTGTTTTCCCCATTGCATACTTTCCAAGCTATGGGGTTAGAGAAATATGCCTTAATGGAGTGATTTGGGGAGAATCTTGGTAAAGGTTCCTTGCAACACTGGTTAATTGAACTCCCTCGTGAATGGGAGTTGGCATATTCCATACAGGAGTTGGAAAACTAAATGGATATGGTAAAATCATAATGGCTGATGGATTGTTCATGTGCCCAACCCTCCCCATATTAGGATAAATTTCCAATCTAATCCTTGAAGAATGACTTTTTGCAGCTGCTAAATCAATTGACCTCATGCCCATAACTCTTGCATCAGACAATCAAACATTTGTGGTCATTTGTTGGACATTAATAAATTATCTTATCTTTTCTCTAGACTTACTTCATTCTACAGATCAAACATCCTTTAAATTTCATGAGCTTCTCCTCCACACACAGACTGCACTCTTGGACTCTTTTCACAGTTGGCATCCTCAATTTCCAAAACTATCCGCAAACACACTCTAATGAGGGGTAAAGAAATTACTAAGGATTTTTTCCAAATTACATAAGCATTGATATATGATTTAGCTATAGATTGAATCCACTCTTAAAATTTCAATGAGTAAATGTATTTTTGTAAAAAAAACATTACAAAAATACAATGTGTCAAATCCCTTCCTAGTTGATGAGTCACTAGATTCTTTTAGACATATCTTTACCAAAGTGGTATACATTTTTAATCCCCACCCTATAGTTTCCTTAGGCTTAGCAATTCTCTTCCATCTCACAAAATAGTTCCTGGCATTTCCCTCCTTTCTAAGATTTCCTAAAAAGCCTACCTCAAGTTTTTATGTACAACAACACCTCGGTTTCCCTACAACATGGCTTATCTTCATCAGGATGTACACCTTTCTATAATATTCCAATTTCTAACCAAAATATTGAGGATATAAATTCCTTGATAGTGTATGAGACTTACTAGCTAGAAGAGACAGTAAAATTATAACGTAAATTCCTCACAACAATGCATTGTTTATGTTTTCTTAATCCCAAATAAATATTTTTAACGTTGTGTGTGTTTAAAAGGGGCCCTTCTAAATGATTATATTATTCAAGGTGCCTCTGCAATGATTTCACAACCATAATTCTACATGCTTTTCCATTTGAAGTACTTAATCTTGTTAGTTTTATCATTATGAAGCTATGATTTAGTGTTGCAAGTTAACTAAAAACTACTCATTGACAACCATAATTCTACATGCTTTTCCATCTGAAGTACTTAATCTTGTTAATTTTATCATTATGAAGCTATGATTTAATGTTGCAAGTTAACTAGAAACTATGTTGGACTTCCATACTCCAAAAATTCTAGTCATCTCTCACAAAGATTAAGTGGCCCATTTTATCATAGAAAGTCTAAGTGTTCCTAACCAGTGATATTGTACATGAGAAATGCAAGCAACTTATTTAAGTTTGAAATTTAATGGATGAAACTATACTTTGGTTTGGCATGTATTCTCAGCTTTTAGGATTTTGGTTTCTATTTGTTTTGTTTTTATTTTATTTAATTTTTATAATTCTTCTTTTCTTATTTCCCAAAACGCAAGACAAAAAATATCGTACAGTCACATATTTTTGGCCAAAGGAAATTCTCATTTTCCATTCCTATACAGGGAAGAATGGCATATATGCCTTGCTCCCAACTTCAAGGGAATCACTGTCTTTCCTAAATATTACTATTCTATCCCTCTTGGCCTATAAGAACATGAGTCACTACCATAGGTTTTCTTCAAATGGAAATAATCACTTATGGTAATTTCAGTGAATACAAGTAGTTGAATAGTTATGGTGAAAGAAAATCCTCATACAGGTAAAAGATCTGCTATTCATACGTAACCAAATGTAATATCCCTCCTAGAATCTTGATTAAATTTTTCTCAATGTATTGTACACTAGAGTAGTTCATTGTTTCATGTCCACACTTTTAATATCTATTTGACTACCCTTTTCTTTAACCTAATTTGGACTACTGACTTTCATTGGCATGACCAGGGGTATTTGTTGATTTGTTGGCAGTTAGAGTTTGCTTGTTGATCCACTAATTTTGTCACACAGTTAGGAAAAGTTTCTTGTAGGATGCACTTCACCATTGATGGAAACCATTTGATACAACTGGATAGCTTTAATAAGATTCTTACTTAATTATCTATGGACATATGTCCTGCTTTCATTTGATATAGGGTTCATCAAATAGTGAACACTCTCAACAATCTCAAGAGGAAGAATTTTTTTGAACACATAATAAAAGAAATGATGTAAATCTCAATTCATTTCACATCTAGGATAGTTGACAAACTAAATTCTGAATTAGTTTAATTTTGATATCTAAATGCTTCCCAAAATTAATAGCCACTTACAAGAATAATGTAGTTCACCAACCAGCAATGAGGGAAAAATTTATATGACTGATAATACTAAAATGAACAGGCAAAACACTTCCAAATCTGCAAACTTCTTGTCCATGGTAAATCGAAGTTGTAATCAGCAGTTGTTTATCTTGTCAAATTGTACCCAGCATAAGTCAGAGAGCCACATTTTAGCAGAAGGTGCCTGGAAGTGTTTGATGTAGATCTTATCCAAGGATTCCCTCCAATGACTGAGATAAGGATTCAGTATTGTAGAGTACGTCTATAATGCTTAACAGAATGTGTATGTATGCCTAGATTCATATAATGGAGTCCAATATTGAAACTTAGTTCATGTACACACATATGGTGGCATATTTCAAGTGATTTTAAGTTATGGGACTGTTGATGATTGTGTTCACACTTGATGGGATATACCAGAGAATACCCTACATCCTCAACTAGTTGGAAAATTTGAAACACATTGAATATAACTTCGAAAATATGAATCCTATAGCAACTCGACTTTCAAACAATATTCAACCAGTGACCCAACACAAGTGAATTACAACATTAAATATTAAATTTAGGAGGGATAAGTTCAGAACTTCCTCACAAGAGAATGAGACCAACCAATAAACTCTGCAACTGAGCACGATTTGCACTGAAGAATGTAGTGAAAGTATGAGGAGATTGGTGCATTCATTAAATGTGACTCATAAAGTGACTAATCCCAACTTGTGATCACTTAGGGACAATAAACTCCTACATTCCTTGCATCGAAATACTTTAAGAGACCATTTATTGTGGTGAGAACATTCCTAGTCAATCTATTTTCTTTGATATGATGCAAAAATCATAAGAACTCCAGCTCCTAACCTTCAAATATTGGGAAGGAATAGACCTTTCCTATATTCCTTTCCTACCAAACATTTAACATAGGAACCTTTCCTTCTTCCTTTCCTCATAAGGCTCAATGAATTGTTCGTCCACATTTTCTTTATTATTTTCATGTAATAAAAGTCTGGCATCCCTTGAATCCGAGTGTGTTTAAAATATTTTCTCTCTTGATGAGAATATACATACAAGGTGGCATTGTCCAACATCTTTTCAATCCTCGTGAATGGACACAAATATCCTCCTCATTTATTCCCTGCCTCCATCTAGTTCTTGTTGCTAATAGACATTTTTTCTTCCTTCTCATTTGATGTACAATCTTCTGTTATTTTTATATTCAACGTCATAAAACCATAATGGGAAGCCTCTTGGACATTGTTCTCATCTCTTTTAAATGAGCATAACTCTAACATTCCTTGCATTTCGGGAGAAAGAATATCTTCCTGTGAAACCCTATCCAACTAATTCTGCTGGTTACCACCATCACCTTCGTCCCATATAGAATCTGACATTTGAGTGTCTACTTGACCAAAAGCAATGCTTGCTTCATGCTGAGATTGAACAAAAGGATCAAAATCTCTCCTTTCAGGGGGCATTATCACTGTGCTTTGATGCTTGCCTATTTTCACTTCTCTTCTATCTCGGGACTCCAAAAAGTTTCCATTGCTCATCCTTTTTGTCTCCTCTGCCCACAGAGAGTTCAACAGCATTTCATCCGCAAACTTTTCTGCTCTTTCAGTTTGAAAACCCAAACCTTCATTTTCGCTATTCTTGTTTCCAGCATTTACTTGTGGTATTGAATCTTTATTTGGTGCTAGTTTATAAGGATAGGAACAAGCCCCAATCATGGGAACATACTCAACATACTTGTACTCTTTTCACAATTGACATGAACAGGTAAAACACTTGCAAATCTGCAAACTTCTTGGCCATGGTAAGTCGGAGTTGTAATTAGCAGTTGCTTATCTTGTCAAATTGTACCTAGCATAAGTCAGAGAGCCACATTTTAGCAGAAGGTGCCTGGAAGTGTTTGATGCAGATCTTATCCAAGGATTCCCTCCAATGACGGAGATAAGGGATTCACTGTTGTAGCGTACGTCTATAAATCTTAACAGAATGTGAGTGTATTCCTAGATTCATATAATGGAGTCCAATACTGAAACTTAGTTCCACAGTTTAGCAGAAGGTGCCTAGAAGTGTTTGATGCAGATCTTATCCAAGGATTCCCTCTAATGATGGATATAAGGGATTCACTGTTGTAGCGTACGTCTATAATTCTTAACAGAATGTGAGTTTATGCCTAGATTCATATAATGGAATCCAATACTGAAACTTAGTTCATGTACACACATATGCTAGAAGATTTCAAGTGAGTTTCAGTTCTGGGATTGTTGATGATTGTGTTCACACTTGATGGGATATACCAGAGAATACCCTACGTCCTCAACTAGTTCGACAATTTAAAACACATTGAACATAACGTCGAAAATATGAATCCTATAGCAACTCAACTTTCAAACAATATTCAACTAGTGACACAACACAAGTGGATTACAACATTAAATATTAAATTTAGCTGGGATAAGTTCAGACCTTCCTCACAGGAGAATGAGACAAACCAATAAACTCTACAACTGACCACGATTTACACTGAAGAATGTAGTGAAAATATGAGGAGATTGGTGCATTCATTAAATGTGACTCATAAAGTGACGAATCCCTTCATTAAATGTGACTCACAAAGTGACTAATCCCAACTTGTGATCACTTAGGTCCATATTAAACTCCTAGTTTCCTTGCATTGAAATAATTTCAGAGACCATTTATTGTGGTGAGAACATTCCTAGTCAATCTGTTTTCTTTGATATGATGCAAAAATCATAAGAAATCCAGCTCCTAACCTTCAAATATTGCGAAGGAATAGAACTTTCCTTCTTCTTTTCCTGCCAAACATTTAACACAAGAACCTTTCCTTCTTCCTTTCCTCATAAGGCTCAATGAATTGTTCCTCCACATTTTCTTTCTTATTTTCATGTAATAAAAAATATGGCATCCCTTGAATCTGAGTATGTATAAAATATTTTCTCTCTTGATGAGAAGATACATCCAAGGTGGCATTGTACAACCTCTTTTAAATTCTCATGAATGGACACAAATCTCCTCCTCGTTTATTCTTTTCCTCCATCTAGTTCTTGTTGCTAATAGACATGTTTTCTTCCTTCTCATTTGATGTACAATCTTCTGTTATTTTTATATTCAATGTCGTAAAACCATAATGGGAAGCCTCTTGCACATTGTTCTCATCTCTTTTAAACGAGCATAACACTAACAATCCTTGCATTTTTGGAGAAAGAATATCTTCCTGTGAAACCTTGTCCAACTGCTTCTCCTGGCTACCACCATCACCTTCGTCCAATACAGAATCTGACATTTGAGTGTCTACTTGACCAAAAGCAATGCTTGCTTCATGCTGAGATTGAACAAAAGGATCAAAATCTCTCCTTTCAGGGGGCATTATCACCGTGCTTTGATGCTTGCCTCTTTCCCCTTCTCTTCTATCACATAACTCCAAAAAGTTTCCAGTGCTCATCCTTTCTGTCTCCTTTGTCCACAGAGAGTTCAACAACATTTCATCCTCATACTTTTCTGCTCCTTCAGTTTGAAAACCCAAACCTTTGTTTCTGCTATTCTTGTGTCCAACATTTACTTGTGGTATTGAATCTTTATTTGATGATAGGTTATAAGGATAGGAACAAGCCCCAATCATGGGAACATACTCAACACACTTTTACTCTTTTCACAACTGACATGAACAGGTAAAACACTTCCAAATCTGCAAACTTCTTAGCTGTGGTAAATCAGAGTTGTAATCAGCAGTTGTTTATCTTATCAAACTGTACCTAGCATAAGTCAGAGAGCCACATTTTAGCAGAAGGTGCCTGCAAGTGTTTGATGCAGATCTTATCCAAGGATTCCTTCCAATGACTGATATAAGGGATTCACTATTGTAACATACGTCTTTAATGCTTAAAAGAATGTGAGTGTATTCCTAGATTCATATAATGGAGTCCAATACTGAAACTTAGTTCATGTACACACATATGCTGGAATATTTCAAGTGAGTTTCCGTTTAGGGACTATTGATGATTGTGTTAACACTTGATGGGATATACCAGAGAATACCCTACATCCTCAACTAGTTGGACAATTTGAAACACCTTGAATATAACTTGGAAAATATGAATCCCATATCAACTCGACTTTCAAACAATATTCAACCAGTGGCCCAACACAAGTGAATTACAACATTAAATATTAAATTTAGGAGGGATAAGTTCAGACTTTCCTCACGGGAGAATGAGACCAACCAATAAACTCTGCAACTGACAACGATTTGCACTAAAGAATGTGGTGAAAGTATGAGGAGATTGGTGCATTCATTAAATGTGACTCATAAAGTGACTAATCCCAACTTGTGATCACTTAGGGATCATAAACTCCTAGTTTCCTGGCATCGAAGTAATTTCAAAGACCATTTATTGTGGTGAGAACATTCCTAGTAAAACTGTTTTCTTTGATATGATGCAAAAATCAGAAGAACTCCAGCTCCTAACCTTCAAATATTGGGAAGGAATAGACCTTTCCTTCTTCCTTTCCTGCCAAACATTTAACAATGGAACCTTTCCTTCTTCCTTTCCTCATAGGGCTCAATTAATTGTTCCTCCACATTTTCTTTCTTGTTTTCATGTAATAAAAAATATGGCATCCCTTGAATCTGAGTGTGTTTAAAATCTTTTCTCTCTTGATGAGAAGATACATCCAAGGTGGCATTGTCCAACCTCTTTTCAATCCTCGTGAATGGACACAAATCTCCTCCTCGTTTACTCCCTACCTCCATCCAAATCTTGCTGCTAATAGACATTTTTTCTTCCTTCTCATTTGATGTATAATCTTCTATTATTTTTATATTCATTTTTATATTTATATTTTTATATTATTTTTCAAGGTTCATGCGCTAATATTTAGTGATGTGAAGACACACTTTAAAGTAAGGAGGTTGCGTATGCATGCATGAGTTAAGAAGGTCTCCCTTTATTTGGCCTCCCTATTTTGGAAATAAATATGTATGTCTAGTTGAAAATGAGCGGGATGTTCATTTTTTCTCTAGATTATTTCTATAAAGGATAGAGCAAGCTCCTATATTGCTTGGGAATGAGGCGAATCTTCATTAGTTAAAGAAGAGGAAAAACCGTTGTGTAAAGACATGGTCTAAATTCCACAAAAATAAGGGATTTATTACTTGTAGCAAAAATCCCGGTGACTATAGTAAAGGATATGACTGCATAAAAACCTAGAATAAGAGATTTGTGACTTGTAGTAGAAAGCTTGTTGACTATAGTTAAAGATATGATAAGTGTTGATATAAATAGAATGGTGCTTCCAGCCTAAGAGAGAAGATCTCCTTGAGATTAATATATTTGGATGAATATGTTGAGTGCAACTTGGGACAAAATTTGTTCAAGAATATGCTTGTATCAACCGAGTCCATACTTTTTTCTTTTCTTTTTGAAAGTGAAAGTAAATATCCCAAACTACAAGAAAGGCCAACAACTTCCATAATATTAAGCTTAAAATCTTACACGCTATCGGTTACAAACTGAAAGAGTTGAGAGAGCTAAAGAGAATTATCCACATAATAATCATGACTCGCGAGGGAGGGTCATGGAGCAAGAGGTGTTGTTTAGAATCAGTTTAGTAATTTTTTGTCAAAATTTCAAATTTTAGTACCATTGTGTACTATATTTTTCATTCTTATTTTCTCCATATTTTCTTGATGATTTAACAGTGATATCAGAGAGTTATAAGATCTATGGATTTGGTTGAGAGATTTCTTGCTAAATTGTGTGAGAAAAGAGACTAGAAAATCATTACGTGAACATTCAGAATGTGTTCCAGTTAAAAGAAAAGGAAAGCGGAAAAGAGATCGTTGCATGCACATGAAGAGAAAGAGAAGAGGAGACATTAAGTAAGAATTTCAGATCGTTGTTCATGGTAATCAAAGATTTGTTTCTTAGTCGACTCAGCAGTTTTGCAGTCTGTTTGATGTAAAGAACTGTTGTCATTGAAGATGATGAAATCGTAGAGAATCAGTCAAAAGTTGAAGGACGACATAGAGAGCAGCGACCAAATCCACGCTCTCTTAGTAAAAAATGCCTAAAAGGGTGAAATTTTAAGTTTAATCGTTCAAATAATGTTGTATAGCTTCCAGCAAACTGGTTCACCAGAAGACAACTGTCGAAGAAATTTCAAAATTTTCACAACCAGGGAGGGTCTGCAAAGAGTAAAGCTATGAAAATGTAAATTTGCATGAGAAAAGCAAGTTGTCCATGTAAGTTCATAAAGATATTTGTTTTAAGCAAAGAAAAGTTTGCCCGAGTGGCATCTTATATATATATTTCAAAGAAATATTTTTTGAAAAAACGATAGTTTCATATTTTGGTGAAATAAAAGATAGAATCCATTAGCATGGATAAGTCAAAGAGAAGCGTTGAAAGTATTATGTCCATCATAAGAAGGTATCAAAACAGAAATAGCTGAGTAAAAGAGACCAAGCCGTCTTGAATTTGCTGAGTAAAGTAGTCTGGCTAGCCAGATAGAAGATTGTATCCATTGACATTTGAATCAACATTGAAATTAAAACAAAATTTCCAACATTTGGAATTTTAAAGAATAATTTAACACTTATTTCCTGAACTTTTGTCTTTCATATTTTTATTCTTGCATTCTGTGTTTTTACAAGTTTTTTTTGTGACTATCAAATATTGTTGAATTGAGATAATGATTGTAATTGGGTGAATTTTTGGTTGAACCTAACACCCATGAAGAACCAAAAAACATTCTGAACTTGTTTATGTTCAGACATGAAGTTAATGCATATAATATATTGTTCTTGACAGGGAGATGAAAGACATGAAAGAAAATTTGAACAAAACAAATGGGAAACAGGTATGCAACCTTGTTCCTGACTTTTAAAGATGGAGTGAATGATAAAAGTTTGGAGAACCATCAATTAAGTAGAACACAAGAGAGTCTACTTGTTTTATTGAAAGATTTTGGTAATCTTTAAACCATCTTTTCATGGTTCTTGCTACAATTTTTGTGATCAACAGAAGTCACTCGAGCTTCTAGTTCATATGGTTAGTGATAAACATAAAGCCATTTCATTGTTTTAGTTGGTTAGTGACAATCCCAAAACCATCTCTTGATATCTTTGATAGTGTTATGGTCAACTTGAAACCATGCAACTTATTAGAAGTCTCACTACTTCTGCTAGATTTTGTATCAGATTGATTTTCAGCCATTAGTACTTGACCTCCTTGAGTTTTACTCTCTGAATGGCTTGACACATTGTTAATTTTCAAGTAGTGGCCTTCTTTAGGAAAGAACGATATGTTGAAATACCTAATCTAAGTTTGTTATCTTACCCTATACATTATGTACTATTGATTAATGGAGCAAATTTGTGAGTCTTTTTCGTTAGTTATTTTTTCATTTTAATTTGGTCCATATTTTCTTGATAATTTAACAAAATAATTTCACTAAATATTTTCCAAAATCCCAATATAAAATGCTAAATGCTAGGAAAGGGACTCTGAGTGTGATGAAATCTAGGTGAACTCGACTTATTAAGCAAGGTAAAAAATCATGACAAAGAAAATAGGTTGATCTTTGAGCTTTGGGTGATGGCTTACAATGAGTACCTGGAGAAAATAAAATATCATGGAGCATAACAAGTGGTGTATGATTGAGCGAGCAAAATAATGTGGACGTGTATATCTAATGTGGATATGGGCCTTTGAGATTATAGATAGAATCTAGATATGTAGATGCAAATGATGATTCAAACTGTTGGTGACAAGTGTATAAATTATAAAGCCTTGATGGCATAAGGAATTTCATAAACTGACTAAGGATCTAGGCACACAATTAACCTCACATAGAATTGTAGAGAATTAACATAAGGAGAGAAGAAGAAGAATTAATGAACATACATTAATGAATGATCAATAAATTATAGTTAATATTATTACATAGGTAATACATCCTTATAAAGAAAAAAGGAGTTGCATGAATACAACTCAAGCTAGCTCATGAAGCAGGATTACTAATTATGATAAACCCCATAGTTGACTAAAGCACTTTCCCAATCTACCAAGCACCAATAGCATATGTGAGTGATGATGAGTGAAGGAAAGACTTGCTAATCCTAGAATATGGAGAGAAAATAATGGAGGATGGGTTGGCAACAAAAGCTGCAAGTTTCCTAGTTGACTAGCTTTTCCTCATCCATAGAAAAGCAGGATAAAGCAAAAAAAGCAGAATAAAGCAGAAGTTGCTTTAAAGCGTAGTTACCAATTTTGGATGGCCATAAAGTGGTCAAGATCAACCCAGAATTAGACATAAATCATTTCTAGGATATAGATGGCAAGTGTTGACTCTAAGGTGCAAGTGGATGGCAACTATCTAAGCTAGTGGGTAGGAAATTAATCAAATAATGATTAATTATTTTATGAGTGGGTTTATTATATTCCAACAACAAGGCCATTGAATTTGTTTGCACATCAAAAGAAGACCACACAAGCCTATACATACTTGTAAGAAGAAGGCTCACTATCTCTTCAAGAGGAATCCAAATGGTGATATCTCTTTAAGAGGAATCCAAATGGTGATGATGAAGTCACTGTGGACTAGAACTAGCATAGATTCATTTAAAAAAAGATTTACCAAGTGTGCAAAGAGATAAATGTAAATTGAAAGAACATGTTTTTTTTATTATTATTTTTATAAAAGACATGTGTTAGGTCTAGTATGACCAAAAAACTTACATATCCCCTACTGAAATGTAGAATTCCCATCTTCTACACAATTATATAGACAAAATGGCTTGATAATCATCCTTGAATCAGTGTAGAAACTAAAAATCTAAACAACCTCGCAGTTCATGAGAGTTATTTCAACCCCCCCAGATATGTTTCTCTCAGGGTTTCTCACACCTCCCATTAGCTTAACTCATGTCAAGTTTAGTAGCTCCCTTAATGTTTCCATCTCCATAAAATAAATAAAAATCCATCATCTCTGAAGAAATTCACTGGGAACATGAAGATTTTCGATTCCCAGATCTCCGAGCAGGTCCAGAGTTCCAAATTCACCCGGAACTTCCCCAACTAAAAGAAGAAGAAAGAACGAGCCCATCAAAACATAACTGAGACTCTTACAACTCGTGTCAAACTTGTACGGAGAAGAGCCACGAGATACAATCAGGGCATGGGAACGACTCGAACCATGTACCATAAATGATCCAATGGACCAAATCAGGGGAGTGAGCCTCCAATATGTGATATGTTTGTAGGTTATCTGGAGTGAGTTCCTAGATAGAGATCTTCAGTTCAGAAAAGGATGGTATCATTGACCTAGTTATAGTCGTTAGCCGAATAGGTATTAGTTGGAGATTCAATCAAGGGTTCATAATAATAATAATTTTATGAATTCTCCTATTTATTGAATCATAGACGATTTAGTAAAGAATATGATTGAATGATGGACATCATTTTTTCCGAATAGCTAGTAGTTTGAAATCCAGAACTAATCCAACCCTTTTTCATTGTCGAAATTTGATGGATGAAAATGAAAAGTCAACCCAACCAGTTGTTCTTATTTCCCTAAAATTGCAGCCCGATTAAGAATCTAACAAAAGATTTAACAAAAGTTGGGGTCCACAAAAATCAAATAATACATTACGAGAATTTCCCTACTAAAAAGTAAATAATGAAAATATGCATCAAATAAATCTTGAAAAATAAAAAAATTGAGCGGAGTGTAATCAAATACCATTGAGTGAAGATTGTGCTATCAAATTTGGAAATATCAGTAAAAAGATTAAAAATAGAACAAATTTTGTCATTGAAATTTTTTGCAGATAAAATAAACTAATAGTAATAAAGCAATTAAATTGAAAGTTAACTCATTAAACTTGGTACATTAGACTAATTTAAAATAGAAAAGCGTATCTGTTGTAACAACATTTTACATATTTTTCTCTAAAACCAACTTTTTTGCTTCACATGTATATTATAAACCAAGTATATATCCATTAGTAGGAATTCCATTTAAAATTATATAGTCCAACAAAGCTTTCTAAATCAACTACTTGTATCTAACTAAAAATTTAGATATTTTCCTTTCAAAACCGACTCCTTTGCTTCACATGCATATTATAAACCAATTGTTGGAGACATTTACCACCATACATACTCATTTTGGTCAATTTGATCTAATTAAACCACTATCCTAAGTTTTATTGACCTAATTGACATCAGAGGAGCACTGGATGACGTCAGCATGAGCACACCGATGCCTACCTTCAGTCAAGGAGGCTAACTTAGCCTTCTCCTACATTTGGGGAGGCTAACTAGAGCACTCCAGGGGTGATCTGAGTGTCATTAATGACCCATATTGCTAACTGATGGATACAATCAGTTAAACATAGTAGTGAAGGCACCTTCCTTCATTAAATTGATTATTTAACGATTATTTAATGAATTAGAGTTAACAGGGGCACCTACAACCAATTCTGATGGTCAGTTACACTTTAGTTAACCTCATCGGGGTTCATTGGAGTCATTGATGCGCTACCACTTGTTGGTTGGCTTGCAGTGACATGTGCTTGAGCTACTTTCAATTAGACTCAGTCATTTATTGCAATTCGACTTCAGTTAGGGCTCAGTTGAGTCAGTTAGGATTTTGATCAGTGATTAACTTGAGTGTTGACTGTGGCTTACATTCAGTTAAGCTAGACTCACTCATTCAATTCGAATGACCTCCTTTGGAATTCAAATTGCCTTTGCATTCATGCTTCTAGCATGATCATTGTATTGTATTACTCATTCTTTATTGATTATACAGAGTTGCTACTCATTTTGTAGCACCATTATGCCATTTTCATGTTTAATTGTCTGAAATATCTTATGAGACTGTGTTTTAGTCCCTAGATTACTATGACAGATTAATATGGTATCAGAGCTCATGGCAGGACAAAGCTCAGATCTCTCAAAAATAAGGTTTTTGATAGATCTTGCATGAAAATTGAGCAATAGCTCAAAAATCTAGCACTACACTAGAAGCAAAGGATTACCACTTAATACCCCAAGTAAGGAAATTGTTGATCAATCTTGCTTTATTGACTATGCTGGGTGTGATGACAGCCTAAAATGTGCAAGCTATCCTACCTTACGGTTCCCCTTTTGTTGTGATTTGTTGTGATTTTCAGGTTTTTAACAGGTGAAAGCATCTGCTCCAGCAGATTCATATGGCTTCTTCCGTAGAACTCTTGAATCCGTTCAATTTCCCCTCATGAAAAGGAGACATGGAGATCCAGCTATGTACTAGAGGACTCTATACGGTCACTATGGACACTGAAGAAGAGATTTATTCTGTGACAGAAAAAGCTAGATTCTTGAACAAGAAGGATGAAGCATTCAGATTCTTGTGCCTCTCTGTTTCCTGGGATCTTCTTTCCCATCTTTTGGGATTGAAGAATCCAAAGGAAATATGGGACAAATTGGATGGAAATCAGAATGATTTGAGAGTATACCAGCTAGAGAATGAGTTGATGTCTCTCCAGCCTTCCAATTTTGAGACCTTGAATGAATTTTTCACAAAGTTCAAGCACATTGTCTTACTGCTGAAGCAATGCAAAGTGGAGAAGGAGGATGATCAGCTCATCCTCGCCATACTCTCCAAACTTGGAGCTTATTATTCAGTTTTTCTCTCTACATTCCATGTGGGGAAGTTCACAACCCCTGGATGGAAGATGCCTACACTCAATTCCTTCATTGAGTCCCTAACAAGTGAACATGATAAGCTTGTCCAGATGGGGATCATCAGATCCTCCCATGATCAAGCCCTCCATGTCACGGGGCCCAAAGATATGAAGGGTAAAGGAAAGTAACAAAAGAACCCAAAAACTAAATTTGAAGCTCCTAATCCTAAAGATGAAAACCAACATCATGATGATTCTTTCGGCTCAAAGAAGAACAAAGGAAAAGGGAATCATGGAAAGGAAAAAGTCAAGTGTTCATACTGCGGGAAGGGATTCCACCCTGAAAATGATTGCATGAAAAAAAAACTTGATGAAGCTACCTCTCTCCTTGAGAGAAATCACATCAATATTCCAGAAATCTTTCGGAGGTGAGATTAGCAAGATCGGGAACCACAACATGAAAGAGGTCATGCCCTCATGGAAAGCACTTTGAAGTCCAAAGCTTTCTTGATATATTCTGGAGCTTTGAACAACATGATGGCTGAAAGAGACTCCTGATCATATTTGGAAACTGTCAAATCCATCCCCATCCACATGGGAGATGACTCCACCATCATTTCAGAAGGACAAGGTACAGTTGATCTTGACAATGGCTATTTTTCAAATGTTTTGTATGTATTGTCTCTGGCATCAAATCTCTTGAGTGTCTATGAAATGACACATATGGGAGTTCCCAAGAGAGTATCCTCCAGTTTGAATGATTTAGAGATCACTGAACTTGCATCCAAGAAACTTGTTGCAAAAGGCCTTGCAAACCATCCTGCAAAAGGCTATGATTTTTCCCACTTTATGGTGGATGCAAAGCCCACCGCGTTGCTAACTCATGGAAATGAAGTTAATAGACTGTGGCATGAGAGGTTTTTCCATCTCAACTTCAAATACTTGTAGTAATTATAGAAAAAATCCATGGTTGAAGGCCTCCCAGTCTTCAAGGAAACCACTAGAATTTGCAAGGGCTTTGTTGTTGGAAAGCACCCTGAGCACAAGTTTGATTGGGCGAAGGGAAGCCAAGCTAAATGCATCTTGGGTCTGATACATTATAATATCAAATATCCCATGCCTATCACATCCATTAATGGATCAAGGTATCTTCTGACTTTTATTGATGATTTTTCCAGGTACACATGGGTTTTCTTTCTCAAAAAGAAGTATGAAGTATGTGAAAAATTCATTGAACTGAAGGCCTTGATTGAGAATGCATATGGCCTAAAGATCAAGATCTTGATATCTGATAATGGTGGGGAGTATGTCAATAATGACTTTCTGCACATATTCTCCCAAATTTTTATTCATGTCCAACATTCAATTCCCTACACTCCCCAGCAGAACGGTGTAGCGAAAAGAAAGAATTGGTCTCTCAAGGAGATGACCACTTGTATGTTGGAATCAAAGAAGTCAGATAAAAATTTGTGTGCTGAAGCCATGCATGCTATAGAATACATTCAGAATATATTTACACACTCATCTATGAAAGGGAATACCCCTTTTGAATCATACTTGGGACACAAGCCGGATGTGTCGAACCTGCAGGTGTTTAGGTCCACTGCATGGGCCTGAATTCCACTTGATAAAAGGAGGGCTTTGCAATTGCAAAGCATAGAATGTCTGTTTATTGGGTATACTAATGAATCAAAAGGTTTCAATCTATTGGATATCAAAAAAAAAATATCATCATTGAAAGGAGTGTCAAGTTCGATGAGCCTCTTCAGGAGGTGGAACTAGTGAAGGAGAAAACTGTTGAATTTCCTTTGTATTCTACTAAATATTTGGATGATGAAATTGGGGGTGATGAACCTTATTTGGATCCTTTAATTTCTAATATCAGTGTACAGAAAACATCATATGCTGAATTAGAACCTGAAGTACAAAATAATCTCCCAACATGGGCCTGATAGACAATCTCCTCCGCAGGAGATAACATTGGAAATCCAGATGATCCAAGGAGAACCTTGTCTGATTTCCAAAGAGCAGATATTGTGATCTCTTTTCCTGATTATTTTGTGTCCAAATATTGTGATTTGATGATAATTTTAGACCCACATTCCTACTACCATGCTCGAAATGGTTCGAGATGGAAAGTTTCCATGGATGAAGAGATGAATTCTCTTCAGAAAAACACTACTTGGGAGCTAGTTTTTCTTCCTTTGGGAAGAAAATTGGTTCAATGCAAGTGGGTGTTTTGGACCAAGGTTACTGTAGATGGTAGCACCTACAAATATAAGGCAAGGCTGGTGGCAAAATTTTTCTCCCAGGTCCAAGGTGTGGACTACCATGAGACTTTTGCACCGGTTGCAAAAATGGACTCCATTCGCCTAGTTTTGGCAATTTCATCATCTAAGCACTGGGAAGTGCATCATATGGATGTTAAGTCAGCCTTTATGCATGGATATATTCATGAGGAGATAAACATGAAGCAACCTGAGGGCTACATCTCTGATCCATATTTGGTTTACAAGCTAAAGAAGTCACTATCGGGTTAAAACAGGTCCCAAGAGAGTGGTATTCCAAGATGGATGCCTTCCTTCTCTCGCAAAAATTCCAAAGGTGTATATCAGATCCAAATGCGTATATACATAAGTATGATGGTATTTTGATTATTATTTTTTTATATGTTGATGAATTACTGATCACAGGTAGCACAGTTGCTTCTATTTTAGTCATCAAAACTGCTCTCCACAATGCATTTGAAATGAGCGATTTGGGGCTCTTAAAACAATTTTTGGGGCTCGAAATTGAGAAAAATTCTGATGGGATAATGGTCACTCAATACAAATACATATTAGACCTGTTATTAAATTTTAACATGGATGAATGTAGGCCTGCATTATTCCCTTTCCTTTCAGGGATCAACCTTGAATAAGGAAAAAACACACCTCCCATGGACTGCACTATTTATCGACAACTGATTGGTAGCTTGTTGTACTTGACACATTCTCGGCCTGATATATGTTATGCCATGAATGTTGTATTAAGATACATGAAGTATCCCCATGATATTCATTGGAAGGGAGCCAAGAGGATCCTCCAGTACATTCAGGGAACCAGGACCTACGACATTCACTATGCTACAGACTTCGACCTAGAGCTAGTTGGATACACAGATTTTGATTGGGTGGGTGATTGAATTGATTGGAAGTGAAATTACAGATATGTCTTCATGTTTGGTGGTGGCCCAATTTTCTGGTCTAGCAAAAAGATGGCCGCCATAGCATTATCTTTAGCAGAGGCCGAGTATCGAGGAGCGGTGAATGCTTGCATCCAAGCAGTTTGGTTGCAAGGCATTCTTTTAGAGTTTGATATTGGTAGTACTTTGTCCACTATCCTCTTTTCTAACAATCAAAGTTATATTAAGATATCCACAGATCCAGTTACTAGGAAGAGGACCAAGCATGTAGAGATACACATGCACTATAGCAGAGAGCTAGTGCATGACAGGACGATCATTCTGCAATAATTCTCGTCTGATGAGCAGATTGCAGACATCTTCACCAAGATATTTTTAGAAAATAATTTCACTTACCTTCATTCACTATTGGGGGTGAGTTCATTAGGTTGATCCAACTACTTTCAGTGTTCAGCTTGGGGGGGGGGGGTTCCCACTGAGTTTTCCCTCTTTTCCTCACTTAGTTTGTTTTGAGCATTGTACAGGGTGACATATAGCATTTGTTTTCGGGGCCCTAGAATTCTTATGCACTTTATGTTTTCTACTACTCCTGAGTATAGTTTAAGGGGGGGGGGTGTTGGAGACATTTACCACCATACACACTAATTTTGGTCAAATTGGCCTAGTTAAACCACTATCCTAAGTTTTATTGACCTAATTGACATCAGAGGAGCACTGGATGACATCAACATGAGCACACCCACACCTACCTTCAGTCAAGGAGGCTAACTTAGCCTTCTCCTACATTCGAGGAAGTTAACTGGAGCACTACGGGGGTGATTTGAGTGTCATTAATGCCCCATATTGCTAACTGATGGTTACAATAAGTTAAACAGAGCAGTGAAGGCACCTTCCTTCATTAAATTGATTATTTAATGATTATTTAATGAACTGGAGTCAACATGGGTGCCTCCAACCACTTCTGATGGTCAGTTACACTTCAATTAACCTCATCGGGGTTCATTGGAGTCATTGATGCGCTACCAATTGTTGGTTGGCTTGCAATGACATGTGTCTAAGATCATTTCAGTTAGACTCAGTCATTTATTGCACGTCGAGTTTAGTTAGGGCTCAATTGAGTTAATTAGGGTTTTGATCAGTGGTTAACTTGAGTGTTGATTGTGGCTTACATTTAGTTAAGCTAGACTCACTCATTCAATTCGAACGACCTCCTTTGGAATTCGAATTGCCTTGGAATTCATGCTTCTAGCATGATCATTGTAATGTATTACTCATTCTTTATTAATTATATAGAGCTGCTACTCATTTTGTAGCACCATTATGCCATTTTCATGTTTAATTGTTTGAAATCTCTTATGAGACTATGTTTTTGTCCCTAGATTACTATGATAGATTAATACCAATTACATACCCATTAGAATACATTCCATCCAAAACTATACAGTCCAACAAAGCTTTCAAAAACAACAAAAAACCATAAGGTCATTAAAAAACCAAAATTAACCTCGTGTTTGTTTTTTTGACTCATGTATATAGAGGAAAGAACTAAACAAAAGATGCATTAGCAAAGGAAAGAGTTAGCTTTTCACTCATATATATAGAGAAGGGAACTCAACAAAAGATGTATTAGCTAAGGAAAGAGTTAGTATGCCATTTGGAAACTGGTACAATATAGAGGAAGTGGCAAAGGAATTGTGAGAGTTTTATCATCCACCCTTAGTATTTTGTTTATTAATATGTGTGAAAGTTATGCCTCTGCTTTGTGTGGTTATGGGAAAATGTGGGCACATCCAACAATATTTTGGTTATTAATATAAGATATGCTAGAGGGATAATTGATATATCAATATCTTAAAATTTGAATTTATATTTTTGTTATGGATATGGCTTGTAAGTAATTTGTAACATCGATAAATAATATTTTGTTTTTTGGCATCTAAAAAATGTCACTTGGTTTTGTAAAGAAATAAAGTTATGGTTTTCAAAATAAAATTCAAGATGATATAAATTTAGAATTGATACTAGAGTATATTAATGAAGAGATTAAAATAGATAACATGGATGGATATGATCTCTTTATAAGGTGAATAGAAAATAAAAATGGATAAAGATATGGAAACAAAGGTTTTTATTCAACTAGGATATCAATTTAACATATACAATTTTTCTTAAAACTATGCCAACAATTTTTTTTAAATAACATCTTAGTGATTTCTGACATTTTTCCAAGGCTTATAAACTAAAACTGATTTTAATGAACGAAATCACCATCACCATCTTGATATGACATCAACAAAATGCAAAATAAAGAATAACCTCTTCCCATGGCTTATCAAGCACATAGGAGAAGAATATGGAGGTTCAACCCAATATTAGAGTATGGAGGTTCAACACAAAATTGGTTTACCTAGGAGAAACACAATACAAGAGAGGCCCTTCCCTTATTCCATATAGAAAAATGAAGGGATAAAAAGAAGGTTGTCATTTGGGAAAAAAAAACAATAACCCAACTTCTACCAGAATGGGTCAAAATTAACTATAGCATTACAATATTCTACTAAAGTTTTTTTTCAAAAAAGTTCTCTTGCACACCAATGAACCCCTAACAATTACTACATCTCAAAAAAGTTGTAATGCAATGATATTATCTATTACTACAACAAGAAGGGATGCACAACAGCAAGTCCCTCCTAAAAGTGAAAGAGGCGGGAGATCAATAGGATTGAAAGTGTAGGTCTATAAAAGAACAACTAAGAGTGAAAGTATGGGAATGTGTAGGATATAGATGGACGAGAAAGCAAAAGGAGGTGGAGGTGTAACACAAAACAACAATACCATTTGGGTGAGGGGTTAATTGTTGGAGGAGGGATGATTTGTTGTTGAGGTAGGATAAGGGTAGGATTAAGAAAGAAAGAAAGATTAGGGTAGTGTTTCAATTGATGTTCCACAACAATGATTCATATAAAGACATAGTATAGGGTGCTTTTCTCAAACAAGGTCACTTCATTTCAAAATATACTTAATATATTAAATTAAACTGAAGAATAAGGGGATATTTATAGTGTCAAATCTTGTGTTGAACGATGTTTTTGGTAAATATTTCAATCTAATTTTCTCGCTTGCAAATTGGTGAAGCAAGAACCAATGGAACAACAAATCCTAGCTAGGAGGATAAAAAATACTGTAGAGAGCTTGGTCAAAGACATCTTAAGTCGAAGTCGGATGATGCTAATAGAAAAACTATCACAATGTTAGGGTCACATTTTCTTGGTGGTATTTTGCAAGGTTCATCTGCTAATATTTAGTGATGTGAAGAAATACTTTAAACTGAGGAGCGAGGTTGTGTATGCATGCATGAGTTAAGAAGGTCTCCCTTTATTTGGCCTCCCTATTTTGGAAAGAAATATGTATGTCCAGCTGAAAATGAGTGGGATCTTTATTTTTCCAGTACATTATCTCCATAATCGAATATAGCAAACTTCTATATTTCTTAGGAATGAGGAGAATCTTCATTAGTTAAAGAATAGGAAAAACCGCTATGTAAAGACATGGTCTAAATTCCACAACAATAAGAGATTTGTAACTTGTAGTAGAAATCCTGGTGACTATAGTTAAGGATATGACATCATAAAAACCTAGAATAAGATATTTGTGACTTGTAGTAGAAAACTTGGTGACAAGTTAAAGATTTGATAAGTGTTGATACAAATAGAATGGTGTCAAAACCCCAAATTTTCTGAAAAATTTAAAATTTTCAAAATACAAATAAATTTCATAAATGCAGTCACTAATTTTTTAATTAGTTATATGTTACTGAATTCATTATCTGAATTATCTTTTGATTATGTTTATATTTATAGAACAGTTTCTTTTCAGTTTACTGACCTGTTTTCTTCTTGCGACCACAAGGTGGAACTGTCATGAAAATCTGGGCTTACTTAGCTTTCGAGCTAACACAGAAGTTTTCCTTCTCTTATAGATTTTACAGGTAAGAGGTTCGGGTGTTGCTTAAAAAAATTATAAAGTATTCAATATAAATTCATCGCACAAAATTTAATTCAGTAGAAGAATATACATGCTAGTCAGTTTCCAAGCTTATCGAGGTAAAGCATTAAATTGTTCTTATTTTTAATATGTGATGGAAAGAGATTTGATTCTACTAGTATTGACGACAGCTGTTTCCTTCTTGAAGGCGTGATTTAATATTCTTACTGAGTATTAAACTCTTTGATGTTTATACTAATCGTCAAGTGTAAAATGCTTTAAATATTTCTTTACAAGCATAGTAAATAAGGCAGAATTATAAAGTCAATGGTCTAGTTTAAATTGTACAAAAATTAGTAAATTTACGCCCTGCTTGAATTTTCTACTGCACAGTGTAAAAAAATGATAAAGAGTTTATGTACCAACTCCCACTTTCATTATTTCGAAGTTTACGGGGTTATAACCTTATTGCATACTACAATCAATTAATTTATACTAGTGTTGGAGGGTTAACTTCCTCTGTACTATAATCGCTTTAAAAAAAAACATCCAGTTGTGGTTAATAAATATCTTTAACAATTTCAAGGTTAAACCCTTAAAATTTTAAAGACCCATCATGCCTATATGCCAAACCTGCTAGTTCAATAATAAACCGTTCAAAGGTAAAGAGACTAATACTAGCAAGAAGATATTCACCATAGAATAATTAAGTAATTTTTTTTTATAACATAACAAATAGTCTAACTTTGAATAAGGTTAAAGTTGGCTTAGTGAATAAATGCCAAGTTTATAAAACAAGAAGGGGCATAGGATAGACCTTCCCCACAACGAGTTTATGGTTTATCCTTTATTCTAAGTTCTATAACTCTATACTATGATGTGTCCTTTATCTCCTCACAAGCATAATATACTAAGTTAAGTATTGATTCACCTTTGTTTACGTTACAAATTCTTGGTTGAATGAGTAAAAGTTCCAACCAATAGAAAATATACGTTATTAAATTCATTTTAAAACATATTTACAAGACTCTAGTACCACCATGATTATAGTACTACTATGATTATAATTGTTTGATGAAGGAAAGTTGCATAAAAAAGAGAAAAGGATTATGTAAAAGACCACACCAATGAATACCATGCTAAGCTCGACTTACGTTCTATGAACACCATACTTTATAAAGTAGAGGGTCGTAAATCCCACCCGACCTTGATGATTGTTATGGTAAAGTATTGATAATAACAAATCTTTCATTCCCATGCAGCGTTTGTGATGGCTTGACATTGAGACAAAGGTTATAATTGATCCTTCCATTATCAATGATTGGAATAATGTTCGATGAAAAGCTCACAGGGACTATACACTCGTACCCACTGCATGTGAAATATTTATCAAGCTAACATGGCATCCTTACAGCCAAGCGAACCGAGAATAAAAGACTCTTCCCTTCGAACCCTAAGCTCATTGTTCAGCGTGGTATTCGGCCTCCTGCCACTCTGCATTGTTCTCCTGTCTGCACTGTCACTTACTTTGAGGGCCGGTAGCTCCCTTCTTGCTGTTCCTACTTAATAATTCAACCCGAATGTTTGACAGTGAAGTGCTATCCCGAAAATCGTTGGTTACTTGGATGTGGGTTTGTGATACTTTGTCCAGGTTTTCACCTTCATAGCTATCTCCATTCCGAACCCCTCGACTGAGAAAGGGACTTTCTCCTGCCTCGACTTGGTACAGAGAGTAGTGGCCTTGCATTGCAGAGTTGTTGGGTGTAGGGTTTCATCGTAAATTACTTTCCTTTATGTTGGGTGTTCAACGAAAACCCGAGTGTAATTTCTTACTGTACTAGCTGCTTTTATACGCAGTTGCTGTTGGTTATTTATGGTGAATAACTCCCTCCTTTTCATAGCAAATGAAGGGTGCACTACTCCTTGTGTTGATAGTCGTTCTGCTGCTCATGGGAGGTTGTATTTCAGTTAGTTTCTGAAGTAAGATACGTAGTTTAACTCCTTCATCATCTTTCCAGAACTATTTTATTTTAAACAGTGGTTTACATTGTTACAAATTTTTTTAATACTATTGCTCTTCTTTCTTAACAGTGTCGACCTGTCCTCCTCGGCGATATGGTACGAGACCATGGCGACTGCATGTTTACGGTAAGCCTGGTTTATCCATGGCATTTTCCTCCTTGTTCGTCCCTTGGGGATAGTCGTGGGTTGGTATTTATGGCCTGTAACCCTTGCGGTTTTCTGGGTTCAAATAAGTTGACCCTTTCGCTGTTGTTTAAGAGGTTAAACCCTCCGTTTTTAAATATGGGACCTCTCGCTGAGGCTAAGACTAAAATTTTGTTTTTATTTTTATTACTGTGTAAATATATATATAATGTACATGCTGTAAAGCCTCACTGTGTAGATTTTTTCTACGGCCATGAGTAAATTACTGAATTTAGACTCCAGTTGTTAACTCTGTTGTATTTTGGGATTAGTAGGGTTTTACCCTAACTTGTCAGTTTTTAATAATATTTACAGCTTCTGTATTTATGTTTAAATTATAATATGCTTTTGTAAATTGTTTAAATGTTATTTATGATGTGAAGTAATTAATTAATCTCAATAGGTTGAGCATGATAATACCCTGATGGTTATTCTATGTATGTTAAAGTACTGGATTTTTACCCTGTAATTTTATTTAATCTTCAAATATACTAGGGTTACTGTACAGGGTTTTTTTATAATAATTTATTCTATTACAAAGAATTATAAAAGGTTGTTACATAATTTATTTTTAACCTTCGGAGGTATAAATACTCCATGTTTTTACTGAATTATTTATGTATTTGCTGGATACAGCTTTCAGTACAGAGATTTTATTTGTTTACTTTGTATTATAATGGAACAAAACATTGCTTATCCTCATATTATACTATTCTTATAAGAATATATTTATTACCCTTTATTCTTTGTTTATTTATAATCATAAAATAAATTAGTATTTCATTACTGTGTTATTACACTTACTATACTATATACTTTACCGAAGTACTCTCTGTATTCTATATTATCTTGATTATGTTACAAGTTAATATTTATAAAATAAAAGTAAAAGAACTACGTACTGCATTTGTTGACAGCTTAAAAGTATAGGTTGGAAATTGTAGAATTTGTTTATGCTTAACTAAATAGAACCAAATAAATGAATAGCATACATTACAATCTGTAAGTAAAATCTGAAATTCACTAGATTATCTGTAGAAGTAAGTCAATATTCTAGCTATTCTTTCTTTCAATTTGATTTATTAAACCTACAATAGTTAAGTAACCTAAACTGGAAAGAAGTAAACTGTAGAGTTGTAAAGTATCTCTATTAGCTTAACCCTACTCCAATTTAACTATTATACCTTTTTTTAACTTCAAATAAGTAATATGATTTCTGAAAGTAAACACTGTATCCAGAACTGTTTTATCTACCCACACATACTACTATCAGTAAATAGTATAGCTTCTTTCTCTGTATCTAATAAATTGACAATCTCTATCCAGGTTTAACACTACTCTTGGTACAGAGATATTTCCTCTGATTAACCAATAAAAGAAAATAATCTATAATTCCATTAACATTCTATTCTGTATTTTCATCATACTATCTTTATTTATAATTTCACCCCTGTGCTGGAGTACGGTCTGGATCACTCCAGATGAGAAAAAACACAGGTGGGGTTTTAATTCTCATCAAAAGGATTCTATTACTAAAAAAATTAAGAACAACTTCATTACTAAACCATCTAAATCCTTACATCATAAGCTACAAACATAACATTCAATCATACACATATATTAAAACAAAGATTATTAGATGGCATAACCTGTTCTTGAGCTTGGACGACAACAGCAATGGGAGGCCGTTCCTCCCTACCAACTCCTAGAGAGCGCTCAAACAGTGACTCCTCAGGACCCCTGAGCTTGATCTGGTCTCCCTAGCTGGAACTAGGTGCAGCAATAATCAAGTACCAGTCTTCAGACTAAATACAAACCTTGAACTTATGAGTAAGTTCTCTCACCTAGCAAACTGTATCAGACCAAGTTACTATAGATTATCTCTCAAACACTTTCCTTACAGTTTTCCCTTTTCCCCAATGACTTCCTTGAAGAGCATTCCTCCTGAATGACTCTTCTCCTGGAAAATATCTGAGCAACCACAGCTCTATTCATTGGGTACTTTTTAAAAGATTGCCTAGGTCTTTTTGGGTTAGTTGTCATTTATTGAGCCACCTGCTCTGATCCCACTTTCTTGGGGGATCATGACCCCAAATGTAGGGAAGTTGCCACCTGCAACATAGGAAGTGTTTGAGGATGTTTCCACTTGTCTTTTTCTCTCCACCTAGATCCTCCACCAGTTTGACCAGTAACACTCTTATTAACAGCTCTCCCATGCTGTTGTCTCCACTTTTTATTTATTAAAAATAAAATATTCAGAATTACATTCCACTTCTTTTGACTCTGTTGAGTCATCAGTTCCTACTTAGTATTAAATTTAATATAATGTCTTAGGAAATCTAATTAAAACATTTAACATTATTTTACAAAATTGGGGTATAAGACATACACATCCCCTTAAAATGTAACATCGTCCTCGATGTTACTTATTCTTCATCCTCTGCAGTCTCCTGGAATAGATTTGGGTATGCCTCCTGCATCTTACTTTCCAGTTCCCAAGTAGCCTCTTCAATACTAAGGTGCTTCCATTGCACCTTCACCTGTCCAATGGTACGGTTCCGCAGAGTAATTTCCCTCCTCCCGAGGATATAGTCCGGTTCCACCAAAATTTCTTCTTCTGGTTCCACCTGTACAACATTCCAATCAACCACGTGAGTAGCATCATGAACATACTTCTTTAAAACAGAGATATGAAAAACATTATGTACTTTCAAGTTAGGTGGTAATGCTAACTGGTATGCAACTTGACCAATTCTAGATAAAATTTCAAATGGACCATAGTAACGTGGTGCTAGCTTTGCACAACTCCCTAGTCTTAGAGAGATTTTCTTTGGCCTTACCTTTATAAATACATGCTCACCTACCTGGAACTCCTTGGGAGTTATTTTCAAGTCTGCTTGGCTCTTTTGTCGATCCTGTGCCACCTTCAAATTTTCCTGCACTTGTTTCACAATTTCCTCCATTTCCTTCAACAATTCTAGTCCTAATACCAATCTATCCACTGGATTATTCTAGGAGATAGGAGTGTTGCATTTACATCCATACAAAATTTCAAATGGACTAAATTTAGTTGATGACTGATAGTTATTATTATATCCAAACTCTGCTAGATGTAAGTAGTCTTCCCACTTACCTAGCTAATCTTTAACATACATCCTTAATAAATCCTCCAGCACCTGATTCACTCTTTCAGTCTGTCCATTTGTTTGAGGATGGAAGGAGGTGCTGAAATTCAATGTTGTATTTAATCCCTTAAACAAGGACTTCCAAAAATTTCCTGTGAATTTAGGATCCCTGTCTGAAATTATAACTTTCGGTACTCCATGTAACCGAAAAATTTGCTTTAAGAATATGTCAGCTATATTGGCAGCCTTGTAAGTAGTTTTAACAGGAATGAAATGTGCTACCTTGCTTAACTTGTCAACCACCACCATAATAGAGTCATTTTGATTCTGATTTCTGGGCAGTCCAGTAATAAAATCTAAGCTAATCACTTCCCATTTCCAGCTAGGAATAGGTAAAGGTTGTAGCAAACCAGCTGGATGTTGGTGTTTGGTTTTCACTTGTTGACAGTCCAAACATCTAGCAATGTATTTAGCTACCTCAACTTTGATATTAGGCCAAAAATATTATTTTCTCAGCATGGTTACAGTCTTTTGGTAACCTGGATATCCTGAGTAAGGTGTTTTATGGACTTCATCCAGAATTAACAACTTAACCTTAGGCACATTAGGCACATGCAGTTTATCTTTAAATAATAAAAATCCACTTTCATTTAAACTATAACCTTTTATTAAGCTTTCTGTAAGTTTTTCCTTAGTTGTGATTTGCAATTTTTGATAATTTTCATCTTGTTTTACCCCTTCTTTAAGTTGTTCATTTAAATCAGAAACATAAGTGATGATTGCTGCTGTAAAATTCAGTTTTGTTTTTCTGCTTAAAGCATCATCCACCTTATTTTCCTTACCCTTTATGTGTTGGATTTCAAAATTGTATTCACTCAAGAAGGATAACCACCTTGCTTGTCTATCATTTAAGTTAGGCTGATCTAGAAGATATTTCAGTCCTTTATTATCAGTCATTAGAATAAATTTCTTGCTTATTAAATGATGTCACCACATTTTTAAGGCATGTATAACAGCTGCAAGTTCTAGATCATAAGTTGCATACTTCTTTTCGTGGGTTTTTAACTTCATGGACTCATAGGCAATGACATGTCCGTTTTGAGTTAGAACACCACCTAAGCCATCATTATAGGCATCTGTGGATACCACAAAATCCTTATTAGGATCTGCTATTCTTAGAATAGGTGCACTTGTCAATAAGGTTTTTAATTTCTTAAAAATTTCTTCACATTTTAAGTTCCAATCAAATTTCTTTCCTTTTTTTTGCAAGGAAGTGATCGGATTTGCTATTTTTGAAAAGCCTTCAATGAATCTCCAGTAATAACCGGTAATTCCCATGAATGACCTAACATCCGTGACATCTTTTGGAACCGGCCAATCTTCGATTGCCAGAATCTTTTCAGGATCGACCGAAATCCCTTTCTTAGTCACTACGTGACTTAAGTACTAGATTTCATCCTGAAAGAAGTCACACTTGCTAAAATTCGTGAAGAGTTGTTGTTCTCGCAACTCTTGTAAGACTATGTTTAGGTGTTCTTTATATTCTTCTATTTTTAGAGTAAATTAAGATGTCGCCGATAAACATGACAACAAATTTATCTAAGTATTTATGCATTATATTATTCATTAAGCACATAAAGACAGCTGGGGCATTGGTAAGCCCAAATGACATTACGACAAACTCGTAGTGTGCATACCTTATTCTAAAGGCTGTCTTAAAGATATATTCGTCTTTAATTCTTACTTGATGATATCTTGACCTCAAGTCTATCTTGGAGAACACTGTAGCTCCACGTAGTTGATCAAACAGATCATCTATGTGGGGCAACGGATATTTGTTTTTAATAGTCATCTTGTTTAGCTGACAGTAGTATATGCATAATCGCATGGTTCTGTCTTTCTTTTTAACAAACATGACTGGTGCTCCCCAAGGAGACACACTAGGTGGAATATACTTCTTATCTATTAACTCTTTTAGTTGTGATTTTAACTCATTAAGTTCTAAAATATTCATTCGATATGGATCTTTTGAGCTAGGTACCGCACTTGGCACTAGCTCAATAGTGAAATCCAGTTCCCTCCTTGGAGGTAATCCTGAAATTTATTCTGGGAATACGTCAGTAAATTCTTTTAAAACAGGAATATCTTCTATTTTTAACTTATCTGTTTCAGATTTACTTGCCTCATCTGTAATAGTTACAGCATAGGCTTTACATCCTTTTCTAACAGCTCTTTTAAGTTGTAAAGCATAAATATGTCTGATTACAGTTTTTCTAGGAATACCCTTAACTTTTACTGGTTGTTCATTATTATTTAAACACGTGAAATTTTTATCGTAACAATTTAAAACTAGCTTATGCTGCTCTAACCAATCCATGCCAATCAGTAAATCATATGAGCCAAGTGGCAAAACATTAAGCTTAGCTGTAGTTTTAAATTCATCCATAAGTAAAGCACATTCTTTCACAAAACAGGTTACTTTTCTTTTTGCCCCTGTGGCTAATTGAACTAACCAGGAATTATCAAACTTATCAACAGACAATTTACATTTTTCCACTATCTGAGGTGCAATGTAACTGAGACTAGCTCCTGGATCGATTAAAATGGTTACAGGGGTTTGATTAATCATACCTTCCACTTCCACCATGGAAGTCTGATACTCAGCTTGGAGGTTCTCCAAAGCTGCATTTATTCTGGGCATAGTCCTCGCTAGTTCTCCAATGGCCATTTCCTCCTGCACAGTATGAATATTGCTTACTGACTTTTTCCGATTTGGGAAAACCGAGGCATAGTGTGGGCCATTACATTCCCAACACTTAACAGGCTCCTTACGTTCAAAATTCTTAGTAAAATTCCCATGGTTATTTGCAGCTTCCTTGCCCTTAAAAGTATTCGAATTATTGGAAGTACCATTTCTATTTCCCTGGAAATTCTTATTGTTAGAATAATTTTTATTCTTATTATTCTTGAAATTCCTCTGCGGTACAAATTCATTTTTCTTAAACTAAGGCTGATTGTTATTTTTCTTAGCCTTCTAGTTGGCTAAGCCTTCTTTCTTCCTGTTCTGCTCAAAACAAAAAATTTCCTTCCTCATGGCTTCCTCCAGAGTCTTTGGGTTATCATACTCAATTTTGTCCTTAATGTGATATGGTAGACAGCTAAGAAATCGTTGCACTTTAGGTTTCTCGTCTACTAGGTAAGGTACATACCTAAGCAAGCTTAAGCATTTACTGTTCAAATCCTTCATAGTCATTGAACCTAACTTTAATTCGTAAAATTATTTAGCTCTTTCTTCATAATGTTGTTCGGACAAAAATTTCTTCTTGAAGTACCTTTTAAAGGTACTCCAATTAACTTGTTTTTCCTTGATACCCTTGACTCTCTTCAGATCTTGCCACCATATATCTGCTTTTCCGGAGAGATTATATATTGCCATTCTTGCCTTTAGCTGATTTGAATAATTGTATATATGAAAATACTTCCTCATCCCGGATAACCAGGACTCTGCTTCTTCCCCTTTTTCGGTCTCTTCATTAAAAGTTGGGGGCTTTATATTTTTAAACTCCCTTGAAATTTCCTCATATGGTTTGTACTTCCTCTTTCTGTCATACAGCTTAGCCTCACTACTGTCACTAGTAGTATGGTAACTTTGTCGTTCACCGAACCCTTCAGATGATGAACTGCTTTCAGTTTTTGCTAACTTCATCTTTTTAGATCTTCTTTAATGACTAACATCCTCAGATTCTGATCTTCTGCTCCTTCCTTTAGTTTGGAACTTTTCCATTAAAATTTGGTTGAACTCTTCTTGAGCCTTCAAAATCCTCCCATTCTCCTTCTTGACTGATTCCATTTCAGTAGTCAAATCCTTTACAGTGTGTAATAGTTCTGAGGAGTGGGTAGTCACCTCTTCTAACATAGGTTCTCTGGGCAATTGTCTTGTTTCTGTATTTGGAGACTCCTCGTGAGCATACTCTCCTAGCTTCTCCATACCTGTTCTTTTAAATTTCAGAAAAATAATTTTTTCTGTTCTTTACATAAAACATAATATATGTTAGTATATTATTTTACTTTACTGTTCTATGGAAGCTAGTTGGGATGCATCAAGGCCTAGTGTTTGAACCATGCTCTGATACCACATGTCAAAACCCCAAATTTTCTAAAAAATTTAAAATTTTCAAAATACAGATAAATTTCATAAATGCAGTCACTAATTTTTTAATTAATTATATGTTATTGAATTCATTATCTGAATTATCTTTTGATTATGTTTATCTTTATACAATAGTTTCTTTTCAGTGTACTGACTTGTTTCCTTCTTGAGACCACAAGGTGGAACTGTCATAAAAATCTGGGCTTACTTAGCTTTCGAGCTAATGCAGAAGTTTTCCTTCTCTTACAGATTTTACAGGTAAGAGGTTCGGGTGCTGCTTAACAAAATTATAAAGTATTCAATATAAATTCATCGCACAAAATTTAATTCAGTAGAAGAATATACATGCTAGTCATTTTCCAAGCTTATTGAGGTAAAGCATTAAACTGTTCTTCTTTTTAAGATGTTATGGAAAGAGATTTGATTCTACTAGTATTGACGACAGTTGTTTCCTTCTTGAAGGCGTGATTTAATATTCTTACTGAGTATTAAACTCTTTGATGTTTATACTAATCATCAAGTGTAAAATGCCTTAAATATTTCTTTACAAGCATAGTAAATATGGCAGAATTATAAAGTCAATGGTATAGTTTAAATTGTACAAAAATTACTAAATTTATGCCCTGCTTGAATTGGCTAGTGCACAGTGTAAAAAAAATGATAAGGAGTTTATGTACCAACTCCCTCTTTCAATATTTCGAAGTTTAAGGGGTTATAACCTTATTGCATACTACAATCAATTAATTTATACTAGTGTTGGAGGGTTAAATTCCTCTGTACTATAATCGCTTTAAAAAAAAACATCCAGTTGTGGTTAATAAATATCTTTAACAATTTCAAGGTTAAACCCTTAAACTTTTAAAGACTCATCATGCCTATATGCCAACCCTGCTAGTTCAATAATAAACCATTCAAAGGTAAAGAGACTAATACTAGCAAGAAGATATTCACCATAGAATAATTACGTAATTTTTTTTATAACATAACGAATAGTCTAACTTTGAATAAGGTTAAAGTTGGCTTAGTGAATAAATGCCAAGTTTATAAAACAAGAAGGGGCATAAGATAGACCTTCCCCACAACGAGTTTATGGTTTATCCTTTATTCTAAGTTCTATAACTCTATACTATGATGTGTCCTTTATCTCCTCACAAGCATAATATACTAAGTTAAGTATTGATTCACCTTTGTTTACGTTACAAATTCTTGGTTGAATGAGTAAAAGTTCCCACCAATAGAAAATATATGTTATTAAATTCGTTTTAAAGCATATTTACAAGATTCTAGTACCACCATGATTATAGTACTACTATGATTATAATTGTTTGATGAAGGAAAGTTACATAGAAAAGAGAAAAGGATTATGTAAAAGACCACACCAATGAATACCATGCTAAACTCGACCTACGTTCTATGAACACCATATTTTATAAAGTAGAGGGTCGTAAATGCCACCCGACCTTGATGATTGTTATGGTAAAGTATTGATAATAACAAATCTTTCATTCCCATGCAGCGTTTGTGATGGATTGACATTGAGACAAAGGTTATAATTGATCCTTCCATTATCAATGATTGGAATAGTTTTCGATGAAAAGCTCACCGGGACTATACACTCGTACCCACTACATGTAAAATATTTTTCAAGCTAACGTGGAATCCTTACAGCCAAGCGAATGGAGAATAAAAGACTCTTCCCTTCGAACCCTAAGCTCATTGTTCAGCATGGTATTCAGCCTCCTGCCGCTCTGCACTGTTCTCCTGTCTACACTGTCACTTACTTTGATGGCCGGTAGTCTCCCTTCTTGCTGTTCCTACTTAAGAATTCATCCCGAAAGCTTGACAGTGAAGTGCTATCCCGAAAACCGTTGGTTACTTGGATGTTGATTTGTGATACTTTCTCCAGGTTTTCTCCTTCATAGCTATCTCCATTTCGAACCCCTCGACTAAGAAAGGGACTTTCTCCCGCCTCGACCTGGTACAGAGAGTAGTGGCCTTGCATTGCAGCGTTGTTGGGTGTAGGGTTTCACCGTAAATTACTTTCCTCTATGCTGGCTATTCAACGACAACCCGGGTGTAATGTCTTAATGTACTAGTTGCTTTTATATGCATTTGCTGTTGGTTATTTATGGTGAATAACTCCCTCCTTTTCGCAGTAGATGAAGGGTGCACTATTCCTTGTGTTGATAGTCGTTCTACTGCTCATGGGAGGTCATATTTCAGTTAGTTTCTGAGGTAAGATACGTAGTTTAACTCCTTCATCATCTTTCCAGAACTGTTTTATTTTAAGCAGTGGTTTACATTGTTACAAAGTTTTTAATACTATTGCTCTTCTTTCTTCGCAGGGTCGACCTGTCCTCCTCGGCGATATGGTGCGAGACCGTGGTGACTGGCTGTTTACGGTAAGCCTGGTTTATCCATGGCATTTTCCTCCTTGTTGGTCCCTTGGGGACAGTCGTGGGTTGGTCTTCATGGCCTGTAACCCTTGCGGTTTCCTGGGTTCAAAAACGTTGACCCTTTCGCTGTTGTTTAAGAGGTTAAACCCTTCGTTTTTAAATATGGGACCTCCGGCTGAGGCCGAGACTAAAATTTTGTTTTTATTTTTATTACTGTGTAAATATATATATAATGTACAGGGTGTAAAGCCTCACTGTGTATATTTTGTCTACGGCCATGAGTAAATTACTGAATTTAGACTCCAGTTGTTAACTCTGTTGTATTTTGGGATTAGTAGGGTTTTACCCTAACTTGTGAGTTTTTAATAATACTTACAGCTTCTCTATTTATCTTTAAATTATAATATGCTTTTGTAAATTGTTTAAATGTTATTTATGATGTGAAGTAATTAATTAAGCTTAGTAGGTTGAGCATGATAATACCCTGATGGTTATTCTCTGTATGTTAAAGTACTGGATTTTTACCCTGTAATTTTATTTAATCTTCAAATATACTAGGGTTACTGTACACGGTTTTTTTATAATAATTTATTCTATTACAAAGAATTATAAAAGGTTATTACATAATTTATTTTTAACCTTCGGAGGTATAAAGACTCCATGTTTTTACTGAATTATTTATCTATTTGCTGGATACAGCTTTGAGTTCATATATTTTATTTGTTTACTGTGTATTATAATGGAATAAAACATTGCTTATCCTCATATTATACTGTTCTTATAAGAATATATTTATTACCCTTTATTCTTTGTTTATTTATAATCATAAAATAAATTAGTATTTCATTAGTGTGTTATTACACTTACTATACTATATTCTTTACAGAAGTACTCTCTGTATTCTATATTATCTTGATTATGTTACAAGTTAATATTTAGAAAACAAAAGTAAAAGAACTACGTACTGCATTTGTTGACAGCTTAAAAGTATAGGTTGGCAATTGTAGAATTTGTTTATGCTTAACTAAATAGAACCAAATAAATGAATAACATACATTACTATATGTAAGTAAAATCTGAAATTCAATAGATTATCTGTAGAAGTGAGTCAATATTCTAGCTATTCTTTCTTTCAATTTGATTTATTAAACCTGCAATAGTTAAGTAACCTAAACTGGAAAGAAGTAAACTGTAGAGTTGTAAAGCATCTCTATTAGCTTAACCCTACTTTGGTTTAACTATTATACCTTTTTTTTAACTTCAAATAAGCAATAATATTTCTAAAAGTAAATACTGTATCCAGAACTGTTTTATCTACCCACACATACTACTGTCAGTAAATAGTATAGCTTATTTCTCTGTATCTAATAAACTGACAATATCTATCCAGGTTTAACACTACTCCTGGTACAGAGATATTTCCTCTGATTAACCAATAAAATAAAATAATCTATAATTCCATTAACATTCTATTCTATATTTTCATCATACTATCTTTATTTATAATTTCATCCCTGTGCTGGAGTACGGTCTGGATCACTCCAGATGAGGAAAAACACAGGTGGGGTTTTAATTCTCATTAAAAGGATTCTATTACTAAACAAATTAAGAACAACTTCATTACTAAACCATATAAATCCTTACATCATAAGCTACAAACATAACATTCAATCCTACACCGATATTAAAACAAATATTATTAGATGGCAGAACCTGTTCTTGAGCTTGGACGACAACAACAATGGGAGGCCGCTCCTCCCTACCAAGTCCTGGAGAGCACTCAAACAGCGACTCCTTAGGACCCCCGAGGTTGTTCTGGTGTCCCTGGATGGAACTAGGTGCAGCAATAATCAAGTACCAGTCTTCAGACTCAATACAAACCCTGAACTTATCAGTAAGTTCTCTCAGCTAGAAAGCTGTATCAGACCAAGTTACTGCAGATTATCTCTCAAACACTTTCCTTACAGTTTTCTCCTTTCCCCAATGATTTCCTTGAAGAGCATTCCTCCTGAATGATTCTTCTCCTGGAAAATATATGAGCAACCCAATCTCTATTCATTGGGTACTTTTAAAAGATTTCCTAGGTCTTTTCGGGTTAGTTGTCATTTATTGAGCCACCTGCTCTGATCCCACTTTCTTGGGGGATCATGACCCCAAATGTAGGGAAGTTGCCACCTGCAACATAGGAATTGTTTGAGGATGCTGCCACTTGTCTTTTTCTCTCCACCTAGTTCCTCCACCAATTTAACTAGTAACACTCTTATTAACAGCTCTCCCATGCTGTTGTCTCCACTTTTTATTTATTAAAAATAAAATATTCAGAATTACATTCCACTTCTTTTGACTCTGCTGAGTCATCAGTTCCTACTTAGTATTAAATTTAACATAATGTCTTAGGAAATCTAATTAAAACATTTAACATTATTTTACAAAATTGGGGTATGTGACAAATGGTGCTTCTAGTAAAGAGAGAATATTTCCTTGAGAATAATATATTTGGATGAATATGTTGAGTGCAACTTGGGACAAAATTTGTTCCAAAATATGCTTGTATCAACCCACTCCATACTTTTTTTTCTTTTTAAAATTAAAAGTAAATATCCCAAACTATAAGAAAGGACAACAACTTCCATAATCTTAAGCTTAAAATATTACAGGCTGTCGGTTACAAACTAAGTGTACATGGAAGAGTTGAGAGAGCTAAAGAGAATTATCCACATAACAATCATGAGTCACGAGGGAGGGTCATGGAGCTAGAGGTGTTGTTTAGAATCATTTTAGTAAATCTTTGTCAAAATTCCAAAATGGAGCTAGAGGTGTTGTTTAGAA
Source organism: Pseudotsuga menziesii (assembly GCA_001517045.1). Lineage (NCBI taxonomy): Eukaryota > Viridiplantae > Streptophyta > Pinopsida > Pinales > Pinaceae > Pseudotsuga > Pseudotsuga menziesii. The sequence goes on from LPNX010095504.1 coordinate 87,589, forward strand.
TCATTTTAATAAATTTTGTCAAAAATCCAAAAGGGAGGATGATGGAGCTAGAGGTATGTTAAAAGATCTAATCTAAATTTGTTATCTTACCCTAATGGTCATACCCTTAGAGGTCAGTTATACATTATGTATTATATATGTACCATTGCGTACTATATTTTTCCATTCTTATTTGCTCCATATTTTCTTGATGATTTAACAGTGATATCAGAGCAGTATAAGATCTATGGCCTTGGTTGAGGGAGTTCTTTCTAAATTGTGTGAGAAAAGAGACTAGAAAATCCCTGTGTGAACATTCAGAATGTGTTCTAGTAAAAAGAAAAGGAGATCAAAAAAGAGATCGTTGCATGTACGTGAAGAGAAAGAGAAGAGGAGACATTAACTAAGAATTTCATATATTTGTTCATGGTAATGAAAGATTTTTTCTGAGTCGAGTCATCAATTTTGTAGTCCGTTTGATGTAAAGAAATGTTGTCATTGAAGATGATGAAATCATAGAGAATCAGTCAAAAACTGAAGGATGACACAAAGAGAAGTGACCAAATCCACGTACTTAGTAAAAAATGCATGAAAGGATGAAATTTTCAGTTTAATCATTCATATAATGTTGTAGAGCTTCCAACAATTGGTTCATTGGAAGACAACTATCGAATAAATTTCAAAATTTTCCCAACCAGTGAGGGTCTGCAAAGAGTAAAGCTATGAAAATGACAATCTTCCTGAGGGAAGCAAGTTGTCCATAAAGTTGTAAGTTCATAAAGATATTTGTTTTAAACAAAGAAATTTTTTCTCGAGTGGCATCTTATATATATTTCAAAGAAATATTTTGTGAAAAAATGATATTTTCATATTTTGGTGAAATAAAAGATAGAATCCATTAGCATGAATAAGTCAAACAAAAACATTGAAAGTATTATGTCCATCATAAGGAAGCTATCAAAATAGAAATAGATGAGTAAAAGAGACCAAGCCATCTTGAATTTATTGAGTAATGTATTCTGGCTAGCTAGATAGAAGATTGCATCCATTGACATTTGAATCAACATTGAAATTAAAATAGAGATTTCAGCATTCAGAATTTTAAAGAACGATTTAACACTTATTTTCTGAACTTTTGTCTTTCATATTTTTATCCTTGCATTCTGTGTTTTTGCAAGTTTTTTCCTGACTATCAAATATTGTTGAATTGAGATAATGATTGTACTATTGATGTAATTGTAACTTCGGAATGTATTCACTTGTATTTCTTATATATTGTAACCCGATGTTTATTCCGAGATGTACTTGAGTCATGTCATGCCCCGATGTTCCTATTGTGAGATTCTATAATGTAAACAAGTCATGTCAAGTCATTGTAGGTAACCCTCCTATTGATCAAGGGTTAAACTCCCCACAGTTCTAAGGCACTAGTGTTATTAGACTCTCCTATAGAAGTTGTCCCTAGTAGGGTTTATTCAAGTCGAGAATTAGTATAAATAGAGAGCTAGCCTCTCTATTTATCACATACTCACTCACACTCAGTTGTAGCGCATAGCTAAGGAAGAAGAAGATACTGGGGATAGGAAGAAAGAGGTTACTGATGTTGGGAGATCATATTACTATTTTGGATTCTTACTTTTGGTGCTAATTCTATCTCTAAGGAAGTTGCAGGGTTTTCTCCATTTATGGTTTCCCCGAGTGAAAACATTGTTTTCATTGTCTCTTGTGTTTGATTGTTGTGCTTGTCATTCTCTCAGTTAAAGATCCTAATGTAATGCTAGCTTAATGTTAAAAATCTAACATGGTATCAAAGCTAACCTGAGAAGAAGACACTATGCAGCTACAGGAACTAGGGCTTCCACATATTTTCAGCAAAATAAGGTTGGAATAACTCTCCTCCCTAGGACGCATCTTTCTGTGGTAGTAGAAATATCCAATTCTGAGGTTTTTCAGTTTTGGACCCAACACTGCTGCTGAAAATTAGGGATTTCCACAGAAGTGGAATTTTTCAGTGAGCCCAGGTTTGGATTGATCTCCTCCTCAAAATCGAAGTTTAGAGATCAAGATCAAAGCATTTGGTTGGATAGAACTCCAGAAAAGAAAAACCGTAATCTGCTCCAGAACTAGCACTGCAGAATTTCATCTCCAATTCAAGATCCGACATCTTAACCTGGTAAGATCTAAATATTTTGTATTTCCATTTGAGGTTCTCAGTTAAGATGTTTCATCATACCAAGCTTGATGAAAATATTGAGGGAACTGATAACTTTTGAGCCTGGAAGTATAGGATCTCCCTGGTCCTGGAAGAAAATGAGCTAGACTCCTACATCAATGAGGAGGTTCTAGTTCCAGAGGGAAATGAGGCTAAGGCCTTACACAAGAATAAGTTGGTTATGGAAAATAGGATTATTGTTGTTTTAATCAAGGATCACCTTATACCATAGGTGTCCTCCCTAAAGACACCTAAAGCTATGTTTGATACCCTAACCAATTTGTTTGAAGGGAAAAACATAAACTAGAAGATGACTCTAAGAAACCAACTAAAGAATGTAAAGATCCAGAATGCAGAGACCATCTAGTCTTACTTTACAAGGGTCTATCAGATCAAGGAACAACTAGAAGCAGTAGATGAAGAAGTATAAAATGCAGAGATTGTAATGACCACCTTGAATGGTCTCCCTAGATCATGGGACTCCTTTATTCAAGGAATCTGTGCCAGAAAGAAGTTATTCAAGTTTACTAGACTATGGGAAGAATTCTCTCAAGAAGAATCTCGAATAGAAGCTCAAGAAGAAAACATGGGAAGTGAAGATCAAGCTCTCACAATACATTCCAAGAAAACAAGAATAAGTTCTCATCACCCCAGAGGTAAGCATTCTCATCAAAGAGATATCACTAGAAAAGAATTATCTAAATTAAGATGCTATACATGTGATGAAAGAGGACACTTTGCCAAAGACTGTCCTAGAAACAAGATTAACTCCCATAAGAAGAAGGGAAACAAGAGAAGACATCATGCTCATGCTGCAGAGGATGATGAACCTTCTGCAAAGAGAACCAGATATGAAAGTGCAGATTCATCAAGTCATGAAGAATATGTTTTGATTTCTGCCCTCACGAGAAACATAACTCACGGAAGCAATGATTCGCTTATAGATAGTGGGGCTTCTAAAAATATGATAGGATTTGAGGAATCCTTTGTAAAACTATCTGAACATGACTCACCTCATAAGGTGAAACTTGGGGATGACTACCAGTATCCAATAAAAGGTAGTGGGGAATCATCCTATAAGCTAGACTCTGGAAAGTCGATGATAATGAAAGAAGTATTGTTTGTACCAGGACTAAAGAAGAATCTCGTCTCCATATTTGCATTAGATGCAAAAGGAATAAGGGTTTCATTTATAGATGTTCAAGTCATCATGTGGCCAAAGGGAAAGACTATTAATGATGCAGTAGTGATTGGGGAACAAGAAGCAGGTCCATACAAATTGAAGGGCCATCCAGAACAAGCCTTGGTCCATGACACAGTAGAGCTAAATGAACATTGGAATAGAAGGCTTGCACATGTGCATTATAGAGCACTACCACTTGCAAGCAAAGTTGTTGAATGTCTTCCAGAAATTTAAGATAAACATGACAGAGTCTACAAAGGATGTGCGAAAGGAAAGAACACAAAGAAGACATTTCCAAGTAGCAAGAACAAAGAAAAAGGAATCTTGGAAATAATCCACTCCGATGTATGCGGTCCAATGTCATCAAGTTCACTAAGCGGGTATGTATACTATGTTTCTTTTATTGATGAATTTTCTAGGAAGACATGGATTTACTTCAGCAATTTCAAGGAATTCAAAGCCTTGATCAAGAACCACACTGAAAAGAATATCAAAACCTTTCAATCAGATAATGGTGGAGAATTCACATTGAATGAATTCAAGGAGTTATGCAATGAATCAAGGATTAAGAGGGAGTTATCCACTCCATATAATCCACAACAGAATGGGATTGCAGAAAGGAAGAATAGAACTATCATGGAAGCTGCAAGAGCAATGCTTCATGATCAAGATATTCCTATGCATCTATGGGCATAAGCCTTCAGAACAACAGTGTATGTACAAAACTATACTCCACACAGAGTGCTCGAGAACAAGACACCTGAAGAAGTCTTTTCCGGAAAGAAACCAGAATTCAACCATATCAGAATATTCGGTTGTCCAGTGTACATACACATTCCAAAAGAGAAGAGGACAAAATTAGATCCTTCAGGAAAGAAGGGTATATTTGTGGGATACTCTGAAAGCTCGAAGGCTTACAGAATATAATTCCTAGGATTCAAGAAGATTGACATCAGTAGGGATGTGACATTTGAGGAAGACATAGCTTACAACAAATCCAAAAAGAGACATGCCGAAGTTCTTGAAGAATTGGAAGCACCCAAAATTCATGACACAGCCATGAATGAAGAAACTCAAGAACCTGTAGATCAACCTTAGGAGAAGAATCCTCATAAGAGGAAACCTGCTTGGGTATGAGAAGCTATCCAAGGTGCAGAAAGATATGGGGCTCTAGAAGAAAATCATAGAGAAAGAAAGAGGACTAGATCCTGATCTGGATATGTAGCATTATTATGTGATTTCATCGATAAAGAACCTTCAAATTATGAAGAAGCGGCAAAATGAAAAGAATGGAAGGATGTTATGATCGAAGAGTATCAATTGATCATGAAGAATGATGTTTGGGATGTTGTCCCAAGACCAAGAGGGAAGTCTTTCGTAACTTCCAAATGGATCTATAACATCAAGCATGCTGCAGATGGTAGCATTGAAAAATATAAAGCAAGATTTGTTGCTCGTGGTTTCTCCCAGAAAGAAGGAATAGGTTATGAAGAAAATTTTTCACCTATAGCCAGATACACTTCCATCAGATCGGTACTTGCTCTGGCTGCAGTGATGAAATGGAAGATACACCAAATGGATGTCAAGACTACTTTCTTGAATGGTGTAGTAGAAGAGGAAGTGTATGTGGAGTAGCCACTCGTATTTGAGAGACATGATAGGGAGTCTCATGCGTGTAGATTGAAGAAATCCCTGTACGGTTTGAAACAGGAACCTAGGAAATGGTACGACAGAATTGGTAGCTTTCTATCTAGTTTGGGCTTTACCAAAAGTAAAGCAGATTCCAACCTTTACTACAAGGTTGAAGATGGCAACCCAGTGATGCTGCTACTATATGTAGATGATCTGTTTGTAATAGGTATGTATGGGTTGATTGCTGATACGAAGAGGAAGCATGCTTCCAAGTTCGAAATGAAGGACTTGAGTATGATGCATTATTTTCTAGGCATGGAGGTGTGGCAAAATGCAGATGGAATCTCCCTCGGATAAGGCAGGTATGCAGTAGAGATCCTGAAGAGGTTTGGGATGATGGACTGCAAGGCCATGACCACACCTATTGCATCTAACCTAAAGCTATTGAGTGATGCTTCATCATAAGCAGTTGATGCTACAATGTATCATCATATGATTGGGTCCTTGATGTATCTGATGAACACGAGACCGTATATTTACTTTGCTGTGAACACCTTGAGCCAGCTCCTGACAGATCTGAGACATGTTCACTTGATTGTTGCAAAGCATATTTTGAGTTACCTGAGGGGTACAGTTGATTATGGGCTCAAGTATGTCGTGAATCAGAAGATTAACCTGGAGGGTTATGTTGATTCAGATTGGGTAGGCAGTGCCATCAATAGGAAGAGCACTTCAGGGTGTTGCTTTAGTATGGGATTAGGTGTGATCTCTTTATTTAGCAGGAAGCGATAATGTCTAGCACTGAGTATAGCTGGAGAAGAGTATGTTGTAGCTTGTTCAGCTAGTTGTGAGGCAGTATGGATAAGGAAGCTATTGTCTGATTTATTTGATCTCCAGTTGGATGCTACTTGTATATATTAGGACACCCAGAGCTGTGTGAATTTGTCAGAGAACCTAGTGTTCCATGACAAGTCTAAGCATATCGAGATCAAGTATCACTATTTCAAGGATATGGTGTAGAGAGGAGCAGTGAAGCTCTAGTATGTTGCGACGGATGAACAGATAGCTGATGTGTTGACGAAGCCATTAGCCAAAGTGAAGTTTGAGTACTTCAGGGAGACGCTTGGTGTTCTCCAGATCGAGGTTCCTTCCAAGGGGAAGTGATGAGTCCGTGAGCCATTCTAACATGGTGAGAGGATTTGTTCCTTCCATGGTCAGATGTAAGGGCTGAGCCATTCTGTCATGGTGAGAGGATTGGTTCCTTCCATGTAAGATGTGAGTGCTGATCCATTCTGATATGACTGTAGGATTAGTTCCTACATGATCAGATATAAAATCTATTGCCATTCTTGGAATGGAGGTTCTTGGTCATTTACTAGCAATACTCGATCCAGGACTGAGGGCCATTCTGATATGACTGTGAGATGTGTTCCCACGTGATCAAATATGAGTGCATGGCCATTCTGATGTGATTGAGGGATGTGTTCCCACTTGATAATATATAAGGGCCGATACCATTCTCTAGGAGAATGGAGGCACCTGGTTAGTTACTAGGAACCCTCAACCTAGGGTTGAGAGCCCTTCTGACATGGTTGCGGGATGTGTTCACCCCATCGTCAAATATTAGTGTAGATCCCTTCTGACATGGTTGTGGGATGTGTTCCCCCCTTGGTCAGATGTAAGTGAAGAGCCCTTCTGACATGGCTACGGGATGTGTTCCCCCCATGGTTAGATGTAAGTGCAGAGCCCTTCTGACATGGTTGTGGAATGTGTTCCCCCCATGGTCAGATGTAAGTGCAGATCTTTTCTGACATGGTTGCAGGATGTGTTCCCCCCATGGTTAGATGTAAGTGCAGAGCCTTTCTGACAGGGTTATGGGATGTGTTCCCGCATGGTCAAATGTGAGTGTTGGGCGTGCCTTCCTGACATGGTGTTGGATGTGTTCCTCTCATGGTAAGATGTAAGTATTTGGCGGGCCATTCTGACTTGGTGTCAGATATAAGCGCTAAACAAGACCTACATGGAGGATAGGACTAAAACCAACATGAAAAAGGGCCAGCTCTGTAGAACTTCCTGTGACAAGAAGAATCATGAGCTAGCACCCGTGATGATGATCCAGTGATGACGATCCAATAGTGATGATCTAGATCGAGTGATGATCCAGAGCCAGAGATGATGCTCCAGTGATGATCCAAATCGAGTGATGATCTAGATCCAGTGATGATGATCCAGATGGAGTGATGATCCAGACGATACAGAGAAGAAGACTTATGTTGATAAATTGTGTCGAGAGAATACCTTCCTAGTTAAGAGGGAGTGTTGATGTAATTGTAACTTCGGAATGTATTCACCTATATTTCTTATATATTGTAACCCGATGTTTATTCTGGGATGTACTTGAGTCATTTCATGCCTCGATGTTCCTATCGGGAGGTTCTACAATCTAAACAAGTCATGTGAAGTCATTGTGGGTAACCCTCCTATTGATCAAGGGTTAAAGTCCTCATAGTTTCAGGGCACTAGGGTTATTAGACTCTCCAAGAGAAGTTGGCCCTATTAGGGTTTAGTCAAGTCGAGAATTAGTATAAATAGAGAGCTAGCCTCTCTATTTATCACACACTCACTCACACTCAGTTGTAGTGCATAGCCGAGGAATAAGAAGACACTAGGGCTAGGAAGAAAGAGGTTACTATTGTCGGGAGATCATCTTAAAAATCCATAGTCTTTGAAGCAAATTCACTGGGAACATGAATATTTTCCATGCCCAGATATTCGAGTAGGTCCAAAGTTCAAAATTCACCTCGAACTTCCCCAACAAAAAAAGAAGAAAGCATGAGCACATCAAAACATAACCGAGACTCTTGCAACTTGTGTCAAACTCATAAGGAGAAGAGCCAAGAGCTACAATCAGGGCGTGGGAATGACCCGAGCCATGTAAAGAAATGATTCGATGGAAAAAACCAGGGGAGTGAGCCTCCAGCATGTGATATGTTTGTAAGTTATCTGGAGTGAGTTCCTAGATAGAGATCTTCATTTCAGAAAATGATGGTATCATTGGTGTAATTATAGTTGTTAGCCGAATAGGTATTAGTTGGAGATGCAATTGGGGGTTCATAATAATAATAATGTTATGAATTCCCCTTGTTTATTGAATCATAGAGGGTTAAGTAAAGCATAGGATGTAACAATGGACATCATTGTAGCTCAATAGCTGGTAGTTTAAAATCCAGAACTAAGCCAAGCTTTCTTCATTGTCAATATTTGATGGATGATAATGAAAATTCAACCTAATCGTTGGTTCTTAATGGCCTAAAATGGCAACCAAATTAAGAATTTGACAGAATATTTAACAAAATTTGGGGTCCACAAAAATCAAATAATGTTCCGAGAATTTCCCTACTGAAAAGTACATAATGAAAATATGCATCAAATAAATCTTGAAAAGTAAAAAAATTAGTGAAGTGTAATCAAATACCATTGAGTGAAGGATAGTATTATCAAATTTGGAAATATCAGTAAAAAGATTAAAAATGGAACAAATTTTGTCATTGAAAATTTTCATAGATAAGAGGAACTAATAGTAATAAAGCAATTGAAGTTGAAAGTTTACTCATTAAAGTTGGCACATTAGACTAATTCAAAATAGAAAAGAGGATGTGTTGTATTAACATTTTACATATTTTTCTCTAAAACCAAGTCCTTGGTTTCACATGTATATTATATTTTTAACCAAGTACATATCCATTAGAAGGCATTTCATTCAAAATTATATAGTCCAACAAAGCTTTCTAAATTAACTACTTAGATCTAACTAAAAATTTACATATTTTCCTCTCAAAACCAACTCCTCTACTTCACATGCATATTATATACTAATTACATATCCATCAAAAGACATTCCATCCAAAACTATATAGTCCAACAAAGCTTTCCAAAACAAGAAAAAACCATAAGGTCATTACGGAGCCAAAATTAACCTCACATATGTTTTTTTTACTCTGGATAAGGAAAGTGTTATCTTTTCACTCATATATAGAGAGAGAAAGGAACTCGATAAAAGATGCATTTGTTAAGAAAAGAGTTAGTATGCCCTTTGGAAACTGGTACAATATAGAGGAACTGGCAAAGGAATTGTGAGGGTATTATCATCCACCATAATATTTTGTTAATTAATATGTGTAAATGTTATGTCTCTGTTTTGTGTGGTTATGGAACAGGGACTCCACTTAGTGAACATCTCACATATCACGTGCGATCGTGGGATATTAAAGAATACCCTTAATTTCCATAGATATTGACCCAAACTCTTTTTGTTGAAACCCCCTTCCAATACTTCAAACCTCCTCCCCACCCCTTTTTATACCTCAATCCTTATAAACCATCCTACCCACCCCCACCTTAAGCCCCTCATCCCCCCAATACCTGCAATATATTGGTTCAATTTTTAATAATTTTAAAACCCACAATATGAACTAACATGATAGGATATTGTTCAACAAGTGAATTTCCCGTGGGTTATGGGCACATATGACTACATCTAACAATATTTTGGTTATTAATATAAGATATGCTAGAGGGATAACTTATATATCAATATCGTAAAATTTGAATTTAGATTTTTGTTATAGATATGACTTATTGTTATGGATATGGCTTGTAAGTAATGTGTAACATCTGTAAATAATATTTATGTTTTTTGGCATATAAAAAATGTAACTTGGTTTTGTAAAGAAATAAAGGTATGGTTTTCAAAATAAAATTCAAGATGATATAAATTTAGAATTGATACTAGAGTATACTAATGAAGAGATTAAAATAGATAACATGGATCGATACGATATCTTTCTAAGGTGAATAGAAAATAAAAATGGATAAAGAGATGGAAACAAAGGTTTTTATTCAAGTAGGATATCGCATTAACATATATAATTTTTCTTAAAAATATTCCAACAATTTTTTTTAAATAACATCTTAGTGATTTCTTACTTTTTTCCAAGGCTTATAAGCTAAAATTAATTTTAGTGAACGAAATAACCATCACCATCTTGATATAACATTTGCAAAATGTAAAATAAAGAATAACCTCTTCCCATGGCTTATCAAGCACATAGGAGAAGAATATGGAGGTTCAACCCAAGATTACAGTATGGAGGTTCAACCCAAAATTGCCTTATTCCATATAGAAAAATGAAGGGATATAAAGACGGCTGTCATTTAGGATAAAAAAGCGCTAACCCAACTTCTACCAAAATGGGTACAAATTAACTATAACATTACAATATTTTACTAAAAAAAAAATTCAAAAAAGTTTTCTTCCACACCAATGAACCCCGAACAATTATTACATCTCAAAAAAGTTGTAATGAAATGATATTATCTATTACTACAACAAGAAGGGATGCATAGAAGCAAGTCCCTACTAGAAGTGAAAGAGACGAAACATGATCCACTAGTCGTTGAACCAAAACATAATATTGTATAATTGAACATGCACTGGAAATGGAAGACTGAAAAACATATGAGACGATTACAGGATGACAATAATGTATTTTTCTTTCTTTTTTTTTCTCATCTGAAAGGACCATACACACTTGGTAGAGTTATTGTTGATTTCAACATGAACCCATTAGACAACAATTAGCTAGTTTAAGGAGGTCAAACAACTAACCAACTATATAACCTACAAATTGTTTTTATTACTCTAACGCTTGGATAGTTTGAATACAGGTTTACACCAACCTGTTGGCACTTAGATATGGATAGAGATAAGACATAGCATTCTACGAAGCCTTTCTTTAATTTGAGGCACATTATCCTTCCTATTACTGTGGGGCTGACTTCTTTAAAAAGGCTGTGCAATTTAGTTCAGAACTACTGGCATCTCTTTAAGTGGTATAATGTGAAGCATTGTTAATTTCATCTCGTCTCTCCCTAATTAGACTTGCTTTAATCCTTACAACCAATGTGGAAATGTCTCTTCAGGACACCTCCTCATAATCCATATTTGTAGGAGCCATCATTGTAAGTTGCTCACTTAGGAAACGGGGGAGGATACCCAGAGGAGGAGCATGAACCCTACCTTAGTTAGTTTCTTGTGTTTCACTTTGTGCTTGACACTTCACAAAGGCCAAAATGTTTGGATAAATGAAATTGATAAAGCTGACATTCTTCTGCACAAATTTCAACTAATTCTTGAAATAATTTATGAAGGTTGTGCGTATAGGGGTATTTTACATTGTCGAAAATGTTAGAATGAATTATTCAAGAATTAAATTCTTCAAAAAATGTTGAAATACATTCCCAATTGAATTTTCAACTTGCGAATATAAGTGCATTAGATGTATTGCGTTAATTCCCTCGACAACTTGATTGAAGACCACATGGTTCCCATTCAACTAAAGTTCTTATTGTTGAAATTTCGAGGTTAGAGGAGTTTTTAATGTAAGTTGTAAAATTTAATGCTTGAACACATAAAATCAGATTCAGAATAGTATTGTTCTAATAAAATTTAAACTGTAATAAAACAAACATAATTTTCATCTCTTTTAACTCAAGGCTCCATTAGTCACTGCGTTAAAGTTGTTCTTCGATGATCATCAAATTCCATGTACATCGACAACATCATAAAAAAGTGTATAGTATATATCAACAGTAAAGAATCATAACCAATATTTGAATCACCCTTATACTCAGATATTTCAAATTTGATCTTGTCACCAAAGGGACAGTTAACCAGGAAAACAATTTAGGTACCTGAGAGAGATCCTAAGAGGGTCAAAGAAAAAGCATATTGACCTAGAGTTATTAGTCAATAAGAAGAATCATACCCACTACAGTCATGCTGAGTAAGGATGCAGTCACACAATCATGCTTTCAGAGTCATGCTTGTAGGAGACACATGGTCATGTTGAGGAAGACCCACAGTCCACACTAGAAAAACAGGATCATGGTCATGATGAGGAAGACACATAGTCCACGCTAGGAAAAAGGGCTCATGGTCATGTTGTATGAAACCTACAATCCACACAAGATCACAATCACGCTGCATGAAACACACAGTCCACACAAGCTCATGATCATGATAGGTGAAACACACAGTCCACACAAGCTCACAATCACATTGGGTGAAACACAGTCCACATAAGCTCACAATCATGTTGGGAAGACCCCACATGCCACACTTGAAACAAACTCTCATTCATTCTGGGTAGAACCCACAGATCAAAGTTGAAAGGTAAAATCATGGTCACGTTCGAAACATAACACAGTCCACACATGATGGAGAAAGTCATGTTCACATTGGGGAAACACCCTTAGTGTAAGCCCAGCTTGAGAAGGGTTATACAGTCACGGTATAGCCCTATGTGAATCAAATAAAGACTCTAACAAGAGGAAGAAATTAATGTCACAACTCTGGAAAATAGATCACGACCATCAACAAAAGACTCATGACCCAAGTAGAGAGAACCAATCAGGACTCAGCCGTCATGACCCAACAAAGGATAAACTACAGACGACGATCAACGAGAAAAAGACTCGCAGCCTAGAAAGAGAATCCATAGTACAACAGAGAAAGAGTCTCATGTCCCAACAGAGAAAGAACCAACAGAGAATCCACAATCCAATAAAGAAAGAATAAACAGAGACGAAACTCACAAGAAGAGAGAACACAACCATGCTAGTGGAAGGAAACATGCTGGAAGGATGTACCATCACCAGACAAGGAATCATATACCTACATGAAAGATAAACCTACAGTCCACACAGGAAAACAATAATGTTGGAAAAACCATGGATATAGTGGCGGGTAAGGTTCATGCTGGTGGGTAGAGAAGACAACAAAGAAGGGTGACGCGGTGGTACAATCACCATGGTCAACATCAGTCATCAGAAGAGTCACGTGGTACAAAGGGTCATAGTCATTTCAAGAAGGAAACAATCAACCATAGGTAAGAACCCATTCATGCATAGAGGTAAGAAGTATACAGTCAATCATGGAGCAGAGACGTATCCAGGAGGAACCTAGTCACACGCGGAGGTAAACCACGATCACACTGTGGAGGACAGTTATCACACGGAGAAGAGAAGGAAAACAATTTGATAATTATCATGCTTACACTAAACCTTTAATTTATAAGGTTTAAACATTAAAAATGGTCCAAGTAAAAAACCAAAGGTCCAAAGGTTTAATCATAAAGTATAAAATTAACCTAAGGTCTTTATTAATAAAACCATAAAGTAAACATTTATCATAAATTCATGGAGAAAATGGTCCAACCAAAATAATAGTGTACCAAAGAAACCTATAAGGTGAGAGTCATCATGAAAAGGTACCCACACCGTAAGAGTGCTAGGACCAAGTAAGAAAAGGGACCATGAGTCAAAAACCAAAAGCACAATAAAACAACCCACAAACCCAAAAGATCATGGTGAACCATATCAGGTGGACAAACATGACCAGTAATATTTTCTCTCTCTTAAGGGTACATTGTTTTATATATTTTTTTCATCATTATATAAGGGGAAGATTCAAACCGGATGGCACAATCCTTTGGTCCTCAATACCGCTCCTAAGGGTTAGGTGCTAGTGACATCATCAAGGGGTGGCCAGTCCCTTGAGAAGAAACCTAGTGGTAACGATTAGGAGAGAGGACATCGTCTTTCATTCTTAAAGAATGGCTCTCAATTCTAGGCTAAGTTTCAGTGCCAAACTGAATCAAATTCCTGGTAACTGACCCAAGTGCCTCCATTCTCTCATAGAATGGCCCTTATCCCCAAGATAATTCCATAGTACCATACTAGGTTAAATTCCTAGTAATGGACTAGGTTCCTCCATTTAGTGAATGGCCCTTAGCTCTAGGTTGATAGCCCCACTCTGATACTGGGTCAATTTCCTAGTAACTGACCAGGTGCCTCCATTTTACTAGAGAATGGATCTTAGTACTAAGTTGAGCTTCAGTCCTACACTGAAACATGTTGACCAACTAAATCATGTTGATCAACTCATGGACCCTGACCGGGTCCTCCATTTTCCCGGAGAATGGTCCTCAATACTAAGTTGAGCTTCAATCCCAAACTCAAAGTTGATCAACTACCTGGAGGACCTACTTAGACATCAAGTCCCTGGTCCCAGATAAGAATAGGTCTCTGCATCTACCTGCAGGTTCTATTTGGACATCGTGTCCCTGGTCCCAGACTAGAATACCCTAGAGGCATATAGGGGCCCTAGCCACATCCTAGGGGCTTTGTCACGGCATCAAACTGCTTGGTCTGAGACGAAGAACTCTAGGAGACTACTTGGGGCCCTAGGGTACCCTCTAGGGTCATACTATGCCCTAGTTAACTGACTAGGGTACCATTCTTCCTAAGAATGGGTCTCGCAACTGCACTAACTTTAACACTTACCAATGTTTGCCACGTTTAATCCATGCACCGAATGTTCAAAGAATTGAACGTAATGCAATGAAAGGAGTCCCAAAGGGGCCACATTTGATGCCATGCATCGACTGTTCAAACGATTCAAGTTAATTCAAAAAAAGGAGTCTTGAAGAGGCCACGTTTAAGCCATTCACAAATCGATTCCCATGTATTTATGTTTGCTTTACAGAGAAATCTAGTTTTGTTGGGCATCAATGGCCATTTCTCATGATGTCTAGACATGATGGTTTTTATTTACTATCCTTTCTATAGGTGGCGACATAAAATAATTTTGAAGACGGGTTGTAGCATGCTATATGTGATGTGCAATTTTTACTCCAGGGCTGATATTGAATGCAACATGAGGTTCTTGTAGTCATAGCATATGCTCTGTAGTGACGAGGGTAGGACAGGGTGGTAGAAGTAGGCTAGGATGAGGTATGTTGGAGGCTGATTTCCTTCTTAATAATCGAATTCCTAAAAGTTTCAATAAATTTCATGGTCCTCTTGAAAGATAATTGGCCCTATAGATAGTAGTTGAAAATGCACGTATAGGCTACAACTCCTTTCATGCAAATAACTTAGAGCTTGTTTTTCATCTACATTTGTAGGCTGTAGGAAACATTTACCAAAGTGATTGGATGAGTTTTGGGAGTGTTCCATGCTCTAAATTCTAATGGTGATAGACATAATATTGAATACAAAAAATCTAAGAAGTTGTTGAAGACATTTCAATAATTCTTTGCAGAATGGCTAGAGGTGTGCTAAGACCTATGACTTCCTTTGGATAACATAGGTCCAAAGTGATTGGATGAGTTTTGAGAGTGTTCCATGCTCTAAATTCTAATGGCGATAGACATAATACTGAATACAAAAAATCTAAGAAGTTGTTGAAGACATTTCAATAATTCTTTGCAAAATGGCTAGAGGTGTGCTAACATCTATGACTTCCTTTGGATAACATAGGTATTTGAAACTAAAACTCTAGCTCCATTAATAAATGTATGGTTCCTATAAGTAATTAAATTCAAATCTAGAAAGAAACAACGAAAAATTTGTGTAGCTTTCAAAAGTTGTTGTCTGAAAATCTCTTTTAAGCATCAATAATTAAAAAAAAAGGAAATGTACTGATTAGATCTGTTATAGTTTGCTTGCCAGAAGCAGGGTCATCTTTTTTTCAAATAGACACAAGGAGATAAAATGTGAAAGAACAAAGTAGTATAAAGAAAGCTTCTTAGAAGTGAAAGAGAAAAGTAGTAAAATTATTCATGTATGAAGGTTGTGTTACCTGAAGTTAGCAACGAACCAAGGTGAAAGACTTTATGTTTAAGCAATTCAAACAAGGGGAATCCATTTGGTATGCTAACCGGTTGTGAAAAATATAGTGGTCATTGTCAACTCGTCCTGTGAGCTATCCTCCTAGAACTTTACCCTCAGCCTGCAGCTACCCTCATGCATCTGAATCATCCTTATTATCTACATGTGGTCAGAGGTCAAATAAGACCACAATTTCATTGTTTAGTGTTCGAAACTTCTATTATATTTTGATTGGATAATTAAAAATGTGTTGAACAAAAGTTAAGATAAAAGATCTAAATTTAGGTTGAAATATATGAAAATTAATAGCAACTACAACATTCCTAGTCATAAAGTACATGCCAACATGAAGGCAGGGACTTCCAATAAGAAATAAACACTCTAAAAAAATTATAAATAATATAATCTTGACCATAAATGTATGACAATTTACAGCTTTTTTTTTCTAAAAATCCTTTGCCAATCTTTTTGCAAACATTTAAAACCTGGTAACCTCAAAAAAAACAATAAACTATCTGTAAATCAAGACGCAACAACCAACTAAACCAACTAAGAAACCAAACCCAAAAATTCTGAACAATAAATTTCTGGATGAAAGATAACCTAGAGAGAAGCTACCTCTTCTTCAGTCTCATATTCTTATAGCTTGACAAAGAATGTGTTGGAGCCATAATCATGGATTTTCAGTTTCTGTTTTAAATCAATCTTGAACAAAAATGCATTCATGATCTCCACTATGAAATATATAGAAGAGAAGAGTAAAATTGCTAAATATCTAAATAGAAATAAGGAAATAGTTCAAATTTTTCACGCGGCAATTTTCAATTTCTCTCTAACAGTTTAATAGAGTCCACAATTCTCGAATTCTCTCCAACAGTTTAAGAGAGGGCACCAACCGTGGCAATTCTGAAAAATCTCTCAAACAATTTAACAGTTGGGCACCAACCGTGTGCTAAATATAATTAAAAAAAGTGTCAAAAACACAGTTCTGTAAAACTGCACATCCCTGTCATATCGAAACAATCACCATGTGAGATATTCATATGTTTGTCGTACTTAGAATGAAATCATTATTACATCGGCACAGGTAATTATCCAGATCACCATTCAAGAGCTCACAGAACTTAACTAGAAATATGTTGAGTTACCAACTATAACTAGAACTTAACCAGAAATATGTTGAGTTACCAACTATAACTGATAATCCAATACGTTATAACTCATAATCCAATACGTTACAGTCTTTCCAAGCATCAGTCGAGCAGACAAAGTTAGAACGGAAAACCACTGCAAGATGACAGACATGGGAAACACAAAATAGTGTACAGTTTATTAAGGAAAAGTGGAAAACTTTGAGAAGATAAGATCCTGGTGGGAGATGATAGGCAGTGGGAATCATGACATTTACTCTATTTTGATCGAGAAAAAAAAAAGGAAATTTGATTGCTATTGAATTTGCAATTTGAGTTTCTATTTACAATAGATTTGAAGATGAAATTTTAGTGAAATTTGCATGGCCACATTGCAATGAAGATAAGGCAGTTTAGACCAACCACTAAAAAACAACATGAACAATCTGGTGAGTCAGGTCTCACACATTTTGGCAGTTATATATTGATTTGTGTCAGAGTTTGGGAAGCTTTTTTTATCTTTGGAGATTTCCTCCGATACAATAGTTATATGACAAGTGGGTTTCTTTATTGGATAACCACGTCCCTGAGCTTTAGGTTGAACCCTTTTCAAAACAGCATGGGGAGGTTTTCGTTTCAATCTTGGTATCAGAAAGCCTTCTCTGCGCGATTCATTGAAGTGAATTGGATGATGGAAGAACCAGGCATGCCGGTGCCTTGCCCTTTGATTTAGGTGATTAGGTAGGCATTCTAGTGAAGGAAAAAGTTGGAAGATCTGGCCAAAGAAGGTGATAGCCCTGTATATAGCCTTATATATAGCCTTATGGTTCAATTATTTAAGTCAAACAGCGTGTTGAAATTAGGATCGCTTTGTAGCGAGAAAGGGGACCACCCTCTAAGCCTAAGTATTCCTCAATGATCGATAGCGTACAAGTACCGTAAGGAAAAGATGAAAAGAATCCTAGGAAAGGGAGTGCAATAGAAAAGAAATCCGGTGCAAACATTCAGTCGAAGGAGCGAAGCAGCAGCTGGGCGGCTCACCCTAACAGCGTACCTTTTGCATAATGGGTCAGCGACTAAATGGGAACAGCGGCTTAGGGAATATACCAGTTGTGACTATTTGACCCAACCCTTCATTCACTTCCAGATTGGGAATTATTCAGTTTACTATCTGATCTTTATCTAAATCCAAATCCTATTAGTGGTGAGGGACAGGGACAAGAAAAAAAATCAGAAAAATTTACTTGGGCTTACGAGGATTTAGAATCAACAATTTATTCACATCTCATTGTAAATTTGATTCTTTTATCATAACAGGGAACTCAGTTCACACATTTTGGTGGTTATATATAGATTTGTGTCATATTTTGGGAAACTTATTTTGTTGACATTACAGGTCAATGTTGAGGTTTAAATTTTAGTAAAGAGACTTAATCTTACCAATAAACTTTAACTCACTAATAAACATTTAAATTTGACTTTGTTATTATTCATTATATATATATATATATATATTTACAAGGAACAATGCTAGAGAAATAGAGACGTCTAGTAAGGCCTAGGCATAGCCACCCTGGCATTTGACCAAGAGACCTTGTGCTACCATAAACAACTTTCAACTACTTAGAATTTGGGGTGGACTAATATCTATGTTTTTCGTAGATTGGAAGATATTTATAAACCCCTGTATCTTACTTCCTGACCCAACACCTACAATATATTTTACTGCCCAAATTGATCAACAGTGCATGGATAACAGGAAGTAGTAATAGATATCCCATTTAACTAAAAAAGTTAAAAAGTTAACAGGTAACTAAAGCATAGACAACCAGACATTTTAACTAAAACTTAAAGAACAAATAACTTGTTCATCAAATAACAAATAACTTGCTCATTGGAATGAACTCTGTTCATAAATAACTAGCTGTGTATACAAAATATCTTAAATACAAAACTAAAAAAGATTTACTATTAACAATAGGTCAAGAATCAGACTTACAGATAGCTAATCCTCTATGGACGTAATGGTGGTTTCTTGATCCGAATTCGCGCGTCCATTGACCGATTCGTCTCCACCATCGGTGGTCGAGGCGTACTGACAAAATATCGAAGAATTCGTTCCTCTTCCTCCTATTCCTTCTTCTTGCTTCAAGTCGTTTAATTCCTCGATCAAGAACGTGAGCCGCGCCCCTATATCTGATAAATTTTGTTGAGAGCATTCCAGCGCTTTGGAGAGCTCGTCTTCTTTCATTTTCCGGATATCTTCAGACAAAGAGGGTTGATCCTCTCGGAGAGTCTGAAGTTCTAGGGACAACGTTCTCAAGTGGTTTCGAGCACTGTCCAGTTGACGCCGGAGATCAGGAACTTGCTTCATGATGATGTCAGAACGGTCAATCTTTGAGGCCATTCTTAAAAATAGTCAGATAAGATATTAGCAGAGGCGAGCGAATTGAAAATGGAGCAAGTAGAACAGGAAAACGCCCTGTATAGAGAGATGGCGCAAGTAAAGATCGGAAAGGTGCTCTAAGGAGAGTCGAGACAATATTTTTCCGATAAAATAGTTTGACATTTCAAAGAACCTTGTTCCATTTCTTTAGTCTAGGTGTCTTGGGGAATTTAGTAATATATTTAAAAATATGAAACTTGGGAGGAGTTGGTTATTTTTCTTGAGCATTTTTCGAATAAAAAATTTGACATTTCAAAGAACCTTGTTTACATTTATTTAGGGTGATAAATCCATAAGTCTAGTAATATATTTAAAAATATGAAAAACGTTTAATTTTATTTTAAAAAGATTACTAAATTTTGATAAAAAAATTGGACAAACAAAATGGTTATGATTATTTTTTTTCTTTTTTGGAAACTGATGATGATGATTAACGTCCATTGAGACTAACATTGATTTATCTGACCTTAAGAAGAATAATACTTGGTTTACTTTATAATCTTGTTTCTGTGCTCAAAAAACTTGCCAAAAAAATGAACTTCCAAATAATTGATAATTGATAATTTATTTGAATATTAATTAATTTATTTTATTTTTATTTAATTTTTTATTTATAACAATATATTCATTATGATTCCAATTTGTCAGTTACAAAAATAAAATCTAAGTCTACAAGAATAAAATCTATGTTTATTATACTTTACAACTACGCCCAACCAATATAATTTCTCTACATAACCGTTTTTATTAATCATTAAAAGAATGAATTAATTGAATCATTTATTTATTAATATATTTATGTAAAAACTATATTATTAACTAATTCTTTAAAAAATAAAAAAAGTTTGGAATAGATCAAATCTCTATAAAACAAGAATAATAAAAAACAAGAACCAAATAAGTATGGTGATGATTGAGTCCAAGAGGTGCATTCTACAACCCAGTAGGGGAAGATGCGTAACTTCTTCAGTGTTCATCCTAGATTGGACACATGTCCTTTAAAAAATAACCAAATATTATAAAATAATAATATGCCGCCTCATATTAGACTTAAAATATTTATTACGAAGTATATTTACAAAACACAAATTAGATAAATTGGAGATGTGTAACTCCTTCCGTGGTCACTCACAAAGGTAACAAGTGTCCTTTTAAAAAAATGATAAAATATTTTAAAAATGATATAATATCTGTGTAACACACCTCAACATTTGTAAATAAGGTTTTTTTACATGAATTGATTTTACTATAATTTAACTAGTAGATTACTCATGTTCTAATTTATGCAAGTTATTAATATATTTTCCCTCTCCATTATGTGAGGTTCAGTAGGTTGAGGCAATGACCAACTCAACTACACTCACACATGATGTTTTCATTTTTCTTGCTTTTAATTTAATAGTTTTTACTAGGGCCTTAATTTCCCTAAGAATTGGGAGGCTATCCATAATCTTGATCGGATCCATTATAGCCTAAGATCATGGTATGATTGTGACCCTCCATCCTAAGCGCGACGGATTGGGGTTTGTAAGCCATATGATTCCTACCATAATGTAACCTTTCGTTAAAGAAATAAAGCAAAGGTTATAGTGTATAAAGAATTTTTCTACTTGGCATAATATAATGAATGTGTTATGACAAGTCTATGTCATAGTCAGTCCATAGTTTTACAATATAATATATGGTTGTTCGTTGGAGTTTGAAACATGGTTTGAATTGATGTTAAAACATGCATGGAATGATTAAGGGCCATGATTGATCTAAAATGGTATTCTGGTTGACTTAAATGTTGTCCTGTTTGCGAGTTGATCGCAACCAGGTTCTTGAGCTAGCTAGAGAATTAATTTCATCCTTACACTTGTACCATGGAATTGCAATGGTTTCACATGGTTTTTATTATGTCTTTGGTTGTCTGAACCTTCATTTGTGCATTTGGTTGTTTGGTCTATAACCGACAAGAGTCGAAGCTCTAGTTTGTAAAATGACTATGGTGTAGGGTTTCTGGTTTAAAACATTGTGTTAATGGCATTGTTCTTCAACCCTTCTAAAGTGCTCCAGGATCGTATGGCTTTCTTGACGGTATGCATACCAATGCTTGTGCTGCAACAAGCATGCCATCACTTCATCCATATTGTCTTTAAGTGTGTGTCTTAAATTTAAGACAAGTTATGAACAAAAAAATAAGCCTTTCCTTTTACATGACATTATACATTTAATGTTTTGTATATAATGGATATGGAATCCATTATTTCTAGTTTACAAATAGCTAGATGAAGAGCTAATCCTTTGTGGACTTAATGTTTCTTTCCTCCAATTTGTGCATCCATTAACCAATTCGTCTCCAACGATGATGACCAATTTGTCTTCACCATTGTTGGCTGAGGCGTACTGACAAAGTATCGAAGAATTTGTTCCTCTTCCTATTCCTTCTTCTTGCTTCAATTCGTCTAATTCGTTGCTCAAGAGCATGATGGACACCCCTATATCTCACAAATTTTGTTGAGAGCTTTTTAGTGCTTTGGAGAGCTCATCTGCATTGATTTTTGAAATGGGAACATATGCTTTGATTTTTGAAATGGGCTCGTCTGGTTTGATTTTTGAAATTTTTTTGAGAGCTTTCCTCGGTAGATCCTTTGATGTAGACTAGTGTTCCTCACACACAAGGATTCGAAATGGGCACATGCCACCATGAACCTAACTAAATTCCCAACATCATGGACAACCACTAGCTTAGTTAATCCCTTGGGCTTAAATGGCCCTTACTTACCCATAATTGACCCATAGGTACCATTAATTGCCCCTACTTAACCCATAATTGACCCCTAATTACCACTAATTAACTCCTAATTACCCCATAGTTTTCCCCTTATTAACTAGTAATTACCCCTAAATAATCCATGCTTACCAATAATTAAATCTTGATAACCTCTAAATAACCCCTACATTTTTCCAAGGAAAACCTCGTGGAGAAACCTAATGGATATTTCCAAACATTCACAGTTGACATATTCCCTAATAAACCCATCGATGTAGACTAGTGTACTCCACACACAGATTCAAAATGGGCACATGCCACCATGAACATAACTAAATGCCCAACACCATGGAAAGACACTAGTTTAGCTAAGCTCTTGGGCTTAAATGACCCCTAGATACCTATAATTGATCCATACGAAACATTAATTTCCCCTATTTAACCCATAACTAAGCCATAATTACCACTAATTAACCCCTAATTATCCCATAATTGACCCCTTATTAACCTCTAATTACCATATCTCATTACCCAATAATTACCACTAAATGACCCTTAATTACGCATAATTGACCACACATTACCCCTAAATTATCACTAATTAACCCTTAATTACCCTTCATTTACCCATAATTACCCATAAATGACCCCTAACTTTGTGCAGGGCTCAAGTCCATCACATAGGCCTTATAGAGGGTTTTTTTTGGCTTATGAGTGGGATATAGTGTTAATTTTTGGATGTATAACACCATGAATATTTTTTTACAACTAGGCCATGGTTTGAGATTAACTTCTGGGGCCTAAGTTCATATTGTTTCCTCTAGGTTTCATGGGTCATGTGTAGCACCCCAAATGACCACACATGCCATAGAAAGGAAATATTTGGCATATGAGTGAAATATGTCCATCATTTTGAGAATTAACATACCAAGGTTGTTTCTTGATGCCCATTCCATGGTCTAGGGATAACAAGCAAGGAACTAGGCCATAGCATGTATTTGTATGGGGCTCACATGCCATGTTTTGTAACTCAAGGAATTACACATGCCCATAATACATAATCTTTGTCCTCTATTCATATTGTGGTGATTTCAATGTTTATTGGGGATAAGGGCATAATTTGGTGCAAAAACATAGGTTTTAAATCCATGGAATCTATCTCTAATTCTTACATACCATGTGTGGGGCCTTAAGCCACAAAATAGGCCATGAGTAGGAAACCTTTTGAATGTGATTAAGATTCCAAGATTCAAAAGCTTGATTTTAAATTGATTGTATGAACCTCTATCAACAACAAAAATCATATGGAAGGACCCTCTCATATATTTGCAGTAGATGAAGCTTATTTGACTGGGGATCAAAATATCCGGCCAACTGATCATCTCTCCTTTAGTAGCATATAGTCTTGGTCAAAGATGGATTCTTTAAGAATTCCACTAATCTCCAAGAATATAGCATATTCTTACGTTTTTGTCTTCAGATGCTTTTGAAATTATCTAAGTCATAAGTAGAGAAACCAATGCTTTGAATTTTTCTTTTCCCATCTTTATTGGCAACAATCTTTTATAATATCAACAATCAAATATTCAATCTAAGTAAGTAGTGTTAACTATTATAAGCATAGAAAACTAGTATTTGCAATCTTTTATCTTCATCATCTAAATCTTTTTTTTTGTTTGTTTGAAAAATCATTGAAATGGAATTGGCACTAATCTAGTGAAATTCAAATTGCAATAGAATTGGTGCATCTATTATGTGCATGAGTTTAGTGTGTCACTTGTGTATGTGAGTTAGGTGGATCTCTTATGTGCTTGAGTTTAGCATGTGTATTTGGTGATCTTAATTATTATCATCTTCATTGTGATGTGAAATGTCCTCACCTTTTTGTTTCACATATTGGAGTTAATTGTTGGTGGTTGATCCTTCATTCTTACTTTATGAAGTGTGATAAAACTCTCATAGTACCACTATGCACCATTTATAAGGTGTAGGGATGCCTATTTCCTTATTGTACACATTGTTTAATTGAGTGACCACTTTTAACTTTCCTATTTCATCTTAGATTTCTTTGGGATGGAGTGGAAAGGGAACAAATGGGAAAGGTGTTTTAAGGGGTAGTTTTATAATAACCACCCTTAAAAATATTGAGCAAGCCATTTTACTTGTCTTATTATTTGTCTTGTGTATAATTCCAACAACCATTATACTTCACCTCCTTGGTGGTACTTTTTTTTCATTGGTGCATGTACATTACCTAATCACTATCAAGATGTGCATGTGATTTAACTTCATGGATAATATTTATTTTCTAAGGAAAGTCTCATGGAAAACCCTATGAATAATTCCTCATGATCCATGGATGGCAAATGTGGTAAACCTATGACCTTGATGACAGAGCCTAATCGTAAGGGAATCAAGAGCTTTGAACTCGTGACCTTCCAAACTTTGAGGGAATTAATATCTCATGTTTGTATCATGACAACTTGAGATAACTCTCGAGGATAGATTCATGGCTAACATGTGCATGTGCTTTAACATTGTGGGAAATTTATTCACTTGATTTTAAATCTACAAGGTTATGAAATTTACATAATTCATTTTTGTTCCTCCAATTTTTCCTAGAATTATATTGTCGTATTTGATGTAAATATGTAACAAAGATTCATAGTGTGGATCTCAAGCCAACTCCCCAATAGTGAAATAGTTTGGCTTATAAGAAGGAAAGAAGGTTTTATCATTCATATTCTTGAAAGGCATGTCAAATCATGAAGATTTTATAATAGTTAAGTAAAAGTGAGATAAAACCCAAGGTTTACTATGTAAGGAAACCTAAATCAAAGGAGATATGATTTCCACATGTGAGGGGTTCATAAGCTCTTGATCAAATAATCCTTATAGATCAGGGAACTTTTGGCTTGTGAGTGGGATATGGTGGCCAATTTGGGATGTATTTAACACCATGAAGGGTTTTTGATAACTATGTCATAGTTTGAGATTAACATCTAGGGCCTAAGTTCATATTGCTTCTTCTAGGTCCCATGGGTCATGTGGTTCCCCAAAAAACTACACATGCCTCGTATAGGAAATTTTTAACATATGAGTGAGACATGTCCATCATTTTGAGAATTAATGTACCAATGATGGTTCTCAATTCCTATGCCATGGTATAGGGATAAAATGCGAGCTACTAGGCCATAACATATATTTCTATGGAGCTCACATGCCATGTTTCATCAGTTGGGGCATCATGCATGTTGTTAATAAATAACCTTTGGCCTACGAGTTTGGTATGGTGGTGATTTTAAGGTTTGAAATTCTTGATAAGTTTCTTCAAGATAAGGGAATAGTTGGTACAAAATCCTAGGTTCTAATCCATGGAATATATCTCTTACCCTTACATTTCATGTGTGGGACCTTAACCCACAACATAGGCCATGCATAGGTAACCTATGGCATGTGAGTAAGATGTTGTGTGACATTTGAATATAGGTTTAATACACCAAGGATGGTTCTTGTGACCCAGTTCATGGCCCAAGGTGAAGATACATATTTTTAGTCCATAACATGTGGCTTTCAAGTTATACATAGGCCATCCATGAGGCCCTATCCAATATTTTCCCTATGACATGGATATGGTGGCCATTTTTAGGTTTTCCACATTATGGACACCTCTTCGAAATTAATCCATCATTTGATACCGAAACACATGTTGTTGGGATAAAACATTTGTTAATGGGGCTCGTGGTCTTTGCATAATAACCCACGCCATTGCATAGGGAATGTGTGGGGAATCCTTCGATGTCTACATGTGATATGTGGCCACCACATTGAGGAGGGGTGTAGTAGGGATGCATATTGAGGACCATTCCATGGTATAAGGAAAAATATAGGATCTTATGTTTTCATGGTCCTTGTGTAAGGCCCTACAAATAATTACTTTACCTTACAAGTGAGATATGGATGGCATTTAAATATGTGTAACATTGATAAGGATTATTATTGTGGCCTATAGCATGGCCTGCAAACTAAATTTAGGGTCTTATGCCATATTAATTTTCTATGTGGTTTATTTTCCATTCATGTTAACCTAGACTATCACATAAGAACTATGTATGGAAACTCTAGCCTACATGTAACAATGTGGCTCATGAGTGATGTGTTGTAAGGCCTTGAGAGAACACATAATCTCCATCTAGGGAATATTATTTCAACTATAAGTGGGATATGTTTGCATTTTGAGATTTATAACATCAATAACCGATCTCTTAGACCACACCATGGTATAGGGTTTAAATTTATGGCCTAAGTTAACACCATTTGTTTACGAGGTCATGGGCCATCATGATTCCCTTAACCATCACATAACATGAATCTGCATAGAAAATATCTAGTCTCAATGTGAGATATGGTCATGTTCTTGAAAACTTGTGCATAATAGATGGTTCTTAATGCATGACTTAAAATATATTCAAAACTATGGTCCTAAGATGTAACATTTTCCTCTAAATCGCATGCTCCATATGTGGGGCCCCAAATTAGCACCACAAACCCTCCAAAGAGAATATTTGGCATGTAAGTTGGATATGGTCATGGCCATTTTGAGGTTTATAACAACATGAATGGTTACAAATGATACAAAAGTAATGGTTTCATGAGCCATAATTTTTGGGGTCCTTAGCCATTACGGAGGCCTTATAAATAGGAACTTTGCCATGTGAGTAGGATATGGTGTACATTTAGAGTTTGTTACACAAAGTTGAGTTCAATGCCAAAATTGTAGGCTATTGGGTCAAACTTTAGTGTAATATAAGGCTCTTCATGGGAAGCAGGAATAGTAATCATGGCCTGAGCTATCATTCATGGTCAAAATTTAGGGCCTTAACAATGACGATGATTATGGAAAGGATTAATTTTTTATTTTATTTAGGGTTTAATTGGTTAAGGGGTTAGGGGTTTTAGGCATAGGGGGTTTATAAGGAGTCATGGTTATTGTTTAATGAGGTTATGGTTAGTAGGGTTATTATGGTCACATTAGGGGGTTAGGGAGTTGCAGGGGAGTTTAAAAAACCACCTCCAAAAGTCATTAGGATTGGACTTTTCCTAACATATCTTAATAGTTTAGGATGGAAGGTTCTACATAATTCAATAATTAGATGTTGGGGATTTTAGTGGTTAGGTTCTTTATGGTCGTGTTATGATGTATGCATTATGCAAAATACATATTTACTATGGTCACATTAATTAGCACTTAAGGGATTTAGGGATTGGGCATTAATTCTTTAGTGGGACAAAGGATTTGGGATAAGGGGATTTGTAAGGAGTTAGGGTTACAATTCAAATGGGTTATGGTTACTATGGCCATTAAGGTCAAATTAGGGGGGTTAGGATTTAGGTGTATAAGGATGTTTAGGTTTAAGGGGTCAGAGGATGAGTTATTAATGGTTTTAGTGGTTAGGGGCATTATGGGAATGTTATTTCATATGAATCCGTTAAATAATATACATAGTCACTATGGTCACATTTAGTGGTTAAGGGCCTTAGGATTTAGGGGACTTAGGGGTTATGGTTTAGTGCCTTAAGATATTACAGGATTTGGGCAATTTAGGGGGCTTATAAAGAGTTAGGCTTAGGGTTCAATGGGGTTATAGTCACTATGGTCACTATGGTCAATATGGTCACATTTAAAAGTTATGGGCCTTACAGGTGAAGTCTTAATGGGTTTAAGTGGTTAGCTCTTAGTGGATGTCATACAAAATAAGGTCTACAAGATTATGTGGCTACAAAAGGTGTTTTCACATGCTTCCATCACAATTCCATATGGACTCCACCACTCCTCATTGACCATGTTCTTAGGCCATGAAAACTATTAATGGTGTGTTAAACCTCAACATGACCAAGATATATTTAAGGTTATTGTTGAGAAATTAGGCACCATGTATGACCCATAAGTCCGATAGAAAAAATTTATGTTTGAAGAACCCAACTTTTGGCCCTATAATAACAAGAAATGGATCTAATGAAATTGTCAATGTTGTAAGGATATGGAGATCTAGTAGAAACTTAAGGATAATAGATTCATTGCTAGAATGGAATCATTTAATTGTCTGTTCATATAAGAGGTAGTGAGCCTACACCTAGATATAGGAGTGAAAGTCATGAACCCAAGTGTATGAATAGCCAATTGAAATGAGTTGTCAAAGTTGATCGTTTGTGCATTATCTTTTTTTTTTCTTCATGTATTTCGATTCTAGCATTTACCTTATAATGTTTTGTAATTGAAGCATGTTTCATGGGGAACCTATGATTACCAATGCTTGTAATAATTGGTTGTGCAATAACATCCTTTAGAATCTCAGTCAATCAATACCTTCACCCACTTTGATATTCAATCATTAGAACTTTGACATTCAATCATTGGAATCTCTTTTATCTATTTGTCATACACTAGATCATTGTTGAGAGAACATGAAAGATATGTTTATGTTTTAAAGGATCAGTTGATAATCATGTCAATTTGCAATTTTGCAAGATAGTAATCTGGGGTAAGTCAAGAAATTTTTTGTCATCTAATTATAAACATAATATTCATAGACTGACACAAACATATAAATAAAGGGGGAACTAATTAGTTAGAAACACTTTCTCCTACATTACGTGGCATACTTTCAAACTACAAAAGGTAGAATTTATATATATGTATTTTATTTATTCATAAAAACAATTACTTTTGTATTTGTCAAGAAAAGGTTGCATCCAAACCACTTGTTATAATTATCACAATTTCTCACTTTAACTATTATTACACCACAATACTTCTTCATGTTTTATGGATGGCAAGGGTAACCCCAAAAGACTGGTAACAATGGGAGAGTATGGACACATTTTACCAATTAAACTAAACATTGAAACTCCTCTATCATATTATTTTAAAATAAACCATAACCTTTAAAAATATTTATCATCTTATTTTTTATTTTAAAAGAAATCAAAACATTTAAAAATTAATTTCTATAAGCAAAGTTCCTCTCTAAAAATACCATAAAATGAATTTTTCTACGTATAATATTAAAAAAGCATACAAGGGAACATTATTTTGAATAATATTTTTTCTATATTGGATGTAGATTGGGTGGTTGGGAGGAATGATTGTTACCCTCCCCACTGAGGTTAAATTATTATAAGGAACATAATACTCTTGTTAAACTCCTATATATTGATTATGTCATGGTTTGACTAAACATATAATTATGACCATAACTTAATTCTTCCCACTAAAAATTATTGCATATTAAATTTTAATAATATTTTTTAACAATATTTCCTCACATTACAATTACATACTCTAGTCACATTACAATTACATACTCTACACAAGTTTTGTTCCCACATAAGTCATTATTACTTGCCACCTTCTATATCTAATCCTAGAGCCGCCAAATTCAGCAGGCACTAAAAATAGCAAACGCCATCTAAAGTCTAAATCGGAATGCTGATATGGATTAAGGTATTAACTGAAGTTACCAGCCAAGATAGATATGAATGAGTGAGAAGTTGCACAGGAGATTGGAACTAGAATTATATGGCAAGGCCCTTTCAAGTAACTGAGCAGGGTGGGTTTCTGTGTTCTGGTGTTCGAGATTTGAAACCTCTCTATGAATCAAATGTGAAGTCAGTAGGAAATGATTAAAATGGTGGTCCCCAGGAGGGAAATGATAAGATTCTCTCTTTTTATAGGCCCAATAAAGGTTGGAGATAGGGTTTGTTGTTCAACCAAAAAAACATGCATAAGGTCAACATTTTGGAATTCAATTTGAGAGGTTGTGAGGTCGAAAACTGTAGAAGATTTAGCTTATTGTTCTATTGTTAAAACATAGTTTTATTCAGAGGTCAGTCAATTTGAATTTAGGGATGCTTCCTTCAAAGTAGAAGAAGCTCCTCTAACAAGAAAAGGGGGAGGTGAATTTTATTCCTATGTTTTTTTAGTTGCTTCTCCTTTTTGTAGTATTTTCTTTCTATTGGAATTATGTTGTTTCCTTTGCCTAATTTCGTTGAGTAGAGAGTAAATTGAAAATATATAATATTGCTGCAGAATATAATCGTACATATTGAGTTGTTAAATTTTAGCTTTTTATAACGAGTTATGGGCTTACAATGTAGGGATTCAATTGACAGGAGGAGAGATTATATGAGTTAATCAAATTAAAAAAATGATGAAATTGAACCGTATTATGCTGAAATTTACTGCATGCAAACCCTAAATATCAAGGGAAGCTGAGCATGTTTGAAACCCTAATTTTTCTGTAGGTTCGATAGCATGAGGAGGGACTACGGTGGTCATGGAATTCCATAGTTGTGAAGAAAGCGAGAATATTACAACATTTGGTTGAGTATAACGAGCTTCTAAATGAAAAAAGAAATACAAAGCTCATTGAATGTATTCAAGTTGGGCATGCTATTTATGGATTGGCTAATGGCCTAAATCATGGTAAACTATATAGGGGCTATATTAGGCCCCTGCCGCCATCTTTGGAGAATTGTGAGGAGAAATAGAGCAATGGGCTCTATGTGGAATCCCTTTTGGATGATACATGGTTGGAGGGCATGGTTTTCTGGATTAAGGCGATGAGAAGAAATTTCATGTAAAGCAACTGCAAGTGGCACAAGACTGGGATGAATTGGAGTGGACTTCGAGTCTCTGGGTTCATTGGGTTTTGGCCACCATGCGAGAAAAATTTAAGCGTGAAGGTTTGTCTATTAAATGAGTTTGGTATTACTTGCGACATAAGATGTATTTTTTTAGGAGAGCAAGAGAATGGACTGTTGGTTAAGAGAGCTTGTGGTTGAAACTCATGAAGGAAATTATTTATGATCGTATAAATCAAGCTATAAATAAGATGTCGACAAGCGTCAAGTTGTCCATGCAAGACTTGACATTAGCTTATATTTACTGGAGAAGTGGAAACTGCTTAGATTCCAGTATATTGCAAGGTTTGTCTCAAGCCTAGGAGAGCGAAAGAGATGTAGATTCTAGCTTGACTCCTCAAACGAGGGCCATTGTTCCCTGTGAAACACTCTCCTTGAAAAAGGCATTCGATTCTAGTGCTTCTTTGAATACTTTAATGGTTGTGTAGAATGATGCTGAATATTTAAAAAATCCAAGAGATGATAGCAGTGATAAGCTATTGAAGGTTCCTGTTAGGGAGGTAAACCTGGAGGATCAACCAAATTGTGTAGTCAACAATTCTTATGAGGTTCAATCTAGTGGACTACATTTTTGGGGTCAAGAAGACTACACAAGAAGAGATTTCTCCAAAGTTCCCAGTAGAGGGTCTAATTCAATGAACTTAAAATAATGCACCAATAGCTTCTGCAATGGGGAAGTTGTGAAGGACCAAGCACCTTATACATGCTCAGTTGCTAGAGAATCATACAAGAATATGGAAAATGGGTCATATTTGTAGGGTTAGACATATTTCATCCACAGAGCATTCTCTACGGATTCCTCTAGCAAGGCGGGTTCAAAAGAAAATATAGATTGTGGTAATTTATTATCCCATGTTCCATCCAATTAAGCAAATTTGAAAAATAAAATAGAATGCATCGACAAAATTATGCCCCAATCTCCAGCCAAGGAGGTAGATGTGAAATACCAAGCCAAATGAAATTTTGATAGGATCTTACTAAAGGATATAGCCATTGGATTGAATGATGGCATGACCCCTACAAGTGAGAGAGAATTATCTAATTACATGTCACCTTCTTTAGCCAAGCATGGAAAACCTTTACAACAACACAAGCCATGGCACATATCAACTCGATAATGGGAGCCTCCTGCAAATGGAGAAACCTTTGATGTTGAATATTGTCCTCTAGAATCCCTTAACCATAATGTTACTTTGGGAAATACGATAACGTTACTTTGGACAAGACCCTTAAATATATCATATTCTATCTGTAGGATGGATATTTGAGTTCAAATCTCATTGGGGACATCAGGATGTTCATTATATTTGCACTACATGTCAGAACTACTATTCTCTCTTATGAGCATGTTTGGCATGGAAAAAGTAGTAGAAGATTCAGGGAGTAATAGATGGGAATTATGAAGATAATGTTGAGGCTAACATGTCAAGACAATGCATTCTCGAAGGTGTTTCATCATCTCCTTCATTGCAGAAAACTCAAGAAAGGGTTACAAGAAACATGTCTTCAAGTGTTGTTGATAGGTATAACTCCTGATTCTATATTATTCCCTTACTAATGCATATATTTATACAATTCATAGGACGGTTGAGTTTCACCTTCTGCCCAGCCTTTTCGGCTTCCTACATCAGTTTTATTTATTTATTTACAAAATATATAATCCCTGCGGATTATATTCTAACAATCCCCCTCGTAATCCGAAGGGGTGTTCATAAGTCCGAGCATGGTTCTGAATCTTTCAAACTTTTCTCTTCCAAGCGCTTTGGTGAAGATGTCTGCAACTTGATCATTTGTGGAACAATGTCGAAGATGGACTGTCTTGGCCTCTACATGATGTCGAATCAAATGATACTTTGTGTTGATGTGTTTGGTTCGATCATGGAATCTAGGATTCTTAGCTAGCTTGATTGCAGAAGTATTGTCGACCAACAATGGAGTGGAGTTCTCTTGTTTTTCTTGCAAATCTTCAAGTATCTTCCTGAGCCATACTATTTCTTTCGTTGCTTCAGCTGCAGCCACATATTCTGCTTCTGTTGTTGAATCTGGTGGAACTGATTGTTTGCGTTATCTCCATGAGACAACTGCTGATCCAAGACTCATAGTGTATCCAGAAGTTGATACTCCTGTCTCCTTATCGCCATCAAAATCTGAGTCTTAGTACCCAATAAGTTTGAAGCCATCCACTTTAGAGTACTTGAGTCCAATGTCTTGAGTCCCCTTCAAGTATCTTAGAACCCTCTTTGCAACTAACCAGTGTCCTTCACAAGGTTTATGCATGAACCTTGAAAGTATGCCAACAACATAAGAAATATCTGGTCTAGTTGTTGTAAGGTAGATAAGACTCCCTACAAGTTGTCGATACTTGGTCACATCCTCAAATTCTTTTCCTTCGCTTGATGTTAGCTTCATTTTCTGTTCCATTGGAGTAGAGATAGGGTTGCATTCTGTCATGCAAAATTTGTTTAGGAGTTCTCCAACATATTTTTTCTGAGATAGGAAAATATACTTAGGATGTTGAGTGACTTCAATTCCTAA
>LPNX010095504.1:121348-141034 GCA_001517045.1 Pseudotsuga menziesii
TTGAGAGCTCAATCACATCATCTAGTTGAACCTCTTGTTCAGGTGAAGTAGCAGGAACTTCTTCATGCGGGGGAGTTGGTGCTTCATATGGAAATTCCAAAAGTTAATCCAAAATAAGAACCCCCCCTTCAAGGTTTGGAATTTCATATTCATTTTCATAATATGTCTTTGGATGAGGATAACTTTCCAAATGATCAAGCTGTCTCTCAATGGACTGGTCATTTTTATTAGTTTCAAGAAAAATGACATCTCTGGAAATAACAAAGTTCTTGTTTACCTCATCATACAGATGGTATGCCTTGGAGTATTCTTCGTACCCCAGGAAAATGCATTTTCTGTTTCGAGCACCAAGCTTGTTTCTTTGCTCCTTTGGAATCAAGGCATAACAGGTGGAACCAAAAAGTCTAAGATGCCTGACTGAAGGGAGATGGCCAAACCACATTTCATGTGGAGTCTTGTTATCAAGCGCATTTGAGGGAATTCTATTTCTCAAATAGGCTGCAAATTTTACTGCATCACCCCAAAACATTAGTTTTACATTCTTGAA
This sequence comes from Pseudotsuga menziesii, assembly GCA_001517045.1. NCBI lineage: Eukaryota > Viridiplantae > Streptophyta > Pinopsida > Pinales > Pinaceae > Pseudotsuga > Pseudotsuga menziesii. The sequence continues at coordinate 121,896 of LPNX010095504.1, forward strand.
AAACATAATTGAGCGAACCATATTCATTATGGTTCTATTCATTCTTTCTGCTACACCGTTTTGTTGAGGATTGTAGGGAACGGTAGTCTGATGTGCAATTCCATGTTGGCAAAGATAATTTTCAAAAGCATTTGAAGTGTATTCTTTCCCATTATCAGTACGAAGTGTACCAATTTTTTATTGTGCTTGTTTTTCTATCAATGCATGAAAGTCTTTGAATGTTTGAAATGCTTCTAATTTTGTCTTTAAATAGTAAATCCAGCACATTATTGAGTAGTCATCAAAAAATGTCATAAAATACTTATTCCCATTTGCTGAAGGAGTTGGCATTGGGCCACATAAATCATAATGCACTAGTTCTAATTTCCTACTTGCTCTGAATTTAGATTCTTGGAATGGCAGCTTACTATGTTTCCCTAATATACATGCATCACATTTGTTCTTCTCTTTGGGAATGGTAGGTAAACCAAATACACCATTCTTTCTCAACAAATGAAGATTATTATAATTTAGATGACCAAATATTGCATGCCACAATGAACTAGATGAAAAATACCTTCTCCATGTTGAGAGAGGTAGGCATAGTTCTGAACTCTTGCAGATGAACCCTTTAGCTTCAATAGCTTCCCATCTTCGTATCCAGTCATGATGACTTGCTTGTCAGAGGACTTTCTTATTTCAACGATTCCATCAAACATGTGGATGGAATGGCCTTGCTGTCGAATCTCCACCAAGGACAGCAGGCTTCTCTGCAACTCTGGAAGATAGAGAACGTTCTTCAACAAGAAATCAAGGAATCCAGGCATCTTCAGTCGAATGGTGCCCATTCCTTTTGGCTTAAGACTTGACTTATCTGCAAAGTAAACTATGCCATCTATTGTTTCATTAAGTTCTTCAAAACAGACTTTTCTAAATGTCATGTGTGATGTTGCACCAGTATCAAGCAGCCAACAATATTTGTAAGATGAAAGTGAAGTCAGTTCATTAATTCCAAAATTACAATGCGCAACAATACAATGAGCAGAATCAGAAGATTTACTAGTATCTTGGTTTTTACTGTCATCTTTCTTCTGGTTATGCTTGTCTTTGATGGAGTCCCATGAAGCCCAACACTAATCTGATGTGTGCCCAGTCTTTCCACAACACTTGCACTGCAAATCTGATCTTTTGTTTCTGCCCCTTCTGCCTCTCTCTTTGCCAGAGAAAGTGGCACCAACTATTGATGACAAAGATTGCATCTTTTACAGCTGTTAGTGTAATTTACACGAATGAACTTAATATGACAGGTAGAAAAAAATAATAACCTTGCAGGTCTACAGTCTCTGCCAAGGTGATTTACAATCTCAACTTCAGGTTTTAAAGTGATACAATGACAGTATCGCAGCTTCAATTCACAGCAATTCAAGGAGAAGAAATTCAGTACCGATTCGCAGCCTTCAGGTTCTTTATGCAATTGGTAATGGTGTGAAACACAAGGATTTTGCTCTACATGGATCACAAGAGATGGCACTCTTTACACACAACACTTCCACTAGTGCACTAATCAACATACATTATTCCATGCGGTCTTCAACACAGTAGATGTGTGATAAGGTTCATGCATATAGATATAGGTTCTATCTCATAGCTCCAATACAGCACTCATGGGCCTCTTCAATAAGCAGCATATATACAGCTCATACAATAGACTCACTCCATTCAGGCTCATACAACAATCTCATTACTCTAAACTCATACACAAAGGAAAATTTGCAGAATTTCCTCCATGCACAAAATTAGGGAATTAGGTTTTATTTATTCAATAGCACTTTACCTCCACGCAATTGCAGAATGTAGTCCACGCTCAGTCTTTAGCATTCTTTAATACACAGTCCACCTCTGAGGCAGTCTTTAATACATAGTCCACGCAGAAATCAAATTGACTATTGTTACAGCAATAAAACTTTGTAGTCATGTCAACAGAGCACGTGGGAAGCGAACCCCATGAGTCTTCATTTAAGTTGTAAAGAGAATGTCTTTACGCAGAAGAATGTCTTCACGCATATAATGTCTTCACTCAGAAGAGAATGTCTGCCATACTCATCACCTCTTTTACTCCAACGCAGCCTTCAACGCATCATATACACCAGAGTCTTCAACGCATCATATACCCGAGTCTTCAACGCGTCATATACACGATATGATATATCAGTCGCAGCATAGCAAATACTCCACGCATATAAATTAGGTCAAAATAAATTAGGGTTTGCTCAAAAAATTGGCGCCAGAGGTAACGTCTCTCCAGCGCATGAGTGCCTATCTATAACATATCGCAATCGCAGAAGCAGCAACAACATATATCATGTAAGCATATCTATCATAGTGAATACTCAACGCATTATATATAAACACAATAAATATCATTATGATATATCAGTCCTGAGAAGAGATATCAACGCAGATATTAGACTTCACCATATATCAGTCAGCCTTCACAAGGAATTCGTAGGTCATCACGTGGTCATGGACAGACTCCACATTGAAATTGCAGCATCTCACAACATCTCACTCCACATGAAATCGCAGCATCTCATAGCATCTGCGCTCAGAGGTCACAGTTTCTCCAGATACTTCTTATATCGCAACTCGATTGTAGGGTTGGCCTCGCCTGTTTCGGTCTGGTTATAAAGCCTATGGACTATGGAGAATCCCGAGAGAGAAAAAAACACCTGTAAATAAGGGTTACATTAATACAATGAACACAAGGATTGTTCACTCCATCGTGGGAAAGAAAATCAAGGCGTAGAGAAGAGTGCGCTGGTCTTCAACACTATGGATCAATCTATAGCAGTAGAATGAGAGTACGCACAGAAAATTAGGTTTTCTATATTCCTTCACAAAAAAATGCAATATTGCAGCAAAGGGAGCGGATTATCACATCACGCAGAGGATGGATGGGGCTGAGCGGAGCGTTAGAGCAGCCAGCGCATGCACCAATGCATGCAATCTGCGGACTGAGGAAAGGGAAGATGAATGAACAGAATGGCAACAGGCAGGAGTTATGGCAGCACTCTGATACCACTGATAGGTATAACTCCTGATTCTGTATTATTCCCTTACTAATGCATATATTTATACACTTCATAGGACGGTTGATTTTCACCTTCCGCCCAGCCTTTTCGACTTCCTACATCAGTTTTATTTATTTATTTACGAAATATATAATCCCTATGGATTATATTCTAATAGTTTTGTTCCAAAAGAAAAGGAGAGTCTATAGTTCCACGGAGGTAGCAAAACATGAATACATAAATAATGAAAGTGCTGAGGATGCTTTGAAAAATCACATAGGAATAAAGCGAAGGGCATTTAGGAGCAAAAGATGCATAATTGTGTCAATAAGAGAAGAAACGTTTCATGTGAAATGATTCCTCTTACGAAAAAAGATAATACAAAAAAGGAATGTAATTTGGAGTCAAAGTGATTTGACCAGGAAAATGTGATGAGAAGTGCAAGTACATAAGAACCAAAATTAAAAAAATAAAGGAAAGGTTTATTAGCAGTTTCGAGATTTAACAGTAAAAAACAAAAACTTGGTTTAGAATATTCAGTTGAAGGTCCAAAAATAGAAAAGAGGAATACCGCAACTTGTGAAAAGAAAGGGAAAAACAAGCAATGGTTACCAAATGCAGGTACTCCCTTCTAGTTTAGGAGAATTAAAGGATTTATCTTTGGGCCAAGTTAAGGAGGTTGTTCGATTGATTTTGTCATGGATGATAGAAAATGGCATGGATGGCATGGTGGCACCAAACTAGAGAGTTTTATATTGGAATAGAAAGGAGAACTGTCCACAGACTGAAGGATGGATAACTTGTGATGGAATTATGTGTGCATGTTGTAAAAAGGTGTACACTCCAACAAAATTTGAAGCTCATGTTGGGATCACGGACCACCGTCCTTCTGAAACATCATTTTGGAAGATGGAAAATCTTTACTGCAATGCAAGATGCAGGTACTGGACAATAAAAACAAGATGAAGGGGCATAAAGCTTTGTCAAGAGAAATCAAGAAGAAAAAGCCTCCTCTATTTGAAGATGATGATGTGTGAAACATCTATCATGTTGGAGGAACATTGATATTGTGTGATTATTTCCCATATTCATTCCATTTAGAGTAAATTCAAATGGAGTTATGTTATGCTTCCTTCCATAACTTTAATATCTCCCCTATATATTTTGTTTGGATAATTTTTTTTCACTATCAATCACATTGTACTGCATAGAATGTTTCCTCAGCCTATGTATTTGGTTTGGGTTGATGCATTATATTGTCTTAAGAGGACAATACTATGATGTTTGTTGTTGCATTGCATACTGAGATTCTAGGTCTATGTATTTTTTTTGAAATGAACTTATTTAATATTAGTTTATTTTCTATGAAAGTGGGAGATATGTAGAAGTTGACACAAAACACCACATACATCCCTCAGAACACCCTTTGATGGTTGTGAAGAGAAACTACTTTTGCACTCTTAAAATGATGGAATTTATTTTATATCGTAGCTTGTCCTTTTTCGATGTGTATATATGATCTATTAAGAATATAGGTCTGTTGTTACATTTAAATTTTTATTTTATTATGATGACAAAACCATGAAGGACTTTTAAATCCTCAGTTGCATTTTATGATAGTTTAAAGGAAGATATTTTTATTATTTTTCAACTAATGATGACAAAAGTAGTCCAATGGGACTAATAGGTATAGTGTGTGCAATGATGACATCACTTTTGGTATACAAGGGGCACAAAATTGTCTTATATCCCTAGGAAAAAATCAATTGCATGCTCATGCTACATGTAAACCAAAGATAACACCATGACATGAAACATGGAGCTCTATACCAAGAGATTTTGAAAATTCCTAGCATGAGCATTCAAAATTAACAAAAACAACATTTGTTGTCATAATTACATAAGGCAATTCACATCATTTGAGGATTATATAAACTGCAATGATTTGGCTTTAAAAATTGAGGAATTATTTAAACAATTGAAATAAACATAGTTGTAAAATCGATTGGGAGGAATTGAAGCTCGCACACAATCAATGTGGTTGATATAATATAATAATTTCCATGGGTTTGGAGATATTCTGCTTGGATACTCTACATCATATCTTGCATGAAGCAAGTCTCATCTCTAGAGGAGAAATTATCAAGAGAGTGCAGTTATTTCTCTCTTGAAGGATCCATGTGAAGCATAGAACTTGTAGCATGATTTTAAAGTTCAAGCACACTTTAAAGTATTGAAAAATACTTTGAACATGAGAGAGGGTAAAATATTTGGAAAAAAACCTATGTGTTTCCGTTGTTGTAAACCAAAGCATATAGAAAATATTTCCACCAAATTACAAGAACAACCTATCTACTATACCTCATGGGAGAAATAAGCTTACATCTAGACATATCAAGCATGACTATAGACAGAATTATATGATTTGGTTGTCCCAACTCTTTTGAATTCCTAGAGTTATCCTTCATGACTTTAGTTGATGATGATTTTTCAAAGATGTTGGTGCCATCGTATCAATGGAAAATGCAAGATCCCAAATAGTAAAATATTATCAAACTGGAGGGATGATTTTTCAAAGATGTTGGTGCCATTATATCAATGGAAAATGTAGGATCCCAAACAATAAAATATTATAAAACTGGAGGGCCTCTTGAGTTTTTCTTCAACAGTGGTTCTTTTGTTTACCTTTATTTTCTTAACTTCAATCAATTTCACCTGCATCAAGAACTAGACATTCATAATTTTATCATCCTCCAAACTTGTTGGATGTTTTTAGTTTCCACTTCCAGAGGATGAGTTCCCAGTATGCCAAGTATTGTCCTTTGTGGGATTTTCTTGTGCAATCCCATTATCTGTACGAGGACTTAGAACCACCTATAAAATAATGCAATTATACACCATTCCACCTAGTGGTCTTGTTTTTGTTTTTCTCTTTTATTAGTACTCTTCAAGGGGCAGCATCAAAAATCCAATCAGGACAAGAAGTGGCCATGTGGTTAGTCTTGAAACAAAATTTGCATTGAAAAATGAAGTGCTTGTAATCCATATTATGTTTCCAAATCACTGCATTGTCATCTTACATGATTTCCTTTGGAATACCAGAGTCTAAATACAATGCCATATAGATACTGTCAAAAAAGGAAAAGTGGCTAGAGACTTTGGTGACATCAAGACATATCTTTCAAGACATCCACATATTATCTAAAGGGAATCCTACCTTAAAAAATGTAGAGGGAGGTTCATAATCCATACCAAATTGGAATAGTGCATAAGAATCTTGAGAAGGGATTAAATATTCCGTATGAAGGTCCTTTTTCGAGCACCTCATCTCTACCATCGACTACATAAAATTCCACATTAAAAAATCCTTGTATAGTGAGGAATAATAGTACCCCCTATACAAAGGGATTTCAACAATTGGAAATCTAAGAAAGAATAGGAATGAATTTTGGCCAAAAGGTGTTGAATTGAAAAATGAGTGTAAAGGTGCAGAAATGATCTGTTGATGTATTTGTAACCTTGAAATATATTTTGATGTATATTATCATTGTATGTTGTTGTACCCCCATTGGGGATGTTTTTTACCCCTATACGGGATGTCTAAATTGTGTCCATACCTTGAGGTACAAAATCCTTTCTAAGTCGAGGAAATAGTCCCCAATGTAACATCATGTAATATGTACTTGTAGTCTCCCTAGGAGAAGTGGGCCCCATGTGAGATGAAATGTAGGCTCCAATGCTATATTTGATAAGTGACTTGAATGAGGATAAATAGGGAGGCACTCTCCCTCATTTATAAACAACCAACACACTCTCAAGTGAGCAAGAGAGAGAGAGAGAGAGTTAAAGGAGGAGAGATAAACTTTAATAAGACTGATATAGGACAAATATAAGACTTTAATACAAGGATTAAAATCAGTACATAAAATTAGAGTTTGTTATGTTTAGAGAGTCAGTTAATATTTGTACATAATTGTGTAAATCGTTATCATTATATTGAAAGTATTCATGTGAATAAAATTCAAGAAGTATGTAATGGTTCTAGCCACTAGAATATTTTTCTTGTAGGAAAACATCATATGAAATTATCTACAAGAAAAGAATGACATGAATATGGAGTCATTCTAATGGCTAATCTAGAAAGAGAACATATCAGGAGGTTCCTATGATTCTTGGGAAAAAGTTAGAATAAAAGCCCTAATACTATTGTGAGAGAAGTAAATACTCCTGAAGGTAATTTAGTTATCCTAGTTATATTAATATGTGTTAGACATAGAGGAGTATGAGACTTAGTGATGGAGGACTCAAATTATGATTCTCACATCCTAGATGTTGAGAGGTAGAAGGTATATTTTCTAGCTCCTGAAAAACTAGTGGAACTAGATAATTAACCTCATGATATGTAGAAACCTCCATGGTTCTCATATTCCAAAAGAAGCTACATGTAAGAATTCTGGATTATTCTTAAGTTTAGAGTTGTAATCGTATTTAGATAATATTTTCTTCTATTGAGGAAAAAAAATTCAGTAGAGTTACTAAAAGGATTTAAGAACAATGGATTATAAGTCCATGCCCACACACATGAAATAAATCTGATTCCTATTTAGATTTGTAGGATCTTATAAATATTAGATATACACAGGTTCAAGGATCAGTACATAGGCATGTACAACAAAGCATGTATTTTGTTACCTACTTAGTATATGTAGATTCAGACATGTCTCATTCAGTGAAGAAAAGTTTCACGAATATATGGATTCTTACCAATACAATGATTGGTAAAGATCACATCAAATCACATTACACATTTAATGTGTTGTATATGATGGATATGAAATCCATTGTTTCTAGTTTACAAATAGCAGCATGATTTTATAAATAGTTGCATGAAGAGCTAATCCTTTGTGGACGTAATGTCGCTTTCCTCCGAATTCGTGGATGCCCATTCATCTCCAAAGATGATGACCGATTCATCTTCACCATCGCTTGGCAAGGTGTACTGACAAGTTATCGAATAATTTGTTTCTCTTCCTATTCCTTCTTCTTGATTCAAGTCATTTAATTCCTCAGCCAATACCGTGATGCAGCCAGTATGACTGAAATATTTTGTTGAGAGCATTCCAGCGCTTTGGAGAGCTTCTCGACTTTTATTTTCTAGATATCTTCAAAAAGAAAGAGAGGGTTGAGCCTCTTGGATACTCTGAAGTTCTTGGTTTCGAGCGTTGTCCAGTTGATGCCAAATCTCAAGAACTTCTTCCATGACATTGGAAAAATGGTCAATCTGTGAGGCCATTCTTAAAAATAATCAGATAAGATATTAACAAAGATGAGCAAATTGAAAATGACACAAGAAGAACATGAAAATGCGCATTTTCCTGTTCTTCTTGTGCCACTTTCAATTCCCTCAGTCTCTGCTAATATCTTATCTGACTATTTTTAAGAATGGCCTCACATGAGATTGACCATTTTTCCAACATCATGGAGGATGTTCTTGATCTCTGGTGTCAACTAGACAATGCTCAAAACTAAGAACTTCAGACATCAGGAGATTAAGAATTGAGGAGCTCTCCAAAGCCGTGGAAAGCTCTCCACAAAAGTTTTCAGTCATAGTGCCTCACATCACACTATTAGTAAAAAAAATACTAATGTACACATTCAAAGGGCTAGGTTATGACTTATCTAGAAAAATCATAAGGTAGGATACATACACATTCATAGATTTTAAGAGTCAGAAAGAGTAAACAAAATGATTTCATACAAAATAATTAATGCATGAAATCATCATCATCATAATCATCATCACCACCATCATCTTAATCATCATCATCATGACCCTCAGCATCACCATCGTAATCATCATAATCATAATCATCAGCAATGTCATCATAATCATCATCATTGTCATCATAATCATCATAATCATCATAATCATTATAAACATCACCATAATTATCATAATCATCATCATCATCATCATAACCATCATAATCACCATCATCTTCATCATCATCATCATGTTGATCATCATCGTCATCATCATCATCATCATCATCATCATCATCATCATCATCATGTTCATCATTATCGTCTTCATCACCATGATCATAAACATCATCATCATCTTCATCATCATCATCATCATCGACGTCATCATCATCTTCATCATCATCATCATCATTGTCGTCTTCATCATCATCATCATCATCATCACCATCATCACCATCATCATGTTCATCATCATCATCATCTTCATCAGCATGATGTTCATCATCATCTTCATCATCATCATCATCATCTTCTTCATCATCATCATCTTTATCATCATCATCATCATCATCATCATTGTCTTCATCATCATCGTTATCATCTTCGTCGTCTTCATCATCATCATCATGTTCATCACCATCATCATGTTCATCATCATCATCACCATCATCATGTTCATCATCATCATCATCATGTTCATCATCATCGTCTTCATCATCATCATCATTATCATTATCATCATCATGATCATCATTATCATCATCATCATCATCATTATCATGATGTTCATCATCATCGTATTGACCATCATGACCCTGATAATCATCATCATGATCATCATCATCATGACCCTCATCATCATCATCATAATCATCATAATGATAATCATCATCATGATCATCATCATCATGACCCTCATCATCATCATCATAATCATCATAATGATAATCATCATCATTATCATCATAATCATAATAATCATCATAATCATCCTAGATATCATCATAATCATCGTCATTGTCATCATAACCATCATAATCATCATCATCATCATCATGTTGATCATAATCATCTTCATGATCATGATCATCATGATCATCATCATTATTATCATCATCATCATGTTCATCATCATCGTCTTCATCACCATGATGATGATGATGATCATCATCATCATCAATATTATCATGGTCATCATCATCATCGTCGTCGATGCCATCATCATCTTTATCATCATTATCATCATCACCGTCATCATCATCATCATCATCATCATGGCCATGATCATCATCATCGTCTTCATTATCATCATCATCATCATCATCATCATCATGATCATTGTCGTCTTCATCATCATCATCATGTTCATCATCATCATCACCATCATCATGTTCATCATCATCATCATCATCATCATCATCATCATCATGTTCATCATCATCGTCTTCATCATCATGATCATCATTATCATTATCATCATCATGCTCATCATCATCATCATCATCATTATCATGATTTTCATCATCATCATCATAATCATCACCATCATCATCATTATCATCTTCATCATCATCATCATCATCATGACCCTCATCATCATCGTCATAATCATCATAATCATAATCATCATCATCATCATCATCATTATCATCATCATCATCTTCTTCTTCATCACCATGATCATCATGATCATCATCAACATCATCATCGTCTTCATCATCATGGTCATCATCATCATCATCATAATCACAATAAACATAATCATCATCATCATCACCATGATCATCATCATCAACATCATCATCGTCTTCATCATCATGGTCATCATCATCGTCGTCGTCATCATCTTCATCGTCGTCATCATCATCATCATCACCACCATCATCATCACCATCATGATAATCATCATCGTTTTGATGATCATGATGATCATTATCCTCATCATCATCATGCTCATCATCATCATCACCATCATCAGGTTCATCATCATCACCATCATCATGTTCATCATCACCACCACCACTGTCATCATCATCATCATCATCATTATCATCGTCGTCGTCGTCATCTTCATCACCATCATTATCATCATCATCGTCTTCATCATCATCATCATGTTCATCATCATCATCACCATCATCATGTTCATCATCATCACCATCGTCATGTCCATCATCATCAGATCATCATGTTCATCATCATCGTCGCCATCATCACCATCATGATAATCATCATCATGATCATAATCATCATCATCATTATCATCATCATCGTCTTCATCATCATTGTCTTCCCCATCATGACCTTCATCCTCGTCATCATCATCATCATCATCGTCGTCGTCATCGTCGTCTTCATCGTCGTCGTCATCGTCGTCTTCATCATTATCATCATTATCATCATTATCATGATGTTCGTCATCATCGTCTTCACCATCATAGTAGAATTATTATGGATCAAAGTACATATTCCTCATCATTTGAGGAATATTCTCAACTGCAATATATTCATCCTTAGTTGCATTGAGAGATATACTAGTCTTCTCTCTGCAACATGTTGGAATTCTCTTTCTAACATTTGCATCTTCACATCATTGAGTTGATTTATCAAGGTCATCTTCTTGTTGATGTTCTTTCCTTCATAAAAGCTAGTCATTGCATTGAAAATATCCTTGGGATTCTTCAAGGATGATACATGTGATATCTAATGGAGATGGAAATAATCCTCTTGGATTTGACTAGGTCCTTCTTGTGCTTTTCTATTATCTTCATCTCCCTATGGATTTGCATCTTCTTTGACATAGTTCTCCAAGTCATTCTTCTTCAAGTATGAGAAGCAATCTATACTTCCATGATTGGAATTTCTTGTCTCCTTCAAGCTTTTTCTCAATCTTGGTATTGTTTGTCATTATGATAAAAATGAGAACCTCAAATGGAACTATAGAGGATAGAGATTACCAATGATATTGATTGAACTTGATGCTTGCTTGAAGGCTTTTATAGAAGACTGCTTCTCTTGGACTTAGGAAACATAAACCCTAATTTTCAAATTAAGTAAATTTCATATCCAATTGGATGGAAAGATGTGCCTCCTCAATGAAAGACGAGAAACATACTCATTTTACAAAAACTGTGTATAGAACTGCAAACTATCTGATGCCCTAGTTTTCCCTAGAAGCAATGTTAGGTCAAAAAATGAGAAATTCATAGAATGAGAAAATTCTTCCTTAGAAAAATGTTCCCTCCTAGGGTGATTTTGATGGTCCTCCTTTTTGAACTGATCAGTGGAGGGAAGTATTAATCTTGTATATTGATCTAGGAACAAAGAATCAATCTCATCAAAGACTAATCAACAAATAACTCATGAAATGGTATAATGGATCTACAGGAATAGTAGCCGCTCTATATTCACATAAAGAATGAATGATTACAATTACAATGTCATGCTCCAGGCATGAATGAATGAGCAATTTGAATCCTCAAGGAGGTCATTCGAATTGAATGAGTGAGTGTAGCTTAACTGACTGTAAGCCATGGTTCACACTCAGTTAACCACTGATCAAAACCCTAATTGACTCACCTAAACCCTAACTGAAGTCGAAGTGGAATAAATGACTGAGTCTCAACTGAAAGATATCAGACACATGTCATAGCAAGCCAACCATCAAGTGATAGTGCTTCAATGACTTCAATGAACCTCGATGAGGTTAAATGAAGCTGAACTGAACATCAGAAGTTGGTGGAGGCGCCCCTGTTGACTCCAGTTCATTAATTAATCATTAAATAATCAAATAAATGAGTGGAGGTGCCTTCACTGAGCTGTTTAATTGATTGTAACCACCAGTTAGAAATTAGGTGCATTAATATCACTCAGATCACCCCCGGAGTGCTCCAGTTAGCCTCCTCGAATGTAGGAGAATGCTAAGTTAGCCTCCTTGACTGAAGGTAGGTGTGGGTGTGACTGGATGATGTCAATTAATGCTCCACTGATGTTAATTAATGTCAATTATACTTAGGATAGTGGTTTAACTAGGCCAATTTGACCAAAAAGAGTGTGTATGGTGGTAAATGTCTCCAACACCCCCCCTTAAGCTATACTCGAGAAGAGTTAGAAAAAAATAATGCATAAAAATGCTAGCAGCCCGGCAATTAAGGCCATAGGTCACCCTGTATAATGTTGAAACTGAAACAATGCTCAAAACAAACTAAGTAAGGAAAAAAGGGAAAACCTAGTGGGAAAAACCCCTCGTCAAGCTGAACACTGAAAGTAGTCTAAATCACCCTGATGAACTCACCCCCAACAGTGAACAAAGGTAAGTGAACTTCTTTTCTGAAAATCTCTTGGTGAAGATGTCTGCAATCTAGTCATTAGTCGGGCAGTATTGCAGAATGATGGTCCTGTCATGCACTAGCTCCCTAACATAGTGCATGTGGATCTCTACATGCTTGGTCCTCTACCTAGTAACTGGATCCATGGATATCTTAATAGCACTATGATTGTCACAAAAGAGGACAGTGGACAAAGTACTACCAAGATCAAACTTTGAAAGAATTCCTTACAACTAAACTACTTGGATGCAGGCATTCACCACTCCTTGATACTCGGCCTTTGCTGAAGATAGTGCTATGGAAGCCTGCTCTTTGTTTGACCAGCAAATGGGGCCACCACCAAACATGAATACATATTCAGAAGTAGACTTCTGATCAATAGAATCACCCGCCCAATCGGAATCTGTGTATCCAACCAGTTCTAGCTCGGAGTCTGCAGCATAGTGAATGTCGTACGTCCTGGTTCCCTGAATATACTAGAGGATCCTCTTGGCTGCCTTCCAATGAATATCATGAGGCTGCTACATGTATCTTGATACGACGTTCACCACATAACAAATATCAGGCCGCGAATGTGTCAAGTACAACAAGCTACCAATTAGCTGTCGATAGATAGTGCAGTCCATGGGAGGTGTGCTTTTTCCTTCTTCAAGGCTGATCCCTGAAAGGAAAGGGAATGGTGCAAGCCTACATTCAGCCATGTTAAACTTTACTGACAGGTCTAAAATATATTTGGACTAAGTGACCATAATCCCATCATAATTTTGCTCAATTTCGAGCCCCAAAAATTGTTTTAGAATCCCCAAATCACTCATTTCAAAGGCATTGTGGAGAACAGTTTTGATGGCTGAAATAGAGGCAACTGTGGTACCTGTGATCAGTAATTCATAAAAATATAAAAAAACGATAATTAGATGGCCATCATACTGCTGTAAATACACATTTGGATCTAATCTACATCTCTAAAAATTTTGCGAGAGAAGAAAGGCATCCATCTTGGAATACCACTCTCTTGGGGCCTGTTTTAACCCGTATAGTGACTTCTTTAGCTTGCAAACCAAAGATGGATCAGTGATGTAGCCCTGAGGATGCTTCATGTATATCTCCTCATGAATATCTCCATGTAGAAAGGCTGAATCAACATCCATGTGATGCACTTCTCAGTGCTTGGATGCTGAAATTGCCAAAACAAGGGGAATGGAGTCCATTTTTGCAACTGGTGCAAAGGTCTCATGGTAGTCCACTCCTTGGACTTGAGAGAAACCTATTTCTACCAATATTTCCTTATATTTTTATGTTCTTCCATTGGAAGCAACCTTGTTATGAAACACCCACTTGCATTGAACCAATTTCCTTCCTGGAGGAAGAGAAACTAGCTCCCAAGTAGTGTTTTTCTGAAGAGAATTCATCTCTTCAACCATGGCAAATTTCCATCTCGGATCCTTCCAAGCATAGTAGTAGGATTTTGGATCTGAAATAATCATCAAATAGCAAGTTTTGGACAGCAAATTATCAGGACAAGAGAGAGCAATACCTGCTCTTTGGAAATCAGATCGGGTTCTCCTTGGATCATCCAGATTTCCAATGTTTTCTCCTGCGGAGGAGAGTGTCTGTCGGGCCCATGTAGGAAGATGATTTGCACTTCAGGTTCTAATTCAGCATCTAATTATTGCTGCACACCGATATCAGAAATCAAAGGATCCAAATCAGGGTCATCACCCCCAATTTCATCATCCAAATATTCAGTGGAATAGGAAGGAAATTCAGCAGTTTTCTCCTTCACTAGTTCCACTTCCTGAAGAGGCTCATCGAACTTGACACTTGTATTGATGATGATCTATTTGGTCTTGATATCCAGCAGCTTGAACCCTTTAGATTCATCAGGATACCCAATAAACAGACATTCTATGCTTTACGGTTGCAAAGCCCTTCTTTTATCAATCAGAATTCGGGCCCATGCAGTGGACCCAAGCACCCGTAGGTTTGACACATCCGGCTTGTGTCCGAAGTATGCTTCGAAATGGGTCTTCCATTTCATGGATGAGTGTGGAACCCTATTATGAATTTATTTTTTAGCATGCATGGCCTCAGCCCACAAATTTTTAGCAAGCTTCTTGGATTCCAACATACAGGTGGTCATCTCCTTGAGAGACTGATTCTTCCTTTTCGCTACTGCATTCTGCTGGGGAGTGTAGGGGATTGAATGTTGGACATAAATACCACTTTGGGAGAATATGTACAGAAAATCATTACTGACATACTCCCCTCCATTATCATATCTCAAGATCTTGATATTAAGCCCAGAGGCATTTTCGACCAAGGCCTTCAATTCATAAACTTTTTCACATACTTCTGATTTCTTTTTGAGAAAGAAAACCCATGTATACTTTGAAAAATCATCAATAAAAGTAAGGATATACCTTTATCCATTCATGGATTTGACAGACATCGGACTGCTGATATCATAATGTATCAGCCCCAATATGCATGTAGCTCGGTTTTCCTTCCCTTGATCGAACTTGTGCTTAGGGTGTTTTCTAATCACACATCCTTTCCAAATTCCCATGGTTGCCTTGATGACCGGGAGGCCTTCAACCATGGATTTTTCTGTAATTGCTGAAAATATTTGAAATTAATATGGCCAAACCTCTCACACCACATCCTATTAACCTAATTTCCATGAGTTAGTAGAGAGGCGGGATTTGCATCCGCAACAAAGTGAGAGAACTCATAGGCTTTTGCATGATCGTTTGCAAGGCCTTTAGCAATGAGTTTCCCGGATGCAATTTCTGTTATCTCAACATCATTTGGGCTAAAAGAGACTCTCTTAGGCACTACTGTATGTGTCATATGATAGACACTAAGGATATTTGATTCCAAAGACGGTACATACAAAACATTAGAGAAAAATCCATTTTCAAGATCTACAGTACCTTGTCCTTCTGAAATGATGGTGGAGTCATCTCCCATGTGGATGGGGATGGATTTGCTGGTCTCCAAGGATGAAAAGGAGTATCTTTCAGCCATCATGTGGTTCGAAGCTCCAAAATCATTCAAGAGTGCTTTGGACTTCGAAGTGCTTGCCATGAGGGCATGACCTTTTTCATGTTGTGGTTCTCGATCTTGCTGATCTCTCCTCTGAAAGCTCTTTGAAATATTGATGTGATTTATATCAAGGAGAGAGGTTGCTTCATTAAGCTTCTTCTTCATGCAGGCATGTTCAGGGTGGAATCCCTTCCTACAATAATAACACTTGACATTTTCCTTGCCATGGTACCCTTTTCCTTTGTTCTTCCTTGAGTCGAAAGACTCATCATGCTGCTGATTTTCAACTCTAGGTTTAGGAGCATCAAATTTAGTTTTTGGGTTCTTCTACTTCTTTCCTTTACCCTTCAGATCTTTGGGCCCTGAGACATGAAGGGCTTGATCATGGTAAGATCTGATGATCCCCATCTGTACAAGCTTGTCATGTTCACATGTTAGGGACTTAGTGAAGGCATCTTCCATCTAGGGGTTGTGAGCTTCCCTACACGGAATGTAGAAACAAAAACTGAATAATCAGCCCCAAGTTTGGAGAGTATGGCGAGGATGAGCTGATCATCTTCCTTCTCCACTTTGTATTGCTTCAAGACTAAAACAATATGCTTGAACTTTGTGAAGAAATCATTCAGAGTCTCGAATTTGGAGGGTTGGAGAGACATGAGTTCATTTTCGAGCCGGTTGTTAGAATATAATCCGTCAGGATTATTGTAAATAAATAATTAAATAGGAATTTGAATAGTTGCCCGGGAAGGTGAAAAGGCTGGTTCTCAACCGCCTCATTGTAATCTATAAATTAATGTTTTAGTCGTGAATAGAATATTGAATCGGGAGTTATTACCAACAAGTGGTATCAGAGCAGGGATGTCTGCCATAACTCTTGGCTGCCATTCTGCTTGCCAGTCCATTGCCAGACTGCTCCATCAGTCTGCCAATCGAGTCGCATGCATTTCCTGCGTTACAATTCCTTCATGATTGAGTTTATGTGCTGTGGAAACCCTAATTTTTTTTTTCTGGCCGCCTCTTCATTCCCCATCACTCCATTATTTGTTGATACTGCTGCGTGGAGTCTTTGCCCTAGTTTTATGCTGTAACAGCATGGAGCCTGCCTGAAGACACTGCTGCGTGGAGACTTCTCCTCCATGGCTGCGTGATGGTATATAATACTTGCTGCGTGAATACTTTGATCTATTTTGATATATTTTGATATATTCTGAGCCTGCGACTTGAATAATGCGTGGAGACTTCTCCTCCAGAAAATGATGTGCTGATATTGAGCCTGGACTGTATCATGCGTTGGAGATGATGTGTTTTTGGGAATGCTTTTTGGGAGTAGAACATATTATTATCGTGGTGATATCATAAGTCTTATCCTTCTCATTGGAACGACTCCTAGGCAAATTGGTATAGATTACGGGCTAGATTGGAGTGGAATCCGAAAACCCTTCCATTACGGCTACTGAGAATCTGAAATCTTCAACACAGTAGCTGTGTAGATACTGCTTAAATAATTTGGTTTTGGGGGCAATTGGCAGTGCACAATCCATCCGCGTAGATCGCTCTAAGAACATGTTTTAAGGCTCATAATGATCGTCAGTGCTCTCATCCTCAACGGAACGTGGCTGCTGCATACCCTCATGTTCGTTGATACTAATTACTAGGGTTTAAAAGCTGACACTTTCATTTTCATTATCATTTCATTGTTTTTAAACCCTTCTGTGAATAAACGGAACACCAAAAGTCCTGGGTCACCTTTGCATATTTGGATCGCGGAAAGGATAAGATGTTGTAGAAACCCTGGTCAATAGTGGAAGACAAATTGAGGCAGTAAAATTTTTGCATGCATTCGAGTTGACAGAGAAGTTTCCATCTGTTCCTTTGTTAAAGGAATACCTGAAGGATGCTAAGAAATCTTCTCGGCAAGTTTAAAAACCGGGAATAACTCTACTGCTGCACAGAATGTAGCAAATGCAAAAGAGCTCTCTGCTTATAGAGCTGTTATCAAGTGGATTGAGGAGCACAACCTTGAATCGCAGTTCTCACCAGATCCTCTTCAAAAGCGTGTAGCTCAGAAAGCCAAGGTTGACAGAAAAAGGTCCGCAGGTGCTGTTAAGTCTCATCCTAAGCATCCTCGTGCTAATGGAGGTAATGCTGGTGATTATTTTTGAAGGCTGCGACCTATCTTGTGATTGCGTGTGACTGCGTTGAGTGTATAATTTGCTGCCACCACCATATATGAGCTGCGACTGGAGCTACTATATCGACCTCCATTTGTTCTTAACGCTGTGACTGAACACTCTTTATATGTAAACCCTAGTTTTTCCCTAGTTCCAAACTGATATAATGAAGACTGATATAATGTATGCTGCTGATATAATGTATTCTGCCAGACTGATATAATGCATGCTGCGATTTGAGACTGTGTAATGGATGCTCAGATTTGAGACAATCTTATGTGATTTATATCATATATTGAAGACTGCATAATACCTATCAGCATATCACATCTGCGACCATGTTGAAGAGATGCCTGAGTAGAGCTGCGTGGAGCTGAATGTGAAGATTGTTCCTGCAATCCAGAGAATTGCTGATGATAATTGCTGCTACTAATCACTTGATTTTGCAGGGTATATAGTCTGGTGCTTGATTTTTTGTGCACTTATATCATTTGCACACTAATATATTAGCTTTCAGTGCCTCCACACATTGTATAAAAAGGAGCTGTTGTATATTTGAAGCTAGTGATTGATATATTGCATAAGTTTGTGTATGCTCACCTGAAGCTTGCATTGTACATCTTGGCAGAGACTGTAGACCTACAAGGTTATTGTTTTTCTCTTTGTCATGTCAATTTTATTATTGTAAACTAACAGTTGTAAAGATGCACTCTTTGGCATCTAGTATTGGTGCTGCCCTAGCTGGCAAAGACCATTCCAAAGACCCTTCTAAGGGAGAT
>LPNX010095504.1:151283-172244 GCA_001517045.1 Pseudotsuga menziesii
GTGTTTCACCGAAACCTAAATGCCATGAAACAAATTCTTAACTTATTATTAGCATTAATCGACTTAAACAGTCGTGAAACCTAAATGCCATGAAACTAATTCTTAAATTATTTTTAACATTAATCGACTTAAATAGTTGGTGCAAAATTTTTTATGGTAAAACTTATATGTTAATGAAAATCAACCTGTTTTTATAGGAACCCCAAAGCCACAATTTCATTGTTTGGTGTTCAAAACTTCTTTTACATTTTAATTGGATAATAAAAAATGTCTTGAACATAAGATAAAAGATCTAAATTTACATTGAAACATATGAAAAATAATAGAAACTAAGACAATCCTATTCATAAAGTCCATGCCTGCATGAAGGCAGGTACGTCCCATAACAAATAAACACTCTACAAAATAATAAATAATATAATCTCGACCATAAATGTATGACAATGTACATATGTTTTTTTTTCTAGAAATCCTTTGCCAATATTTATGCAAACATTTAAAACCTGGTAACCCCCCCCCCGCAAACAATAAACTATCCATAAATCAAGACGCAAGGAACCAACTAAGAAACCAAACCCAAAAATTCTGAACACTACATTTCTGGAATAAAGATAACCTAGACAGAAGTTACGCCTTCTTCAGTCTCAAATTCTTATAACTTGACAAAGAATGTGTTGCAGCCATAATCATGGAGTTTCAGTTTCTATTTTAAATCAATCTCGAAAAGAAATGCATTCATAATCTCCACTATGAAATATATAGAAGAGAACAGTAAAATCGCTAAATATCTAAATATAAATAAGCAAATAGTTCAATTTTTTCACGTGACAATTCTCAATTTCTCTCTAACAGTTTGATAGAGTCCACAATTCTCAAAACTCTCCAACAGTTTAACAGTTTAGGAGAGGGCACCAACCGTGGCAATTCTAAAAAATCTCTCAAACAATTTAACAGTGGGCACCAACCGTGCACTAAATATAATTAATATAAGTGTCAAGAACTGGGTTTCTGCGAAACTGCACGTCCTGTCATGTAAAAACAATCAACATGTGAGATATTCCAACAAACGCAACCAAGAAAACCAACAAACAGAACTAAATATCTATCCACAACTGAAACCGAATTGTGCCCATGTGATAATAATTTCATTGTAAGTAATATGACTACCAATTGATACCAAAGCTGCCGATCCAAAACCGGCCACAGGTAACTACCCAGATCACCCTACAAGAAATCAAAACTACAGAAGCAGAAATATCTAGGTGTCTATGGTGCGTGAGGGCCAAAAAGCTCACAGAACTTATCTAGAAATATGGCAACTATAACTGATAATCCAATAGGTTATAACTGATAATATTTCCAAGCATCAGTGAAGCACACAATTATAACAGAAAATATGGGAAACACAAAATAGTGTACAGTTTCTTAAGGAAAAGTGCAAAACTTCTAGAAGATAAGATACTGGTGGGAGATGATAGGGCCACAAGTTAATATCACCACCACAAACTAAGTGGTTGTTCTAATAATACAATATAACAATTCTTTTTTTTTCACATGAAAACATGCATTGAAAACTCAACCATACTTCCTCACATCAGTGGATGGTACAGGTGGTAAACCCCCTACCAAGAAAATGTATTTACTAAGTGAGCTAACCTTTATTTAATTCTACATGTAACAATTTGGGCATCGAGTGAGGCTTCAGCATAGCCACCTGGGGATTTGACTAGGAGACCTTCTAGCATAAACAACTCTCAACCACTTGAGCTAACCCACCTGTCTCAAAAAAAAAACGCAATTTCTAAATTATGCTAGCATTTATTTATATAAAATTAAATTACACTTATAGGTGTTTATATCATAGAAATTGGGGTGGACATAAGGAGTATGAGACAAATGTACTTCCCAGAATGATTAACAGTGCAAGGATAATAGGAGGAAGTGTTAGACAACCCATTTAACTAAAGAAGTTAACAAATTGCTGAGGCATAGACAACAAGGATTTTCAACTAAGTATAATGGAAAAAACAACAAGGATTTTCAACTAAGTATAATGGAAAAAATAACAAATAACTTGTTCAGCAGACTTAACTCTGTTAAAAAATAACTACAAATTAAATTAAATAGTGGTGTATACAAAATATCTTAAATACAAAACTAAAAAAGATCTACTATTAAAAATAGGTCAACACTCAGACTTACAGAGCGGCATGACGAGCTAATCCTCTGTGGACGTAATGGTGTTTTCCTCCAAATTCGCTCGTCCATTGACCAATTCGTCGTCACCATCGATGGTCGAGGCGTACTGACAAAGTATCGAAGAATTCGTTCCTCTTCCTATTCCTTCTTCTTGCTTCAAGTTGTCTAATTCCTCGACCGAGAGCATGATGCACGCCCCTATATCTAACAAATTTTGTTGAGAGATTTCCAATGATTTCAAAATCTCATCAACTTTGATCTTCCAGATATCTTCAAACAAAGAGGGTTGATCCTCTTAGATAGTTTGAATTTCTAGGGACAACGTACCTTGAGAGAGAGCCTAATAGGGTCAAAGAAGAAGCATACTAACCCAGACTTCTTAGTCAACAAGCACAGTCATACCCAGTACAAGCACAGTCATACCCAGTACAATCATGTTGACAAAGACACTGTCATGTTGAGTTAGCATGCAATCACACAATCATGCTTTCAGGATCATGCTTATACGAGACACATGGTCATGCTGAGGAAGACCCATAGTCCACACTAGAAAAATAGGCTCATGGTCATGCTAAGGCAGACCCACAGTCCACACTAGAAAAATAGGATCATGGTCATGCTGTATGAAACCCACAGTCCACATAAGCTTACGATCACGCTGGTTGAAACACACAGTCCACACAATCTCATGATCATGTTGGGTGAATCAAATAATGCACACAAGCTCATGATCAAGCTAGGTGAAACACACAGTCCACATAAGCTCACGATCACACTAGGAAGACCCCACAGGAAACACTTGAAACAAACTCTCGTTCACGTTGGGTAGAACCTACATATCACAGTTGAAAGGTAAACTCACGGTCTCGCTGGCAAGATGACACAGATCACACATATTGGAGAAAGTCACGTTCATGCTTGGGAAACACCTGTTAGATTTTCTTAAGATTATAGCAATATATCTTAATTGCATTCATTAATAGGATCACGAGAAGATAGAAAAACCATATAACAATAACGCAAGTATTTCTCACCTGGAAAACCCAAATGGGAGAAAACCCAACAACCTTCTTCGAGAGAAAATAATTATGAGATAAGAGTACAATGAAGAAAGAAAGAAAAATGGAAATTCTTTCCAAATATAGAAACCTTGAAAACAATGTTCTTCTGCAGTGTATGCGAAATTCTCTCTCTCCCAAAAAACTGCGAGCTTGAGTGAGCTATTGTGTGAAATAATGAGGAGGGATGCCTCCCATTTATACTGTTTTCCCACCCAGAATTTAATGGGGGGCAACTTCACTTGGGGGAGAAATATAACTTTATATTTCATAATTTATATTTTACTCTTTTATTGTTGGCTTTTCACCCCAAGGATTATATTGTTCTTTCTAGGGTTTGCATGAATTATTACAACAAGTTCAACTCCTGAAGGAGGAAAATAAGAATAGATTTAGAAGTGGCACAAACTCCAACACTCCCTCTCAACAAGAAAGGTATTCTTTGGTCTCCATTAACATCATGATCATTTGGGTTTCATCCATACATATATACTATCTCTATCTCTAAACGTACTGAAGGTTGTCTTTATGAATTTGTTCTATACAGATGTCTGAGAGAAAATATTCTTCTACCTATCCATCTCTATTGGCGATGTAATACTTCCATACCTCACTAGAGATCCTGTATGATCACATTTGCACAACCATCTACTACCTATTAGTCTCATCAGCCAATGGGGTACTTCCATACCTGGATGAGAACCTTAATGAGTAGAGGTACATGCGCAATGACACGACCATATGCTACATGTCCGACTCATCTGTCGATGGGATTGATCCCATACCTGGATGAGCACCTGGACGAGAAGAGGCACCTGTGTGAACACAACCATCTACTACTTGTCAGTCTCATCTATAGATGGGATTTCTCCCATACCTGGATGAGAAAATAGAGGCGTAGAGGTACCTGGGAAAATATATGGCAAGTGTCTCTTAGTCATCTCTCCCTCTCAAGGAGGGATACGTTCTCTTCTGCTCTAAGTCTTCCATGAAAGTATTCAAATTTCATCCTTGGAAGAGGCTTGGTTAGAACATTTGTAGTCTAGTCCTCTGTCGGAATATACTGTAGCTCGACCACATCTTTCTGCACCATATCACGTATGAAGTGATACCAAATCTCTATGTGCTTTGACTTGTCGTGAAATACAAGATTCACTTACATCTGTACACAACTCTCGTTATCACAGTGAATCACGGTTGGCTCTGAAATCTGGCCAAACAATCGTGTAAGAAGTTTACGAAGCGAAACAGCTTCTCGAGTTGCTAAATTAGCAAACATATACTTAGCCTCGATAGTACTGAGAGCTACTGAGTTCTTCTTCCTACTGCACCAGGGAATAACTACAGATCCCAGACTGAAACAACATCTTAAATTACTCTTCCTATCATTAGAGAATCTGGCCCAATATGAGTTTGTAAATCCTTGCAATTTCAAGTCACATTCTAGATCATATTGAAGACCATATCCCACAGTGCCACGTAAGTATCTGAGCACATTTCTTGTAGCGATCCAGTGAATCTTCCTCAGTTCGCACATGAAATGACTAAGAGCATTCACAACAAAACAAATATCTGGTTTGGCGTTTGTGAGATACATCAAGGACCCAATCAAATTTGAATCTGAAGTAGAATCCCTCATCTTCTTCAAGTTTTCATCCATCAAAGTAGCTATGGACTTGCAGTCCAACATTTTGAATCTCTTTAGTATATCTATGGTGTATTTTCATTGTCCTAAGAAAATATCTTTATGCCTCTGCCATACTTCTAATCCAAAGTAGTAGTGCATTAATCCAAGATCCTTCATTTCAAACTCAAAGGTGAGTTTCTTCTTACACCATAAGATAAGTTTCTCATTTCCAGTAAGAAACAAGTCATTAACATATAGTACCAAAATTAGTGGCTCACCATTCACAACCTTGTAGTAAAGGTTGGGGTCTGCATCACTCTTGGTGAATCCCAGATTCACCAGGAATCCATCTATCCATCCATACCAAGTACAAGGTGCTTGCTAATTGAGTCCATGTAATTCCTTTTTCAGCTTGCATACGTGGGACTCCTTTCCATGGACAACAAACCCTTTTGGTTGTTCAATGTATACTGGAAATTAATTATTCACCTCGTGACGACCAGGTTCATCAAGTATCCTTCAGTTCTCTTGTTTGAGTCATGACATTAGTGTCATCAGGTTTCTATCATATGTAATAGACTAGAACCCTTATCTTTGAGCGATAAATCCCTCTATCTCTCAGGAGTCGGTTGAGTAAATCTTGTTGAAGCAGCTGATAGACCAACATTTGTAGAAGCTTTCTGCTTCTGATCACCAAATCTTTACATGAGATGATTCTGGGTATGAGATTCATAACACATCTTTCTAGAGGCTTTCTGCGTCCGTTCCATCCATATATCAGTGGGATCACTTATCCTTGTAGATTATGGAATTCCCTACAAGTCAATTCTCGTCATATGTTTAGCAATATTTCATAATTGATGTATTAACGAAATAACGTAGGCACGCTTTTTGTCAATGCTTCGACACAACAAACATAAGTCCATTATCTGGATGCCTATGGTCTCCATTATAACATACCATTAAGAGTGTGCACTACTCCAATATGTTATAAAGGAGTTTTAATTATACATGGGTTGTGTAGCATGACATGATATTTAATTACCTGAATTTAGAAATGTAGATCTGTGTAAAACATAAAAAACAACTAGATCTAATCTACTAAAGCATATAAAATCAAATACTTATCTTTTGTAGTTTTGTGGGTGGGATCCCACTATCAGAGTCCATTGATATTCATATGCTTGTTTGACGATCATCAAAGTTTGTATCTTCATATCATTTCTTAGAAGAATAATTTCGAACGATCATCCTTCCTTGGCTCCTTGTGAGGAGGGTCTTCTTCTACATTAGCATTTGAAGCTCCATGCTTCCTTTTGTGTGAACTTCGACAACTACTGGCATTATGACCATATTTCTTGCACCTGTAGCATTGGATCTGAGATATATCCTTCTTTTGTTTCTTCTCATCTAGGGGAGGACTTGATCTCTTGTCTTGATGATTGTCAATGTACGACTTCCTTCCCCTTCCCTTCCCTTTCTTGGCATGAGATATGAACGCTTAATTTTCCTAAGGTTGAGTGCCATGAAGTCTTTGGCATGCTGCGATTCTTGTTTTTTCCTGAGTGCATTCTACCCATAGCTTATCAAATTTGGGAAACTTGGTTTGACCACTTATATTTTGGATGAAAACTCCCAATATGGTGGGAGGCCATTCAATTTGGTCATAACGAGATCCTTTTCTTCATGATTGTCTCCACTGGACTTTAGTTTGTCCCGGAGCTGAGTGATCCGCATGAAATGAGGCAATATTCTCGGACTTCGTCATCTTCATATTCGACAGTTGATTCCTCAATGTGACAGTCACATTGATGCTACTGTGTTCAAATATATCCTTTAGAGTTTTGAACATCCTCTTCGTCATCGCCTTTTCTGAGATTTGAGGAACCAAGTGATGTCTAACCGAGTCCACTAAAATCCTCCTTGCTTTGGCGTCATCCTTTCTCCAACGAGGTTTGTCTTCTTCGACTTCTGGTTCTAGGACATTTTCCTTTACAAATTGTAATAGGTGTTTTTCTTCTAGTAGAAGAATAAACCTATACTTCCAGGGGATGAAGTTGGAAGCCCCTTCCAAACAATCTTCAACCTTCATATTGATCATCTTGACTATAGATCTCAATATGAGACCTTAGCAGAGGCTAGGTCAAAAATGAAAATTGGAGTTTTGGAAGACTGACTCCATAGATAAATGCGCCCTAGAGAGGCTAGTTGAGTAGAGGTAGAGTCGAGCCAAAACTGTGGAGAAAGTAGGTCAAAACTGGAAACCCTAATTTCTATTGTAGCTCTAGAATTAGGTCAAAATTGAAAATTCTCAAAATTGAATTCTTCCTTCACCAAAAGATGCGCCCTTCTTAGAGAGAAATTCTCAAGGCTCCTTTTATGCCAAAAAGTTCATTGAAGGCCTTGAAAGATGAAACCCTATTTTCGACAGGTTTCGACAAGGTTCCAACAATGGATTCTTCTAGTATTGCTCTGATCCCAAGTTAGATTTTCTTAATATTATAACACTTTATCTTAATTTCATTCACCAATAGGATCATTAGAAGATTTAAGAAAAGCACAGAACAATAAAACAAGTATTTTTCACGTGGGAAACCCAAATGGGAGAAAACCCATCACCCTTCGTTTAGAGATAATAATTCTGAGATCAGAGTACAATGAAAGAAAAGGGAAAAAATGGAAATGCTTTCTAAATATAGAAACCTTGAAAATAATGTTCTTCGGCAGTGTATGTGAACTTCTTTCTTTCCCATAAAACTATGAACTTCTCTGAGCTGCTGTGCTGCTACTGCGTGAAATAATGAGGAGGGGTCCCTCCTATTTATAATGTTTTTCCACCCAAAAATTAACTAGGGCTGACTTCACTTGAGGGAGCAATATAATTTTATATTTCATAATTTATATTTTGTTATTTTATTACTGGATTTTCACCCCAAGGCTTATATTGTTCTTTCTAGGGTTTGTATGAATGATTACAACAAGTTCAAGTCTCAAAGGAGGACAATAAGAATGTCTTCTGAAGCTGCATGAGCTCCAACAACACCCATATTCCAAGCCCAACAGGAGAAGAGTTATATAGTCATGGTATAACCCTAAGAGTATCAAATCAAGGCTCTAACATGAGGAAGAACTCACAATCAGGACTCTAGAAAATAGATCACTACCAACAACAAAAGACTCATGATCCAGGCAAAGAGAACCAGTCAGAACTCAACAGTCATGACCCAACTAAGGAGAAACTACAATCGACAATCAACAAGAAAAGGATGCACGACCCAGGTAGAGAATCCACGGTCCAGCAGAGAAATATTCTCACAGCCTAGCAAGGGAACCCATAGCCCAACAGAGAAAGAATCAACAAAGAACCCATAATCTAATAGAGAAATAATCACCATAGATGCATCTCAAAAGAGGAGAGAACACGACCATGCTAGTAGAAGGAAACATGCTGGAAGGATGCACCATCACCAGAAAAGGAATCATATCCGTACATGAATGATAAACCCATAGCCCACACAGGAAAACAACCATGTTGGAAAAAATAGGGATATAGTCGTGGGTAAGGTTCAAATTGCTGGGTAGAGAATCCAATGAAGACGGGTGATGTAGTGGTACAGTCACCACGGTCAACATCAGTTGCAGGAAGAGTCACGTGGGACAAAGGGTCACGATCGTCACAAGAAACAAACCGTTAATCACAGGTAAGAAGCCATTCATGCATGAAAGTAAGAAGTACATAGTCAATCATGGAGCGGAGAAGTATCCAGAGAGGAACCTAGGCACGCGCAGAGGTAAACCACGATCACGTTGTTGAGTTGAGCTATCACATGGAGCAGTCACACGGGAGTAGACAAGCAAAACAATTAGATGCTTATCATGTTTACATTAAACCTTTAATTTATAAGACTTAAAAATAAAAATGGTCCAAGTCAAAAACGAAAGGTCCAAAGGATTTAATAAGGGTAGATAAATGTCCAATGGTAATAGCATAAAATAAAAAGGTTCAAAGGTTTAATCATAAAGTATAAAATGGACTAAAGGTGTTTATTAATAAAATCTTAAAGGTTTTATTAATAAAATCATAAAGGTTTTGTTAATAAAACCATAAAGTAAACATTTATAATAAAGTCATAGATAAAATTATCCAACCAAAAAAATAGTGTACCAAAGAAACCCATAAGGTGAGAGTCATCATGACAAGGGTACACACACAATTATAGTGCTAGGACCAAGTAATATAAAGGACCATGAGTTAACAAAGGGGGCTACAATAAAACAACCCACAAACCCACAAGACCAGGGTAAACGATATAAGGTGGACAAACAAGATCAGTAATCTATTCTCTCTCTCAAGGTACATTGTTTTATATATTTTTGTCATCATTGTATAAGGGAAAGATTCAAATTGGATGGCATGATCCTTTGGTCCTCAATAATGCTGCTAAGGGTTAAGTGCTAGTGACATCATCAAGGGGTCATCAGTCTCTTGAGAATCAACCTGGCAGTAACGATTAGGAGAGACAACATCATATTCCATTCTTAAAGAATGGATCACAGCTCTAGGTTGAATTTTAGTCACACACTGAATCAAATTCTTGGTAGCTGACCAGGTTCCTCCATTCTCTCGGTGAATGGCTCTCATCCCTAGGCTAAGTCCCTAGTCTCAGACTAGGTTATATTCCTGATAACTGATTAGGTGCCTCCATTCAGTGAATGGCTCTCAACTTTAGGCTGATACCCTCAGTCCGGGATTGGGTCAATTTCTTGGTAACTGACCAGGTGCCTCCATTCTCCCAGAGAATGGCTCTCAATACTAAGTTGAGCTTCAGTCCTATACTAGATCATGTTGATCAACGCCTGGACCCTGACCAGGTCCTCCATTCTCTCGAAGAATGGTTGTGAGTACCAAGTTGAGCTTCAGTCCTAAACTAAAAGTTAATCAACTACTTGTATGACCTACTTGGATATCGTGTCCCTTGTCCCAGACCAAAATGTCTCTGCCTCTACCAACATGTTCTATTTGGACATCGTGTCCCTAGTCCCATACCAGAATACCCTAGAGGCATATAGGGTCCCTATCCACATGCTAGGGGCTTTGTCATGGCATCAACCTGCTCGGTCTCAGACCAATAACCCCTGGATACTAGTGGCGGCCCTAGGGTACCTTCTAGGGTCTTACTTTTCCCTAATTAACTGACTAAGGTGCCATCCTCCTTGAGCATGGGTTTTGTAACTACACTAACTTTAATACTTTCCAATGTTTTCCAAATTGATTCCATGCACCAAATGTTCAAAGAATTCAATGTAATGCAATGAAAGGAGTCCCAAAGGGGCCACATTTGATGCCATGCATCGTCTGTTCAAAGGATTCAAATTAATGCAGCAAAAGGAGTCTCGAAGAGGCCATGTTTAAGCCATGCACAAATGTAGGCTCATGTATTTATGTTTTCTTTACAGAGAAATTTGGTTCCGCTAGGCATCGATGACCATTTTTCATGGTGTCTAGACATGATGGTTTTTAATCACAATCCTTTCTATAGGTGGCTACATCAAATAATTTTGAAGGCGAGTTGTAGCATGCTATATGTGATGCATGATTTTTACTCCAAGGTTGATATTGAATGCAACATGAGGTTCTTAGAGTCATAGCATATGCTTTGCAATGACAAGGGTAGGACAAGGTGGTGGAGGTAGGTGGGGATGAGGTATGCTGGAGGTTGATTTCTTTCTTAATAATTAAATTACTAAAAGTTTCAATAAGTTTCATGGTTCTCTTGAAAGACAAGAGGCCTTGCAGATAATAGTTAAAAATGCATATACAGGCTACAACTCCTCACCTGCAAATAACTTAGAGCTTGTTTTTCATCTACATTTGCAGGATGTAGGCAACATTTACAAAAGTGATTGAATGAGTTTTGGGATTGTTCCATGCTCTAAATTCTAATCGCAACATACATAATATTGATATATAACAAAATGTAAGAAGTTGTTGAAGACATTTCAATAATCCTTTGCAGAATGGCTAGAAGTGTGCTAACACCTACGATTACCTTTCGATAACACACGTACTGAAACTATGGCTCCATTAATAAATGTATGGTTCCTATAAGTAATTAAATTGAAAGATAGTCAGAAACAACAACACATTTTTGTAGCTTTCAAAGGTTATTGTTTGAAAATCTCTTTTAGGCATCAACAATTTTTTTTTTAAAGGAAATGTGCTAATTAGATTTGTCAGTGTTTTGTTTGCGTGAAGCAAGTTCATCAAATTTTCAAATAGGCATAAGGAGAGAAAACGTGAAAGAATAAAGTAATATAATGAAAGCTTCTTAATAGTTAGAGCAAAGTAGTAAGATTATTCATGTATGAAGGTTGTGTTACCTGAACTCAGCAATGAACCAAGGTGAAATATTTTATGTTTACACAATTTAGAAAAGGGGGAGCCATTTGGTATGTTAACAATTTGCTAAAAATCTAGGGGTCATAGGCACCTCATCCCGTGAGCTATCCTCTCACAACTCGACCCATTTGGTATCACCTCATCCTAACAATTGCTTAAAGCCTTGACAGATGATCAAATTCACAAGGTTATGTGCAGAGCTAAAGATTATGTGTGAAGCTAAGGAGCTCACAGGTGACCAGCATGCACATTGCCACCAACATGCGTCATGGATGCACATGACCACCATGACCACCATCGTCATAGTTAAATGCTGAGTATGAAAACGTTTCACCTAAACCTAAATGCCATGAAACTGTCCTTAACGACTTACACATTTTGGTGCAAAAACATTTATGCTGACCACCATGACCACCATCGTCATAGTTAAATGCTGAGTATGAAGTTTCACCTAAACCTAAATGCCATGAAACTATCCTTAACGACACATTTTGGTGCAAAAACATTTATGGTAAAACTTATATGTTAATGAAAACCAACCTGTTTTGATATTAACGAGCAGGTGAAAGAGGTTAAATAAAACCACAATTTCATTGATTGGTATTCAAAACTTTTTGTATATTTTGATTGGATAATAAAAAGTGTCTTGACTTTAGATCTAAATTTACATTAAAATATATGAAAATTAATATAAATGATCATGAGCTAATTCATAAAGTCCCTCCAACCTCAAAAGACGGCCCAAGTCAAAATAAACATTACAAAATTATAAATAATATAATCTTGACCATAAATTTATAACCATCGACGTATCTACCAATCGTTTTGCAAATAGACACGCAAGCTTTGATGATGGGTTGGTAAATTGGATGAACTTAAACTCAATCAAACTAACTAAGAAATCAAACCCAAAAAGCCTGAATAAACATAACTGAGACAGAAGTTACCGTCTTCACTCTCAAATTCTTATAACATGACAAAGAATGTTTCGCAGCCATAATCATGGGTTTTCTGAAAACGGTGTCTGTTTTAAATCAATTTCGAAAAAAAAATTGCATTAAAAAAAGAACATTCATACTCTCCACTATCAAATATAGGGAGAGAACACTAAAATTTCTAAATAGAAATAAGCAAACAATCTCCACTATCAAAGATATAGAGAACAGTAAAATTGCTAAATATCCAAATACAAAGAAGCAAATAGTTCAACTTTTTCACGTGGCAATTCTCAATTTCTCTCTTAACAGTTTAATAGACATCATAATTCTCAAAATCTCTCCAACAGTTTAACAGAGAGCACCAACCGTGGCAATTCTCAAAATCTCTGAAACTGTTTAACAGAGAGCACCAAGCGTGCTCTAAATATAATTAATAAAAGTGTCAAAAACATAGTTTTAAGTGCACGTCCCTGAAGTCATATAAAAACAATCACCTGTGAAATATTCATATGTTTATCGTACTTCGAATGAAATCATTTTCACATTGGCGCACGTAACTACAGAAGCAGAAATATGTAGGTGTCTATGGTGCGTGAGGGCCAAAGAGCTCACAGAACTTAACTAGAAATATGACAACTATAACTGATAATCCAATACGTTACAGTATTTCCAAACATCAGTCGAGCAGACAAAGTGATAACATAAAATCACTGCAAGATGACAGACATGCGAAACACAAAATAGTGTACAGTTTATTAAGGAAAAGTGGAAAACTTCGAGAAGATAATCATGACATTTACTCTATATCGGTCGAGAAAAAATGCTGAGAAATTTGATTGCTATTGAATTTGCAATTCGAGTTTCTTTGAAGATGAAATTTTAGTAAAACTTGCATACCAACTACTAAAAAACAACCTGAACAATATGGTGAGTCAGGTCACATACATTTTGGCTGCTATATATTGATTTGTGTCAGACTTTGGGAAGTCTATTTTTTTGAGCCTTACCATAACAGGTAACTCAGGTAACTCAGGTGAGACATTTTGGTAGTTATATAGAGACTTGTGTCAGACTTTTGGAAACTTATTTTTTTACATTACGGGTCAATGTTGAGGTTTAGATTTTAGTAAAGAGAGTTAATCTCATGATAAATTTCAACTTACTGATAGAACATTCAAATTTAAGTGTTAATATTCATTATATATATAAAATATTTATATTTTGGAATTTGAGGGTGAACTAATATTTATGTTTTTTCTAAATTGAAAGATGTTTTTGTACATTGAAAGAAGTTAAGATAAGTGTACTGTCCAGATTGGTTAGTTGATCCACAACTATCAAAGTTAGAGATAGATATTCTCAGTATTGGTGATTACCCAGTCTAACTGGATGGGCCGGACATAGCCACTCGAAGTGATGCCTAGGCATAACTACTCAGGATTTGATCCCTAGAAGGATTTGACCCAGAAACCTTTTGGAAAGCCTATTTCTTTGAGCCTTACCCAACAATAAATTCCTGAATAAACATAACTGAGACAGAAGTTACTGTCTACACTCTCAACTTCTTATAGCATGACAAAGAACGTTTTGCAGCCATAATCATGGGTTTTCTAAAATCGGTTTCTGTTTTAAATCAATTTCGAAAAGAAAAATGCATTCTAAAAAAACATGACAAAGAACGTTTTGCAGACATAATCATCGGTTTTCTAAAATCGGTTTCTGTTTTAAATCAATTTCAAAAAAAAAAATGCATTCTAAAAAAACATTCATAATCTCCACTATCAAATATAGAGAGAACACTAAAATTGCTAAATCTCTAAACATAAATAAGCAAATAATCTCCACTATCAAAGATATAGAGAGAACAGTAAAATTGCTAAATGTCCAAATACAAAGAAGCAAATAGTTTAATTTTTTCACGTGGCAATTCTCAATTTCTCTCTTAACAGTTTAATAGACACCATAATTCTCAAAATCTCTCCAACAGTTTAACAGAGAGCACCAACCGTGGCAATTCTCAAAATCTCTGAAACAGTTTAACAGAGAGCACCAACTGTGCTCTAAATATAATTAATGAAAGTGTCAAAAACATAGTTTTAAGTGCACGTCCCTGCAGTCATATAAAAACAATCACCTGTGAGATATTCATATGTTTATCGTACTTAGAATGAAATCATTTTCACATTGGCACACGTAACTACTCAGATCATCATTCAAGAAATCAAAACTACAGAAGCAGAAATATGTAGGTGTCTATGGTGCGTGAGGGCCAAAGAGCTCACAGAAATATCACAACTATAACTGATAATCCAATACGTTACAGTATTTCCAAACATTAACATAAAATCACTGCAAGATGACAGACATGCGAAACACAAAATAGTGTACAGTTTATTAAGGAAAAGTGGAACAACTATAACTGATAATCCAATACGTTACAGTATTTCCAAACATCGGTCAAGCAGACAAAGTTATAACATAAAATCACTGCAAGATGACAGACATGTGAAACACAAAATAGTGTACAGTTTATTAAGGAAAAGTGGAAAACTTCGAGAAGATAAGATCTTGCTGGGGGATGATAGGGAGTGAGAATCATGACATTTACTCTATTTCGGTCGAGAAAAAATGCTGAGAAATTTGATTGCTATTGAATTTGCAATTCGAGTTTCTTTGAAGATGAATTTTTAGTGAAACTTGCATGATCACGTTCCAATGACGATATTGAGGCACTTCATACCAACTACTAAAAAACAACTTGAACAATATGGTGACTCAGGTCACACACATTTTGGCTCTTATATATTGATTTGTGTAGACTTTGGGAAGTCTATTTTTTTGAGCCTTACCATTTGAGCCTTACCATAACAGGTAACTCAGGTCAGACATTTTGGTGGTTCTATATAGACTTAGAGTTGTGTCAAAGTTTTGGAAACTTATTTTTTTACATTACTGGTTAATGTTGAGGTTTAAATTTTAGTAAAGAGAGTTAATCTCATCAATAAATAAATTTCAACTTACGGATAGAACATTCAAATTTAACTGTTAATATTCATTATATATATAAAATATTTGTATTTCGGAATTTGAGGGTGAACTAATATTTATGTTTTTCGCTAAATTGAAGATGTTTTTGTAGATTGAAAGAAGCTGAGATAAGTATACTGTCCAGATTGGTTAGCTGATTTATATATAATAAACAACATATAATAAACAACTAGTAGGAAAGGTACTGTCCAGATTGGTTAGTTGATCCACGACTATCAAAGTTAGAGATAGATATTCTCAGTATTGGTGATTACCAGGGCTAACCGGGTGGGGACATCGAGTGACGTCTATAGGCGCCTATAACTGGGTGGGGACATCCAGTGAGGCCCAGCATAGCCACTAGAAGTGAGACCTTGGCATAGCTACTCAGGATTTGACCCCAAAACGGATTTGACTGAGAAACCTTTTGGAAAGCCTATTTTTTTGAGCCTTAACATAACATGTAACTCAGGTCAGACATTTTGGTGGTTATATATAAATTTGTGTCATACTTTTGGAAACTTAATTTTCTGACATAATAGTAAAGAGAGTTAATCTTACCAATAAACTTCAACTCACTGATAAACATTCAAATTTGACTTTGTTAATATCCATTATACATATAAAATAAATTTAAAATAGCCCCAAGGGTTAGCTCAATTGGTAAGACTTGCGCACACTCTCTCGGTTCGGGGAGAGGTCACGGGTTCGAGCCTTGAGTCCTTTGGGGTTAGGCCTTATGCGAGGATGGCCGGCGGTTTACCACCTCTACCATCCACTAATGTGGGGAAGTATTGCTGGGGATCTTTCCATCTGAAAAAAAAAAATTTAAAAATTTATATTTTGGAATTTGAGGATGAAGTAACATTTATGTTTTTCCTAAATTGGAAGATGTTTTTTCTAGATTGAAAGAAGTTGAGACAAGTGTACTGTCCAAATTGGTTAGTTGATTCATATATAATAAACAACTATTAGGAAAGGTACTGTCGAGATTGGCTAGTTGATCCACAACTATCAAAACCAGAGATAGATATTCTCAGTATGGGTCATTACCCTGCCTAACTGGGTGGGGACATCGAGTGAGGCCCGGCATAGCCACTCGTATTGAGGCCTAGGCATAGCTACTCGGATTGAGGCCTAGGCATAGCTACTCGAATTTGACCTCAAGACAGATTTGACCCAGAGACCTTCTGCTAGCATAAACATCTCTCAACCACGGGGCTAAAAAAAAAACCTCTTATCATATATAAACAATTTTCTGTAATTTATCGAATACTATAATTTAACATTTAAAAAACAAAGAAAATATTTAATATGCAATCCTAAATTATGCTAACATTTTTTTATATAAAAATTAATTACATTGATAAATGTTTATATCTTAGAAATTAGGGTGGGCATAAGAAGTATGAGACAAGTCAGATTGATTAACAGTGCATGGATAACAAGAGCTAGTAATAAACAACCCATTTAATTAAAGAAGTGAACATGTAGCTGAGTCATAGACAAAGACATTCTAACTAAGCCTAAGAAACAAGTAACAAATAACTTGTTCTTAACTCTGTTTATAAATAACTGCAAATTAAATAGCAATGTATAAAAATATCTTAAATACAAAACTAAAAAGATCTAATATTAAAAATAGGTCAAGACTCAGGCTTACAGATAACTGTTAACCCTCTGTGGACGTAATGGTGCTTTCCTGATCCGAATTCACGCGTCCATTGACCGATTCGTCTTCACCATCGCTGGGCGAGGCGTACTGACAAAGTATCGAAGAATTCGTTCCTCTTCCTATTCTTTCTTCTTGCTTCAACTCCTCGTCTAATTCCTCGATCGAGAGCGTGATGCGCGCCCCTATATCTGACAAATTTTGTTGAGAGCTTTCCAGCGCTTTCAAAAGCTGATCAACTCTGAATATCCGGATATCTTCAGGCAAGGAGGGTTGATCCTGTTGGAGAGTCTGAAGTTCTAGGGACAGCGTTCTCAACTGGTTTCGAGCACTGTCCAGTTGACGCCCGAGATCAGAAACTTTCTCCATGATGTTGGCAAAATATATTAGCAGAGACGAGCGAATTGTACAGAGAGATGGGGCAAGTCAAGATCGGAAAGGTTTTGGGAGGAGAGGAATAAGGAGAAAGGAAACTATGAAATGAATTTGTTTTTATTTTTATTCCTCTAATGTAAGCTTGGGAGGAGTTGGTTATTTTTAGGATTGAAAAGTTTGATATTTTATTTGTCTGATTTAAAGTTTGATATTTTATGTCTCTATATATTTAATTTTTGGAAATTCATGATGATGATTAACGGTTTATTGAGACTAATTTTAGTCTATCTAAACTTAAAAAGAATACTTGGTTTACATTAAAGTTATTAAAAAAATTCTTTTCAAAATGAATTAAATAAATTTTCATTTATATTTAAAAGATTTAAATTTCCTTATACTTAATAGATTTATATTTTAAGTCATTTAAATTCATTTATACTTAATAACTTTATGGTTAAAAATAATTAAATATAATAATGTTATATATATTTTTATTTTTATTTATAACAATATATTTATTATAAGTCCAACTTGTCATTTACAAGAATAAGTCTACAAAAATAAAAGTTTATTATTTTATCAACTACGAGACCTAGGTCCACCTAATATAATTTTTCTATATAATAGTTTTTGGGCCGAGAGGCGCTCTATAGCCCAGTATGGGAGAGCCCAGTATGGGAGAGATCTTGTAACGTTACGTAACGTTATGTAACGTTACATAAAATTATTTTTATTAATAAAAAATAATTTTTTAATAAATGTCGGCAAAAAAAACAATCTAATATGGGGGAGATGTAATTGTCCTACCTAACAAAACAATAAAAAAGTAAAAAAATGTGGGTCAGGGAAAAAACACAATATGGGGGAGAGGTTGTAATGTTTCTACCTAACAAAATAATAAAAAATAACAAATTGAATTATCTTCAAAAAAATGTTGGCCTTGCACATGGTTTTAAAACCATGTTCAACCAATGGTTTTATTGTACATGGTTTAGGAGGGCCTTGCACATGGTTTTAAAACCATGTGCAAGGCCTCTTAAACAACCCATGGTTTTATTGTACATGGTTTAGGAGGGCCTTGCACATGGTTTTAAGACCATGTGCAAGGCCTCTTAAACAACCCATGGTTTTATTGTACATGGTTTAGGAGCGCCCTGCAAATGGTTTTAAGACCATGTGCAAGGCCTCCTAAACAACCCATGGTTGTAGGAGGGCCTTGCATGTGGTTTTAAAACCATGTATGGAGAAATGTTGTAATGTTTGTTCATAACAAAATAAAAAATAATAAAAAATATTAAATATTAATAATAAAAATATTATATATGGACGTTAAATAAAAAGATGTGTCTTTTGCTTTGAATCAAATCAATGGATACTTAAGAAGAGGTTTGCACTTGATAGATTTGATCCCTCTCGGTGCATGATAGAGCCTAGGATTTGGATCTACGCTGGTTATTAATCATTGAAAGAATGGATTAATTTAATCATTTATATATTTATGTAAAAACTATAATATTAACTTAAAAAAAAAATTGAATGGATAAACATTTATCAAAGTAATTAATTTTAATATTTTAATATGCAATCCTAAATTATGCTAACATTTCTTTATATAAAAATTAATTACATTGATAAATGTTTATATCTTCATAAACATGAACTTGGGCATCATTAATGAGGACAAATGACTCACCAACCTAATATTTCATTACATACGAGATTCCCGTGGCGAGATTCGAACTCGAGTGGGGAGTGCAACAACCAAATCTCCCAACCACCCAAGGACAAATATATATATATAATATATAAACAAAAATTAGATATCACTTGCTAAATCTGGATCTATGCTAGTTGATATTAAAATCAAACTTTCATTTATATATTAAAAAATAATATAAAATTATAACCACAAAAATTAAATGAGATTCATGACTTTAAATGGGAGAGTGAGTGAATCCAATGGGATTATAACCTCTTAAAAATTGTAGGTAAAATACATTAAACTAAAAATAATTAAATTTGTTTAAGACTTTAAAAAAAAGGGTAAAAAAAAATTAATGTTTATAATAGGGGAGGGTATGTACACATTCATAGATTTCAAGAGTTAAATAGTTGCATGAAAGTGGAGTCATTGTCCCATAAACAAGATGAATTCTTACACCACAACTTAGTGTGTGCCTATGCTATGACCTTAAGAATAGATTGTTATTCTCATTATTATTATAGGCATCTCTAATTTTATATCTATTTTTTATTACTATGCTTTAAAAAAAATTGTAATTAATAATAATGTAATTAAGAAAACCAACATTATATTAAATTTTCATAGTTCAAGAATGAATTAATAAGTAGGAAAACTTTATTTAATTTTAGGTAAGTCATATTTTTAACAAGGTAAATTGTGTTGAAGCTATACCATTCTCCAAAATTCCTACTTTATTTAGGAAAATGTTTCTCTTCAAAATTATTTTTCAAAATTATTTACATTAGCTTCTAGATTAAAAGCCATTTCAATTTATTTATAATCCAAATTTTTTTTATTCATATTGTTTTAATCTAATAACTTATAGAATCTAATTTTAAGACTAATTATTCTTAATAGCTTTGTGGTTAAGAATAATTGAATATATTCTTAGGACAAGGCACAACTACATTAAAAAAAATTTAGATTTAGTTTTAGTATTAACTAGTATATTTTATTTTAATTTGTATTTTAATTTTTATTTATAACAATATATTCATTATGAATGCAACTTGTTTGTTACATTAATAAACTCTAATCCTATTATATTCCACAATCACTAGACCTAGGCCAAATTAAGTGGTCAATGTAATTTCTCTACATAACAGTTTTTATTAATTATTAAAAGAATTGGTTAATTTAATCATTTATATATTTATGTAAAAATTATAATATTAACTAATTAAAAAAAATTTAAAAAAATAAAATAAATCTTGAATCTCTATAAAACAAGAATAATAAAAAACAAAAATCAAATGATTATGATGATGATTGATATTAAAATCAAACTTCATTTAATAAAAAATAATATAACATCATTTTAACTTTAAACCACAAAAATTAAATGAGATCTATGACCTAAAATCTGAGAGTGAGATCTATGACCTAAAATCTGAGAGTGAGTCAATCCAGTGAGACCTTTTAAAAATTGTGTATAAAAGCACTAAACTAAAAATAACTTAATTTTGTTTTAGCTAGGCTATGACCTTAACAACAAATTGTTAATCTTATTATTATAGGTATCTCTAATTTTTATTATTATACTTAAAAAAAATGTAATAATAATAGATTGTAATTCAAATTAAAAAAAGATAGCATTATATTAAATTTTCATAGTTCAAGAATGAATTAATAAGTGGACAAAATTTATTTATTTTTAGGCTAATCGATATTTTTAACAAAGTAAATTATGTAGAAGTTATGGCATGGAATTAGCATAACAACCAAGGAATTGGGAGGAAATCTACCAAGAACTAGGTAGAGATAGTATCCCTTTGGACTTTAGAAAGGACTCCTGAAAATTAAGAAACAAGGAATAGGTAGAGTAACAATAGTAGGAGATTCCTATTGCATGTGGGTTTATCTTGGTTTCAACCATGAATTCTTGGTAATCTGTCTCACATTGCACTAGACTCAAGGATTT
>LPNX010095515.1:0-15598 GCA_001517045.1 Pseudotsuga menziesii
AGTTTACATGTAGTTTTGTTAAAAAATCCATATATAAAATATAAAAGTTTGGTTAGATGTTTTATATTTATAAGCTTCACTTTTAATAAATATATTACATAAATAGTAGTGGGAATTAATTCCAAGCTTTATCCTATGTCTCGCCATTTTTAGAGTATGAAATTGAGATCCATTTAAACTTGACTTTAGGGCTTTGCTTTATGAAATATATTATTATAAATAGGAATTAATTTCAAGCTTTATGTTTTGTCTTATTAGGGTATGAAATTGAGATCTATTTAAACACGTAGGAGGATAAACCGCGAATCTTAAGAATTATAAAAAAGAAATTTATATATTTTTTAAATTAAAGATTTAACTTATTTAATAGATATTAAAATATATATATAGAAAGGATTTTAATTAATAATAACTATAAATTTATGTATTTTATTTATATTGAGAAGTTTTCAAACATTTTCATTGTTGTATTTAAAATATCTATCGATGTCTGAGCATTCTTCAAAGAACTTGGTTAGGGATTTTTGTGGTGACTTTTTTCCATATTTGAGAAGACTGACGCACTTTCCCTCTTATGATAGAGGGTCGGCGCATATTTTCCATCAACATTAGGTGTTGTCGACGCTTTTCCCTTTTGAGTAAAAAGCGTCGGTGCCTTTCCCCTTTGAGAAAAAAGTGCCAATAGAATTAAAAGAAGATTCGAGAAGCTTCCATGCGAAATCCCTCGTGGAAGTGGTTCCTATCAACTAGGGAGAGGTGGCACTCGACCTCCTCACCCATAGGGATCATCCCCTATCCATCTCCTAAAGAATCTCATCCCATGTGGTCCTTCCTTGGCCTATAAAAGAAGCCTTCGTGGAGGGAGTGAGGGGAGACCAAAGAGAGCATCCTTATGTTGTTGGATTGAAGTCTGGTATAGAGGCAAGTTTGAGTGATTTTGTGTGTGAAGAGATTTATGCGAGTAAGAAGTGTTGTAAGTCCACTGTGGAAGACAAAGCTGGAAACGTTAAGGCTTTGGTTGTAGCTTTACCTTCTTATTTGATTAATACAAAAGTGTTCCCCTTTCCCATATTTTATTTGTGTTAATCTCAATTACATATTGTTGGATTCCTTGATCAATAAAATATATTGTTAATCTGTCTTGTTACTCTCATCTTGTGGGCTATTTTTCCATGTTTTTCTCCCAAAAAAAGATTCGCCATTTTGCATTTTTTGAAGCCCTGTTTCGCCCAATTTTGCAGGGTAAAAAAATTTCACACTAAAAATCGCCAAATTATTATATAAATGACATTAAATCCTTGGAAATTAAAAAAAAAAAATTGAAAAATATCGCCAATCATTTTATAGTTGTCATTTTAAGAATTGGTAATATTCGCCAACATTTATACACTTTTAAATAATTATGGTTCCTTAAAATCATCACTGACAGTGTAATATCCCAAAACCTGATATTTTCTATTTCTATGCAAATTTACTGAAACAGTCAGGCATGCAAAATTTCCCTATTTTATAACTAAAATTAGGGTTAGGGTTTGCAGGATATAATGAACACCTACCACTGATAAGTCGACTGAATATGCTCTAGAGAGAATACGCATGCAAGATGAGTTGAGCTGATGAAGAAATGACCTTGTTTTCTACTGCAATACCCCAGATGGCTGAATCAAACAAGTGTGACATTTTTGCTGAAGGGATGGTCAGTTTCAACTAGAAATAAGTCGAAAGGAAGGTGTGCCCATGCTAGAGAGGATGGCAAGAGCATGCAAGAGTTTTGACCTCTCCAGATGCCCTAGCGAATTGATCTCCCAGTCTGCTACTCGCGCCCCCACAACCCTGTAAACTGCTGCTAGCTGCCCCGGATGGACAATCTGATAGCTGATAATCACCCAATGCAGTAGAGTGATCCTATCAGTGAGGATGCAAGCTACATGCGAAAGAAATATGGTGCTCCTGAGTCCTGGTGAATGACTAGGGTTTCCCAGCTAAATGCCCCCAGCTGTACGGGTGAATCTGCAATAACCTTTGGACTTATACTGGAATACTGGATAATGATGAATGCAATAGCTATGGTGACAAACCTGGATGGTTTATCCTAAAGGAGACTAGGGCAGATGTCTCACTGCCGAAATCTCTTTAGCTGAAGACGTCGTCTCCAACCCCAATTGTTGTGGCCGCACAACGTACTACTACTCAAGACCTCCAAAATCAATAATAATCCAAAAGTAAAGTCTCCATTCACTTTATCTTTCTTTTATAACTTTCAACTGCGAAAACCCTAACTTTTGACCTAATTAGGTCACTTTAACTTCTAATTTGCAGTTGACTTGCATGCATGCACATGGAGACTTAATTCGGTGCATGCATCATTAAATAATGCTTAGATGTCATGCATGTCACTTTTAGGGTTTGCATGTCACTTTTAGGGTTTCCATGTATATCACTTTTTAGGGTTTGCATGCATG
The DNA here is from genome assembly GCA_001517045.1 of Pseudotsuga menziesii. NCBI lineage: Eukaryota > Viridiplantae > Streptophyta > Pinopsida > Pinales > Pinaceae > Pseudotsuga > Pseudotsuga menziesii. The sequence continues at coordinate 2,463 of LPNX010095515.1, forward strand.
TCACTTTTAGGGTTTGCATGCATGTCATTTTTAGGGTTTGCATGCATCTCACATTTAGGGTTTGCATGCATGTCACTTTTAGGGTTTGCATGCATGTCATTTCTAGGGTTTGCTTGCATGTCACTTTTGGGAACATTACAATCCTCCCTCACCAAAGATTGCTTGTCCTAGAGAAATGCCAACGCAACTCCACAATCAGTCAAACTGAACCAACTGAATCCGGGGATGATCCCAGGGTCCCAAATTATCCTAGGAGATCTGTAGCACCCTCTACTCCAAGCACTACACTACACGGTACCATCACAAGATATCCCATAGAATCCTCCTATAAGTAGAGTAACTAACCACGGTATAAACAACGTACCATCACAAGAGACCTCCTGAAATCATCCTCCAGCAATCACTAAACTGCCAGTCACTGTAATCCCAAGGTCCCAAATCAATCTAAGAATTGCAGAGGTCAAAATGCATCCACTACTACCCTATGTAGTATAGAAACAAGGACAATCCTGTAGACTCCCAAGTAACCCCATCAATAAACATTGTATCCATCCCTCATAAGGTCTCCCACCTGGATCCCAATGCAAACTTGTGCATCTTTCATCCCAAATATCCCAAGGCTCTTGTGGGACTATACCCCTGGCTAGGAATGTCTTCCCAAGAATCACACACTCAATAGGACACCAACCCTTACTCTCATCCAACCTCCAAAAAGGACCTTGTCCATAAACACCATCACAAGGAATAATCCTACCAAGATGACATTCTGCCCTTCTGATTTCAATTGGAATGCTCATATATTGCTGCCCAATTTTTCAATTCTGGCCAACCTGTGAAAACCATCCGCCATTATGCAAATGTCAACTCAAGCTATCGCAAGCCTTGTCTATGTACTCCTGAAGAAGGTTGCTTTGAAATGCAATAGTATGTTTCTTCTCCTGCCCCATCAAGTAATCCAACTGCTCTTCAATACTAGAAAGCCTGACTGTTGACTCAACACATACAACTCGAAGAGATGTAAGCTCAACATCACGTTGTAATATGGTATTCCAAAGTATCTGAGTCCTCTCTTTCATTGCTAGAATGCTTTCTTTAACACATTCAATCTTCTTTCGGTGACTATCATCTAGAAGCCCTATCTCATGAATGTATAAACTTTCCCTAACCTCCATGTGTGCTCATTTCCTTGTACCTCATGTATTTTTCCTGTCATAACTGTTTGGGCCCCTGCTGTAGTTGATGAAGAGTTTACCAACTCCAACTCATCACACGGCTTGTCCACAATCCGACTAGCGAATGTGCTTGTGTCGCTAGACTCACAAGATGGCTCTAATGGTATATCCTCATGCACATCCTCATCATGTACTGCTATCATCTGAAACTCTAAAATAAATGCATCTGCACTACCTGTCTGCTTGAGTTGTGCCAGCTCTCTAAAGTGTACCTCAGGGTCCTTCCGATCAAACCGCTCAATGACTCCTCTGTGTAAAATATGGGTACGATGTGATGGTATTGTGACCCAATGTCACTAACTCGTGGTACCACCACTCATGCACTTCTCCATCCAAATGCAAAGTAGCCAATTTAATGGCATTTGTCTCAATCACGGGGTTGATTTGGAAGTATGTATCCCACTTCTGCACCCAATTCCGAGTTGGGCCACCCAAGGTATTTTAAAAGGTAGGGATAGTCAATTTCCCTATGGTGCGTTGTAACTCATAGTTCTGGGTGAATGGCCTATTGTAATCTTTGGGTTTGTTCTTACTTTTAAAGTGGCAGAAGTCAGTGAAGGTCATGGCTGAATGGAAGTCATCTCCTAAAGCTCTATACTCTCTCAGATAGGCACTCATGGATTCTTCTGGTTCTACTTGTGCTAGAGCCACTGTAGCTGGACTATCTAAGAATTGAGGCATGGTAGGTCGGGAAGGCTTGTTGTATATATAGGGATGGCTCTGCATGTTGGTATGTAAGTGATCCCCACTACTATTGGTGGATATCCTATCACTATCGGGAAACAAGGGACTGTGTGGGGTGGGCCCATTCTTCTCAGTCATTTTCCTGAAGGTGCTCATCATTTCTTGTTTCCCAATAGTGAGTTCTTTTATGGCTGATATGAGACTTTTGAAAGATTTTTTATCATCATCGACCATTGTTTCTTTGCCTTTTTCAAACTGATATTCTATGTTCCTCAAATCTATGTCATCTAACTCCTCTTCTCTGTCTCTATACCTCTGTCTCCTGTGAGTAATGTTGTATGGGTCTCCTGAATTCATTTATAATTTTGCATGCCCGCAGCTAGCCAACAACATGCTCTAATACCACTGTAGTATCTGAAATCCTGATATTTTCTATTTCTATGCAAATTTATTAAAACAGTTGGGCATGCAAAATTTCCCTATTATATAGCTGAAATTAGGTTTAGGGTCTGCAGGATATAATGAACACTTACCACTAACAAGCTAGCTGAATATGCTCCAGAGAGAATACGCATGCAAGATGAGTTGAGCTAATGAAGAAATGACCTTGTTTTTTGCTGCAATACCCCGAATGGCTGAATCAAACAAGTGTGACGTTTTTACTGAAGGGATGGTCAGTTTCGGCTGGAAATAAGTTGGAAGGAAGGTGTGCCCGTGCCGGAGAGGATGGCTAGAGCATGTAAGAGTTTTGATGTCTTCATATTCCCTAGCGATTTGATCTCCTAGTCTGTTGCTCACACCCCCACAACCCTGTAAACTGCTGCTAGCTGCCCCGGATGGACAATCTGATAGCTGATAATCACCCAATGCAGTAGAGTTATCCTATCAGTGAGGATGCAGGCTGCATGCGGAAGAAATATAGTGATCTAGATTCCTGGTGAATGACTAGGGTTTCCCAGCTAAATGCCCCCAGTTGTACGGATAAATCTGCAATAACCTTCGGACTTATACTGGAATACTAGATAATGATGAATGCAATATATACGGTGACAAAACTGGATGTTTTATCCAGAAGGAGACTAGGGCATATGTCTCACTGCCGAAATCTCGTTAGCTGAAGACGTCGTCTGCAACCCCAACTGTTGTGGCTGCACGCTGTGCTCCTACTCAAGAGCTCCAAAATCAATAATAATCCAAAGGTAGAGTCTCCATTCACTTTATCTTTCTTTTATAACTTTCAACTGCGAAAACCCTAACTTATGACCTAATTAGGTCACTTTAACTTCTAATTTGCAGTTGACTTGCATGCATGCGCATGGAGACTTAATTGGGTGCATGCATCATTAAATAATGCTTAGATGTCATGCATGTCACTTTTAGGGTTTGCATGCATATCATTTTTAGGGTTTGCATGCATGTCACTTTTAGGGTTTGCATGCATGTCATTTTTAGGGTTTGCATGCATGTCACTTTTGGCAACATTACATACAGGTATTGTAGATCGCATGGAGAGAAGTGGAACATGGACTAAGGCTTCCAGATATGAGGTATGAGAGTAATTTTCATTAGTAGATTAACTATCTAGGGAAATGATATACTGTTGTGGTGTTTTGTTCTATACTTGTACCATACAGGGTAGAGGAACAAGCGGTGTTTGCATCGGTTGCAAAATTCCTCCTAACATTCATACAGCTATAGATTATTGGAGTTGCTACGGATGGCAACATCGTGGATCTCTTCATGTCCATGGGTTTCTTTGGTTAAAAAAAACTCCCAACATGGGCACTTTGAATTGGGATGATCCTAGAGAAGTTGTATCTGCAAAATTGTATTTCAACATATGTGTGCATGCAATTAATCCATGTGGAACATCAACGAAATATTCAAATTAGAGATAATGTAGATGATCATCCTTTTGTAAAGGACACAAATCAAATATTTAAATCAGATCCAATGATTAATTATGAAGAACTTCTTAATTTTGTTGAGCGTCATATTATTTGCAATGAGAAAACTAGTCTTCGAAAGAAAGTAGGAGAAATGGTATGTCGATACAAGGCACCATGGGAAATATGTGACCAATCAAAACTTTGCATTGATGAGCAAGGGAAAAAAAGTATGAACCTAGACGAAATGATGACAGAGTGTATACACACAATCGTGAAACATTGATGATGTGGATGGCTAATATAGATTGGTAGTGCGTACTTTCCAATCGTGTGGTTATTAATTACATAGAAAAATACACTGTTAAATTTGAAAAAGAATCTAAAAATTTCCACGATATGTTGATGCGTGTCTCTTCTATCCAGAATCCAAACGAACCAGCAACACGTGCATATACAAGTTTGTTGTGTGAACCCATTATTTATAGGGACATTGGTGCACAGGAGACGTGCCATTTTCTTCTAGAGCTTCCTTTTTCATAATGTAATCATAATTTTGTGGTTTTAAATGTTGGTATGAAGCTTTTCAAACAAGTACAAGTTGATACATATAATGCCGACAATGATAATTCTTTTATTGATGCATATACTAAGCTATCTGAGAATATGGAACAACTTATATTGATAGATCTTGCAAAATATTGGTCATATGACAAACATTGACAGGGGGGGATGGTTACCATGAAGGAATGTATCTATTGTATGTGTATTTCCTCGATTTATCTCTATTCCTTATTGAAAAGATGAGAAGTTTGTTGAATTATGTTGGTCTGAGTTAGTTTTGTACAAGACATTTCGTGACTTTCGAAAAGATATAGACCACACATCTGATGAAATAGTACAGAATTGGGAAGATTTACAATATATACCTTGGCATGTTGATCGCAAACCAATGCCTACAGTTGATTGAGTTGAATCTGAGGGAGAAGAAGAACATCCAAATCCACAAAGAGATTTCAAGCAACATGAATGGGAAATCATATGTGGATTATATAAAAATCAGTTTATAAATTATAATGAGTTTGAGATGCTTGGATATAGGGATCGTGATCATATGCATGATTGGAACGTTGTTGTTGTAGATGAAAAGACTTACAGACGTGCAATATATTTCATCTCTGAGATGCGAAAATTGAAAAACATTTCTACTAATCAACATGCAAAGTCTTACTTAATTGATATTTTGGGGGTTAAGCAAAGAATCGCATACAATGTTATCCTTGAGCACTATAGATAGAGAGTCGATCCACTACCCATGATAATCCAAGGAACTGCAGGTACAGGAAATTCATATTTGATTGGAGCTATTAAAAATACACTTGAAAATGTCTCATGTCCATGGAAAAGTGCATTACTTCTTTTAGCTCCTACATGGGTTGCAACTTTCAACATATTCGCAACAACAGTCCATTCTGAACTTCCTATACCGAACAAAGAAATTAATCATTTGCGAGGACCGAGTTTAATTAACTTACAAGAAGAGATGATAAATTTCAAATGTATTTTGATCGATGAAATGAGTTTTATTAGAAAAAATCTATTAATTAAAATAGATTCAAGACTTTTCCAAACCTTCCCAAAAAATGCTAATATACCTTTTGGTGGCAGATCAATTATATTGGTCAGTGATTTGGTACAATTTCCACCTATCATGGATAATCTTGTATATGCATCTAAAGGTCTTGCAAAAAAATTGTGGAACACATTTACAACAGTTGTGACCCTCGATATTGTGTTTTGACAAAATGGACAAAGCAATGAACAAAACAAATTCATAATTTGTTAATAAATATTAGAGATGCACTTCCAACAATAGAGGATTGGAAATTACAGATAACTCGTATAGATACTTCCTTAGATGCTTCAATGAAAAAGTCCTTTGATAAGGTGATACATTTGTTTGCGACAAATGACGATGTAAATTTTCATAGCAAGTGTTTAATAAGAATCCTAAATTGTCCCATTACAACCAGTCTTGCTACATCTGTAAGAAGCAATTGTTCTATGGAAAGAGATGAAGAAGACTTGGAACTTGAATAACTTATAGTTGTAGGAGCAAGGGTATTTCTCACATCAAACCTATGGACTAATGCAAGACTCGTCAATGTTGTTCTTGGAGTTATACAATAAATCATGTATAACCCTGGAAGTTTGCCTCCAGAACCACCCACACATGTTTTAATAAAATTTGATAATTATGTGGGAAAATATTAGAGACGCTCTTCCAACAATAGAGGATTGGAAATTACTAATGACTTGTATAAATACTTCCTTAGATGCTTCAATGAAAAATTCCTTTGATAAGGAGATACATTTGTTGGTGACAAATGACGATGTAAATTTTCATAGCAAGCGTTTAATAAGAAGCCTAAAAGGTCCCATTGCAACCAGTCTTGCTACATCTGTAAGAAGCAACTATTCTATGGAAAGAGATGAAGAAGACTTGGAACTTGAATTACTTATAGTCGTAGGAGCAACGGTATTGCTCACATCAAACCTATGGACTAATGAAAGACTCATCAATGTTGTTCTTGGAGTTATACAACAAATTGTATATAACCCTAGAAGTTCGCCTCCAGAACCACCCACACGTGTTTTAATAAAATTTGATAATTATGTGGGGGTACGATGGGATGAATCATTTCCTCAAGTTGTTCCTATTACACCTATCGAAAGAGATAATAAAAAACAACTTCCATTGAAACTCGCTTGGGGCTTAACAATCTATAAGTCACAAAGATTGACATTGGAGAAAGCTACTATTAATATTGAAAACAAGAGATGAAGGGTATGACATTTACAACAATATCTCGAGTTAAATATTTAGCAAGTCTACAATTTCAATGTCCCTTCTCATATGATCAATACGAGAAGATGTCAAAACTACCAGGTGTGAAGATAAGAAAAGATGAAGAAGATAGATTGAGAATGATATCTGTGTTTTCAACTTAACCTATTCCTTACAATATGATAATCGGCAAATATATATATATATACATAATACTGATCAAACTCCAGTTTTGTGTCATTGCCCACGACTAGAACCATCCTAGCTCCAAATCCTAGCCTCTAGCAAGCGTCGAGAGGAATCAAATCTCTCGAGGTGCAAATCTATTCTCAGGTATTGCACTCAAAGAGCTATTCGAGGAGAGGCTTGCACCTCAAGAGATTTGATCCCTCTCGACGCTTGATAGAGCTTAGGATTTGGATCTAGGCTCGTATTTATATCAATTTTTTTTATTAAATCATGAATATCATTTTGTTATTTATTATTTAGAGTTATTTTTTTTAGAGTTACATTGTTTTATTATTATTTTTACAACATAAACATAAAATTAAAGAAAATCAATATAAATTTATTTTAATTTAAGATATACTAAATTTTAAAATATTTTATTAAAAATAAATTAAGATACAAATTTTTTTTCTTTAAATATGAAATCTTTCTCTATTTTAGTTTAAGTTAAATGGTATTTATGTGTATCAATAATTTAATTAATGGTTTTTCTAATTTTTATTATTAATAATTTTATTATTTTCTTTTAATTTTAATTAAAATTTTATTATATAATAAATGGTAGAATACAACTACTTTTTTTATAAATGATCAATATACCGTGTCCAAAATTAATTAGAATGAAACAGCGTTTGGATGATACATTACACTCTCTCAGAATAATTAGAATGACATGATGAATATACTGAGCCTAAGACCCATTAGAATAAAAGCATGTTTGAATCATTGATCAATACACTGTGCCCAAGGCTAATTAGAATGAAGCTCCATTTGAATCATTGTGAACGAAGGTCTTGAGTAAATAAAGGTTTAGTTTAACTTTCTTTAATTCATTAAGAAAAAATGAACCATTAAATACTTTAGACATTGTTTTAGAGCTTTTGGAGGCACGTTATATAGATTAAAATTTATTAAATTATTATGTTTTAAATTTACATACTATTAAAAATTGTGAAATAAAAAATAAAGTAGAGCAATCCCATTTGTTTATAAATGATTTTTATTTGTTAATATAAATAATAATAATTATTAGAGTAAATGTAGTTTTAATTTATGGGTAGGGTTAATTTGGTAGGAGTTGTTTTCATGTTACTTATTTTTATTTAAGAAGTAGTTTATTTGTTTTGAATTTTTTATTTTTTAGTGAGTTTTGGTTGGAATTTGGTAAAATATGTTTGATAAAATTCAAATTTAGAAGTGTTTAAATTACGTTTATGGATCCATAAATAGACTCAGCACCTTCGAATATTTCTATTACACCTAAATTATACAAAGTTTTTTCAAGATTTCCAACCAATCTTTGAACAAAATAATAAATAAAATATACTAAAAAATAAAACCCTAAACTATTTAAACTACATCTTTTACTTAATAATTTATTTCACTTAAATAATATATTTTAAAATAGCTATTTTATGAATAAATTGTCTTTGTTGAATTTTACATCACATTTAGTGTTTTAAGTGGAAAGAGTTCCATGGTTTATGGTGTAGCCTTTTAATTGTATTTTTAAAAGTGTCTTTGCTGAATTTTACATCACATTTAGTGTTTTAAGTGGAAATAATTCTATGGTTTATGGTGTAGTTTTTTTTATTTGTATTTTTAAAAGTTTAGTCATGATTAGATATTGGAAATGTTTTGAATATTAATAATTATCTTTTAAGTTAATTTTGTGTTAAATAAAATAACCAAATCTATTAAAATTAATAATATAGTTAGAGAATTAACTAAGTTGATCAAGATTATTAAAATTAGTAATGGAGTTAGATAATTCAATAAAATGATCAAATTTATTAAATTAGTATATCTAAGAAAATCTTAACATCATATAAAAATAAGTTGTTTAATTATTATATTTTTTAGACCTATTTAATTAGTATATAATTTTATTTTATTTTAGTAAGAAAGATCTTTTTCTATTACTTCTTAAACCATAATCGAATATTTACATACTTATGACTCTTGAAACATGGAGTTAGGCAATGGTCTTGCATCCAAAAAAGAAAGACAAACAAAATTGACCATATGGTGTGTCTTGAGAGTGTGAGGGTTTCCCAGCCTCTGAGCAATGGCAACCTCATTCTTCTACAAGCCAAAAACAGTAAGATAAACACATACATTAAGATAAACACAGATAAACATGAAAAGGACCCAGACCAAGGGAGAGACTAGGACTTCATGGCAGATTATGCCTCCTCCGTATTGGCATTGTTGGCTCCCTCATCCGCATTGTTAGATCCCTCGTCGATGATGTTCCTCTAACCACACTAAAATGGAGGCTCAGCCAACTGCAGCAGGATTTTCATTTGAACCAGGCCGCTCTCAACATCATCTTTAAATGTGCTAACAATTATTTTGACTAGATCAGTGAAGCTGTCCCTCTCAATCATTGAACACGAGAGAATGAATTTAAAGCACCAATAGTTGGACATGGCCACCTCACGGCCTAGCTTCAACTTGAACTCCCCAAAGATATCGTTCTCCATCGCAGCAATGGACTAGTGAATGTGCTTCATTGTCTCTTGATTGAACAAGGCTTCCCATTCCATCTCCTCGTTAGCATCTCCATGTGTTGTCATGCTGATCACAGAAACGGGGACTCTGGTGGAGTGGTGTCTCCTGCGTGGGCGCTTGCGCTTCCAACCTCTGCCCTGCTTGAGTTTTCTCACTAGGGATTTTCTCAAACCCACTCGTTAGTGTTTCTCCTAGACAAGTTGCAGGATGCTAAGTGCCATACTCTCCCTTTGATCTTCTCTCAAATAGTTGCTTGGCTACCAACACAATACCCCCCTATGCAGAACCAGGTACACCTCGGCATGATCGAGGGATAGCCTAAGGTCTTGCCCTGTGCAGAGTTCATCAGGCTTGAGGAGCCATCGAGATCCATTACATAACGCGAGATCACATGACCGCAATGCCTCCCACCCGAGATCGCATGACCGCTATGCCTCCCACTCCTTTTATTGCGCATACGGTCATCGACATGAACCCCACTTGTCTTAAACATGCAGGAGAGCATTGGAAAGGTTGACATCTCTCCCCTCATGCACTTGCCCACGATCATGTCTTCCGTCTACCTCCTGTTGACCACCTGCATCTGTGTTAGTATATAAAAAAGTTTTAACATAACTTGCATTTAATAAAAATAAGTTGTTTAATTATTATATTGTTGGACCTATTTAATTAGTATATTGAAAGTTGTATTTTGAAGTTATACGATTCAACAAACGAATCACAATGAAACCTTCCCAGTCCCCAATCACCAATAAACATTTTGCTTTTTATAACCCATCCCACATTTAGCTTTTTGTACCAAATCATCAATCCCCATCTGCCCACAGCGTCCACCCACTTATCTACGAAGAAGCCCAAATCCTTCCAACCAAGTACCACCACATAACCTTCTATATAATTTTATAAACCTTCCATAACCTAGTAACGATGGATACCTCATGCAAATAAGTTGTTTAATTATTATATTTTTTTGGACCTATTTAATTAGTATATTAAAGGTTGTAATATAGTAAATGCAATACCATGAGTATATGTTTATGAGATTATGTGATTATTTTGTAAGTGTGCAAGCTTAATTTTTGAATCCCTCACATTGATATAAATAATCAACTTAATTCTATAAGCTAAGTTTTAGGATGGAATCTAAACTTAGCATGGAATCTGTATATTAATTTATTCTTTGGCATTTTTAAAAGAACATGCAAATCTACATTATTTTGAGAGCGTTTTAGTTTTTTTTCCATCCATAATGACTAGGCCCGAGGCCTTACAATAGTTTCTTTGACAACCAATTAAACAATGTAAAAAAATATTTTTTTGATAAGTAAGAGACTTAATAATGAAATCATTCAAGATCTCCTAAGGATTGTAATGATACATGTCATGAGTACACAACTTTCTCCTCTCAACCATGGCTATTGGTCTTGTTATGTTGTACCTGAAATTTAAATAAACATGAGAAATACAACTTGCCTTAATTTTGGGGAGCATATAATGATTTCATCGAACACATACTTTACTAGAAATAAATGCTAATTACCTTTTTCACTAAACTAACACTGATGTTTCACCAAATTCAAGGGAATCAAACATTTAATTCATACTAATTTAGAATCACAAAATATAACAAATAATTAATCTCTTTATCATCTCATTGTAAAAAAAATATTCAATCCTTTCTATGATCTCATTGAGATCCAACTTATGGAAGGCATATCTTTCTAACATAAAATTTTACAATATTTAAGGAACAAGAAGAGAGAGCTAAGGAACATAACTCATCATGTTTGTTGGTATTGTGTGCATGTTAATTTATTGATATGTTTAACAATGATTACATGTATTGCATAATCTACAACGAATTTAATGTATTAGATTGTATGAAAATTTTAGTGCAACCAATTTTTTCCTTATACAATGAAGTTGTAGTACTAGTCTTGCATGACAAAGATATTATCCAAATCTTAATACTTTGCTACTTTTCACTCTAATCCCTATCAAAATTTGATTATTGGAATGTGTGCGTCATGTCAATGTTGTTATGTTATTTCACATTTCTAATATAATGACCAAAACTACATACCCATACTTAGGTAAAATTTTGATTAATCATTTTCCATAATTCAATAATGACAAAACTTAGTTAATCTATGGTCTAAATTGAAATCACAAGTAGTAAGGAGGTTTTAAAAATTTATGATAACACACCTATCTTAATTGACCCAACTCATTTCAATTGGATATATGATTGGCCATTGTAGTCATTATTCCAGTGTTCACAATGTTGGCCCAAATTATGGATGTTCTTTATCACAAATTCAATTTGTTAATTTTATTGGATCACATGGTAAGTTGAGATAATAGTGTTGTTGATTGATGATACAATAGTTTATTCTCGAGGGTATTTTTTATTTTTTCTCTAGTAGTTAATGAATATTTTTACTACATGTTCATGTATGTCTGACGTTGTTGTCAAAGGGCCATCCTAAGCTGACTTTTATGTATGTGTCAAGTTTCTTGGTTATTTCTCGAGAACGCTATGGATACAGGAGATTCAAATGATGTTTTATGTTTTAGGTTACTTTCGATGTTTGGATTCCAATTGCAGATACTCTTGGAGGATAGTTCTAGATTCAAGTCTTTTTGCCTTATGTTTAATATTTTAAAGTAAATAACTTAGAAGAGATACAAAAGCATTGTATGTGTTTCATACAATAATGATTGCTCCTCTTACAAAATGTTTCTGGAGGTTTGATAAGTACTACCAATGAAGATATAAAAAAGTGTGCACCCTCCATATTCATGTTCTTTGAGTTAGGATGACTATTTGTCCCCTTACATGTTCTCTGTGTTGTTTGTGTGCGTGCGTGCGTGTGTGTGTGTGTGTGTGTGTATCTTAACACATAATGATTAATAATTATTAAAGAAACATGACTTTACATTGGAAAGCCATGAATGGACTTATATAAGTCCAACCCTTGTAAATGTAAATCATCATCGAATATTTATCAATTATGTTATTATCCATTCATGGATTTTTTAGCTTATTTATGTTGGTTATTTTTATAAGAAACATAGTTTACTATTTCATTGGTATCAGAGCCCCTTCTTGGGCAGATTCCAACTTGTGGCCAGTATTTTATGGAGATTCTCAAAAATTGGGTCTTTGACCCGCATAGGTTTTTGAACAACTCTCCTCGACATCTTGTTGCATCAACTGCTGGAAAAATCCTCCATCATCGCTATCACATTTCTATTGTCATCGTCCATGTTTGTCACCATTCCATCTTGCATTCATGTCTATGTTTCTCCCGCCCGCATGCTTTCTCAGTCGAGCCAACTCCATCCTCCTCTTCCTTCGTTCCATCCCCCACCTCTATGCCTCCCTTCCTCTATCAATTGTGCCTCTACTCCCTTATGTAATCCCCCATTCTCTTGCATACCTCTGTCCACATATCCAAATCAACACCACATGTTTTCTTGCACCTCCATCCCTTCTTTCTGCACCTTTCCCGTTGCGTTACTACCGCTTGCGCCCACCTGCTCCCATTCCTTTCCACCCATGTCTTGTTGCAGTCCCTCTGGACGCTACTCCAATCGTTTCCACATCTACACCCCACTCCACGTGCAACGCTGCAAGCATCCTTCCATCGCAAACCTGCAAACCCTAATATAATACATTTCAAAGAAAATTATATATATAATAATATTTATTATTTTTGAAGTTCTAAGTGCTTCCCATTA
>LPNX010095515.1:23745-36245 GCA_001517045.1 Pseudotsuga menziesii
CCACATTCATCGTGATGGTTTTGGTATTTTCTTCACCCGTCAACCTTATTTGTCCATTCAATGATCTTCAATACAAGAGATTATAAGAGAACCTATGTGAATGGTCAGCAGCAAAAATGATGTCACTTGTGCAAATTATGATGTGCAGAAATTTTGATGTCTCGCGTAGTTCAAGTTTCAATTTCAAAGGTATAGTCTCTCTACGTCCAAGTCAGGTCTCAGTTTCAAACGTATAGTTCCTCCACGTCCAGGGGTTTCAAGGTTCTCTAAAGCTACCTAAAACTTGGAAAACTCCTATAACTATGCCCCTTGGATTTTTAGTTTTTCTTGCTTTGTACTTGATTCCATTGGAATTCAAATGATTGAGGCGAAAACATTCACCAATTTTTTTCAAATTTAAAAACTTTATGTACAAAATCCTTTTAGAGGAAAATTGTTTTCACTTATGTGGCAATTTAGAAGTTTTATGTAACTTATTTTCACTTATTTTCCTAGACTTTCTTTCATCACATAAACTTATATCATCTACACACAACTTTCTCTCATTTTTGAAACATATAGAATTTCTCTTCTATGTTTCATTCCCCCCTCTTTGGGGGTATGATATTTTAAGGGATGGTACACCTTGACTAATCGTCGCCTGTTCACAACTTATAAGGAGCTTCCAGCGAAAAATTCTAAATTCTAAATAATTATGTAATTGGCTCATTGTTCTATCCTTGACAATGACATGATGGTTGGAGAAGATTTTGGTTCTATCTCATTTAATTACCATATCAAGAAATATTATCCTGTGTTGCACTGCTTCACTGCCTTACAGTACTGCACCGATGCTCTGCTGCACCGCTTCACTGCCTTACAGGACTGCACCTTCTTATAGTTTTTGCATAGCTGCAGTTGTTATTCTGACCTGTTGATGGTCTGTCTCATAAACCAAAGATTCTCATTTTAGCATTTACCTTGCACATCATGACTTTGAAGCAGGTCGCCCATCCCCCAGTTCTACTCAAAAGCATCTTACCCCAGTTCTACTCAATAATAGCTTAATCCACTAGCCATGAGTAAACTAGACTCATAGTTTGAACTGCCATTATTATGAGTCTCAACAAGAGTCCCCTCAAATAGCATATTACAGAGAAATTATTCCATAAGCAATTGTAAATACATGCATACTCAGACATGCAACCTCGGCATTCCTCCTCTGCCCAAAAAAATGTCTATGACCTATATTCTGAGCTTCAATATTCGGTCACAAAAAATTCCTAAACATGGCCATAGTTACCTCCGTAACTAAGGAAAAGGATGATGTGAATCCACCAATATCAACGCCAAACCCGGGACAATATTTCTCCACGTGAGATGTTTCCCTTGGATGGCATTGCTCCAGAGGAGAAATCATGATGAATTTCCTTAAAGATCTAATTCAAACCTATAAATTTGTTGAAAATACATAGATGTAATTAGTTACTATGTTCGTGGAAAATGAAGGATAATAAACCCACTGCAAAATCATAAATAATGCCACTACAAATTTAGAGTGAATTGATATAACTACACAAAATTGATGAGAAAACTGCAAATCACCTCAGAGAAATCATATTCATGGTGTGCTAAGATCTGCAAAATGATGGAATAGCCTACCCATTAGGAAAATAAACTCAATGGGTACAATTTTCATGAGTTTTTGAGTGGGTTAACGTAAAACCAACACATTCTAAACTTCAGAATCGAAATGATATTGAATCACAGACGCCTAGCACAGGGATTGCAAATGTTATGGCTTTCTTCTTTCAGGCTTTTATTATAAAAACCCTAGATTAGAAAGCAACTCGAACCTTACCCAGTAATTTCCAAATTGTAGCGACAACATAGATTTTCCAGAAGTATTTTGAGCTTGTTTGAATACTTTGGCTATGTTACAGCTGATTTTACCACACATGGTGGATCACACCTTTATGGCCTTCTCTATCCCTCTGCAGACTCTTTAGATCCCATGGACCATTTTTGTACCTTTGATGTTTCCAAGATCATCCCTAAAAACATGCATTATTTGCTATACGCGACTTTTAAACCTATTCTCGTGTATATACGTGGATATGACCCTCAAACCCGCGTACATCGAGATGTGTGCAAAAGGCCAAATAGTTTTGGAGTTTTCCTTGATGTGGATCCAAGTCACTTGCCTCTTGGCCTTCCATATGCCTTAAGATCGCTCGGATTTGACCTTCCATTACCCGATTGAAGCACTATATAAGGAACCCTTTGGATACATTGAAGACGAAAGAATTGAAAAGCAAGAAAACTATAGTCCATTGTTGTCGGAGCTTATACTTGAGTCTGCATCCCTTTGTCCCTTGGAGCACTTTGTGTTCTTCCCAAGCTTGCCTTTTGTTTGTGAGCTTGCTATCTAGAGATGGAGGATTGAAGTGGTGGAGGCCTAGGTGGAGGACTGAGTTTCTCCGGTTCGCAGACGTACCGATAGAGGCTATCACTATTGTAATCTCTGATTTATATTAATAGAAATATCTTTTCCTGTCCAATAATGTGTATTTAAATGAGTATTGAATCCATGGATGCTTTTAAATGCTTATATGTTATTGATTGTATATGCTAGAGTAGGTCTAACACAATTATATAGCATGCTTGTCTTGTTTGCTGAATGTTGAGAGAGCAAATTGTTAATACAAGTGAGAGTGGAAAAGCTCAACGAGGATCTACATCAACCATCCGGAATAAGGTAGGTTTCGAGATCCTTTAGTGTTAGATGTTTGGTTTCTCTTGCATATGGGAAAGGATTGATTTCTGCGGTTACTATGTCTGTTGTGGTACCCCAAGCCATAGGAAGTTTTCTCCATAACAGGCTATCAAAATATAAGAACAACAACAACTGGAAGATTAACCATTTGAAAGAACGCAACCAGCATTGAAGTTTCTTGCACCTGCTGCCACCTATATTAATTAATGAATATCATCAATCTCATCGTTAAATAACTATTATGTCATGTCTTTCTTTATCTTGTATGTTTGTGGTGTACAAACTATGCATTTAACCAATGCAATGCAATCAAATCTCGTAGTAGTGACCCTAACCTCAAACAGAGAGGGTAATTCAGGGGAAGAGAAGTTCAACTTTTAAACTATACTGTGAACACAGTCTTTTCAGCTTTTCCATACCAGTATAAATCCATGCTAAATTAAGATTTCTTCTGCATTCAAAACTTGTTTTTTATAATTCCAAATCAAATTTATTTGAGCAAACATAGATTGGTTTTATTATTTTATTAAATATGTGGGTTCTTACCTAATTGAAATTTTGTTTCAAGAAGAATACATGGGATTTATATTTTAATTCTTTCACGACCTAATTGAAATTTTGTTTCCAGAAAAAATACAAAGACAGAGGATTTATATTTTAATTTTTTTAAAGATAATAATAAATGAAAGTTAAAAGGTTATCGTATAATTTATGGTATTTGGATCTCCTTTATTTTATAAATGTATTTTTATAATTGAAAAATATTGAACCTATTAAAGTTATGATGGGGATACTAGGGCTACCAATTAGTCTTCTTCTTTTCAAGTAGAACAGGAAAACCACCCTTCATGCGTGCAGTCAAGTTGTGAATGAGCTATGTATTTAACATGGCCTAATATATTCTTCACCGTTTGCTTTCACATTATTCCCACCCTATGCTACATGAATTATCTAAGAAAATCGTACTCGCAAGAGATGGCACTGAGTTGGGCTCGACCTTGCGATGGTATCGTTGTTCTCATCTCATCCCAACATTGTTTCTCTCATTTTATGTTACTTTCAGAATTCAACACAACTCTTAGAGAAATTTATGTGTCGTCAACACATCTCTCGCAGAAGTAGTCATGTCAAGTTTCATTTCTTCATATTTTCACGGATTTAACTGAACATTAGTGGGTGAATAAATTTTGTTCTTTGGCCTTAATATTTTACAACCTACTCTTTCGTGCATGACTTTTATCATCTCATACAATATGGCTTACTACAATACTTCAAGTTAGCTATAAAACTTCATTACTTTAAATAATATTAGATGACAAATCCATGAGTGTTGCGACTTGCATTCAGTTAAACTTATTTGGTGGCATATTTTATTGGGATCTACGTGTATGTTTTGGTCATGTAATTATGTGTGAAGAGAAAAGGTAAAAATAAATTCAATGGAATTGTTACATCTATCAAAACTACTTGTGTCCCATGATCTACAATATGTGCACGGAAGGGGGTGGGCTTCTGCATCCATTACATCATGAAAATTAAGTAACAAGCTACAAATGTGCTACAAATGGACATCCTGATTATATGCTATCAATATTCAATACGAAGATTAACTTGGGATATTAAAAACTTGAAACAAAATATTTTCGTCACCTGTTAACCTTATTTGGCCATTCAATGATCTTCAATACATGAGATTATAAGAGGACCCACGTGAATGGTCGACATGAAAAATGGTGTCGCTTGTGAAAATTATGACGTGCAGAAATTGTAATTTCTTGCATAGTTCAAGTTTCAATTTCAAATGTATAGTCTCTCCACGTAGAGGTCAAGTCTCAGTTTCAAAGGTATAGTTCCTCCATATCCATGGGTTTCAAGATTCTCTAAAGCTACCAAAAACTTTGAAAACTCCTATAATGATGCCTCTTGGATTTTTTTACTTTTTTGCTTTGTAAGATTTCATTGGCATTCAAAGGAACGAGGTGAAAACATTGACTTATTCACTTAATGTTTTCAAATTTAAAAACTTTATATACAAAAACCTTTTGGAGGAAACTTATTTTCACTTATGTGGCAATTTAGATATTTGTTGTAACTTATTTTCACTTATTTTCCTAGACTTGCTTTCATCACATAAACTTAAATCATCTACACACAACTTTCTCTCATTTTTTGAAACATATCAAAGTTCTCTTCGATGTTTCATTTCCCCACTTTGGGAGCATGCTAGTTTTATACTCTAAATTAATCCATCATTGAATTGGTCAGCAGATTGATATCCTCCGAGTTTTTTCTGTATTGGTTGCACAAGACAGCCACTGGAAAGGATTGAGCTAAACTCTAGATCATTTGCATATTTGCCGATTAAATTTGCTGGAATCCGAGGAGGATTTTTAGCTGAAATTACGATTTTGGTTGCTGAAATTGCAATTTTGGTTGCAAAAATAGATTCAGCGCCTTCAAGAACCCCTGAGGCACCTCGATTATGCAATTTCAACAAACAGAAACTGCAGTTTCAATAATTCTTACCAAATTTTGGTCAAAATTATGGCAAAAAAATGGAACAAATGATGTAGAGTTTAGCTTAAATCCCACACGTGCGAACACACGAGTGCATCCAAATTCCCGCATCCACCACCTTGACGGCACAAGTACGGTTCCTCAACTTAGGTCGACATAAGTTGGAGCTTTGCACAAGTGAAATTGGGAAAATTATTATTAGTTTATATTATCTTTAGATTCATTCATCTTTGAGAGCAACAAACAATTTAATGAGAAGTAAATTTATTGAAACTAAAGCATAGATGTGGTTATTGTATTATATATTTTTGTGTGTGATTAGTTGGATGGATTTATGTAAGTGATTTAGTATTTTGAGTTTTATTAAAAAAATAATTATAGAATTGATTAATTTTTTTTGTGTATACTTTGTTAATTTCAAAATATAAAATTAAAATATAAGTTTCAAAATTTTAATTCAATTATATTTGGTTATAAAATATATTTTCAAAAACAAGTGAAATAAACAATGTAGTTTCTTAATAAGTGTCTCTTAAAATAATATCAAAATTTTTTAATACTTCCTTCTTTCTAAAAAAAGCTAGTAAAATTGTTTAGTATTTGCCTCTTAAAAATATAACAAGAATATCTCATAGTCTTTGAATATCTTGTACTAAATCATTGGTAACATAAATAAGCTAACATATTTTGGATCTTATAGTTGTTGAAATAGATATAGCTATATTGTTTTTTATGATACACTTAATAAATTCAATACAACCTTATATATTTTTATTAAAATAGAATGTTTTGTACTATAAGAGGTCAATTGAACAATGCTTAAAGATATATGTGTTAGATATTAGTAGATTAGTAGTGTCAATCATGGAATACTATATTGGACCATAGTATTCTATGTTTGACTATAATCAACTATAGTAGGTAGGTAGTTAATGGAATAGTAGTTAGGGCACATTAGTGTGTTGGTTGGTTTAGTTAAGGGGCTTGTAGATAATGGATAATGGTGAGGGGGTGTGTTGGTTAGTAGGTAAATGGTGAGTAAATGATTTAAGGGATAATAGGTTAGGTGTTAGGGGGTTCATGGTAATAGGTTAGTGGTTGATGTTTGACTTAAGTTATTAAAATTAATAGCAAAGTTGCTTAGTACTTGTCTCTTAAGAAAAAATTGATTAGAAGATAGGAAATTTTGAATTGTAAAGATTAATGTATGCTTCTTAAAGAAAGTTTGATAAAACATATAACAAATTTTGATAGCAAAATTTTAAAGCATAATATAATAAGTGTTATGATAATTTGAACTTTAATCTTAATAGAAAAATAGTGTATGCTACTACTCTTTGTTATTTAAATATAACTAGAAGTTATTTAATAATAGTCTATTATTAAATTAGAATTTCTAAGTTACTATTTGTATGTTATTACTATTTTTTTATAATTAAATGGATATTTAAAGATAATTGCTAAAAAAACAATAATAATTGATACAATTAAGAGGTAGATATTGATCTAAGATGACAATTCATTTCCATGTTAATTACATGAAAACTTAATCTCTTATTTTATATGTAAATAAATATAAAAATTAATAAAATCATTTTAAGTATAATATTTTAGATATAATAAAATAAAATATGTTTTTCAAAATATATATTTTTATAGTAATGATAATAAAAATTGAAAAACATTAAAATCTATGTTATGATGATGATGATTAACTTTTACTTACAACGACTTTGAACTATCAAACCTTAACAAGAAATAAGGGAATTATTTGGTTTACTTTAAAATTTTATTCATATGTTCAAAAAGCTTGAAGAAAACCTTTCCTAACTCACTATAGTTTTGGCAAGTTGCAATGTTAAAAACATTTGGACTGGATATTCTAATACGATTTTGGAAAATATCTCCACACACATCATGGATCATATTCACGAATGGCATAGATGCAGGGCATTGTGCAAAATAGAAATCCAACCTGAATTCTTGTTGGATTAGTTCCTTGAATCACTCATTCCTATGATCGCCATGGATGTGGAAACGACTATGCCCAAAATTGAAGAACATGCCATTCTCAAGGCCCAATATTTTGATTTGATAGAAGCTCGGTCTAGGTATTTATATATGATCATCCATGATTTCCCTCGGCATTGTTATGTGAACCAAGTTCCTCCTAGAACATCACACTTTGTTGATAGGCTTATAGGAGTTGTTTCACATCAATGAAGAGTTCCCCAACCATATGTACCTATTCCCTACAATATGACACAACAGTACCCATTGACACCTCAAGTATCAATGGTCCCTCAAACAACTATGAATCCTCCATTTGGATAAATAATTTATGGACCCCATAGCCCTGTATTCCCAAATGTAAGTTTAACACAACTTGGTCCACCACCCCCACCCTGAATAGCACCAGAAGATATTATTTTTGTGTCTTACGAAGCACCTAATCCATATCTACCTTCCCCCATTTATAAGCCATATTTTGCATTACCTTATCCACTTGGTACTCACCCCATGTCTCATGTTGGGGTAAATTTTTTCCAACCTTCCCCAACACAACAAACTCAGGAATTTCAGCAATTAAACATGGCTAATCCTAGTTATCCAAAAAATCATGGGAAGGAGAAAGGAAAGAACAAGCAAAACCAATGGTAAGGGCAAGGGGGTGATCCCCCCCCCTTAAAAAAACCATAACATGTGAAATTAGAACCAAAATGAGGGGATCAATAATCCCCTAAAGCAAGGAAAGAATCCAAACCTTAGGATCAACTTCCTTTGTTCCATGTGTGGAGAATACATACATTATAGGCATCATTTCCCATTGATACCAGAGTGTCAATAGTTCATCGAGGCTAGGAAAAAGGTTGGTTCCAACCCTCACTAATACATTTGGGTGGATTTTTCCACGATATATTTCCACATTTTGAACATTCGTGGATTAATACTTCATTTTTTTATCATGGCGGAAAAAGCATGGCAATATCGACGTTTTTTTAATTTTCAACGAACTTTCGTCTCTATATCGACGATATATGGCTATCTTTGCACACCCGCCAAACCAATGCTAGCTTTCAATAGCTCTTGGTTGTTTACGCGCGGGTCAACTCATGCATTTTCATCCACATCTAACTAAGAAGATCTCGCTATTTGCATAATAGAGTAAACTTGTTATGGGTGAGAAGTGAATTCCAGCCCTCCCTCAGTTCATATTCAATCCAGCAAGCATGAAGCTGGCGCTGAACGTCAAAGCAAAAGATTGTTTCTATCTTCTATCTGATCATAGAGAGAAATCCTCAAATGGAAACCCTCAATAATAATAAAATAGATTTTCTTTTTTTCCCCGGTTGTTGCATCTTTTTTCTTGGGTCTGGTTCTGGCTAGCTATGTGTGGTATAATATTTTATGTATATGACAGAAACCGCCTATACCCCCACCTTAGGCCATCCAGGTTCCATTATATTTTTCATAGAGACATTTACACTTGTTCATATATGATGTGGCCATGGATAAATAGTACTTGCCATGAAACTGACTAGCTCATTGCAGCTATCTCTACTACTACAACCTAGTTACCTATATGATGTCAGCATAGATAAGCTTACCTTTTATATTACCAGTTTACAACTCCTTTGCGGGAGCATGCCAAGTTGTATCACTTATCACATTTGTTATAGTTGCGACAAGGTTCTTGGTAATTGATTGAGCGCAAATTGAGCCCGAATTTCTTTATCAACAATATCCAAAACTAGAGAGATCAGTCATACTCTGCAACAATCATCTGGTTGTAAATTCATAAAAGGTAAACATGCATCCTTTTTTGGGGGATACAAACTAACATTTAGGCTCAAAATAACAGTTGTATTCTTTGGGTCATGTACCTTATGAACAAATTTAACAACCCTGCAACTCCCTCCTTTTATTTAAACCAGAGTAATTGCAACAAGAGGGTCCAGTCAACAATGACTCTAGTCAATTCAATTTTTTTTATAGACCCGATGCTCCACTAAGCTATTGGTTGTTGACATAGCGTTAATTAATTCCACAAGAGAAGGATAACTTTCATTTGGACCATTTGGGCCACCTAGTGTTCCAATGCCCAAACTATCAGGGTCTCCTTGTGACTAAATCAAAGTCCATTGCACAACACTTGTTGGCATCAATGAAAACTTCAGCCTGTTAGACACAATGCTCACTGAGAGGGGGGGGGGGTGAATCAGTGAGCTAAGGCTTCAACTCAATTTCAACGTATTTTTCTACCAATATTATCATGCCCACAGCCATCTCTGTCATCAAGTTTGCTTGTCTATTGTCATGTCACCATCTCCTTGTCATCTTTGCACCAACATCTTTGTCTTGCCCAAATCATCTTCAAATGAACACAGAATGGGTCATTTGACTCTCTAGATGTTCCATGCTTGTCATGCTTGCTTTTCAATGTCATTATGCATGTCCTTAGTCATCTATGTCCTTCATGTCTTGTTCCAATTACACCTTGCCATGTCATCATGCTTAGACACCTCTTCGAATCTCTGTTGTTATTTATTATTTTAATGAAATAATCAATTAAAACTTCCTCTAAACATTGCATCTCTCCAATAGTAAGATGTGTCTCTTCAAAAATCTGTCTTAATTATTTTTATTAAATTTCTATTTATTTTTCTAAATACCTTCCTGTAGCTTCTTATTTAATAAACTTTGTTTATTATTTTTCACTAACTTTGAAAGTCCATCTTTTGCATATATGACCATCATAATGCAAACTGAAAGTATGGCTGGATAGCCACCTGAACAAGGATCAGATCCATGTCACCTTTTGAACTTTTTGATACACACACATTATCTGGATATCATTTTAAAATAGACTTCTAAACTGTTTAATTTAACACTTAAACAAAATTGTTTTTAACTTGTAAAAACAATTTTTCTTCTACTTTGGTAGATTGATTTCTCCCTCATGTGATCACCATAAGGAAACCTACAAGCATGGCTAGATATCCATTTCAACAATGAAAAAGACCATCTCACAAGATAAATCTGTTGACACACACACAACCTCTGGCAAGCATTTCAAAATAGCTTCTCAACCTCTTTTGAACATCAAAACATATTTCTTCCCATTTTGGCAGACTCCTATTCCACACGTGTGAACACTCTATGGAGACCTGAAGTCAGGAGCATATGGAAAACTTACCAAATAATGGAGCCATGACATTTGATAAATTTACTTGCAAAATTAAAGCCCTTGGCGGGCATTTCCAACTCACATCTAAAACTCCTATTTTTAACACTGGGTCAATTTTCTTTTGTTCTCATTATGCAAAATATTATTTTTCCTATTTTTGGAAGATTGATATTTTGCATATGAGACTATCATAAGACAACCTAAAGGTATGGCTGGATATTTCATTCAGCAAGAAACATGACTATGCTACCTGATGAATTTTATCATCAAAATAACCCCTCCTTTCGGGCATTTCAAAATGCCTTTTCAAATTTCTGAATCTAACACAACCAATATTCTTGTGTTCTTAAAATGCAAAATAATATTTTTCTTACTTTTGGAAGATTTATATCTTTGTAATAAAACACTCCACAGGATAACTAAGACCATGGTTATATGCAGCCATCAACAAGCTATAGCCTAATACTTTCATATTATTTTTCTCATCATCCTATGAGATAGGGTGGGCATTTCCCTGAGGCCATTGAGACAGTTTTTCCAGTACTGGAATAGTGCAAAATAGCCTGAAACTCTGTTTTGGCAGACCATTATCTTTGTCATCAAACATCTTCTTTGAGAACTGAGACCATGGTGAGATAGCCTCTTCAACAAGCTATAGGATGATATATTCATATAATTTTTATCATACACCTATAAGGTACGGCGGGCATTTTCCCAAGGCCACATGAGACAGTTTTTCCAACACTTGGACAATTTTCTTAGTCTGGTCCAATCTGCCTAAAACACTATTTTTACAGGTTCATAACTTCTTCCTCAGCTACTTCCAAGACAGTCTAAAGACGTGATCAAGTAGGAAAAATATCAATCTAAAAGACCCCCATATGGTGTGGGCATTTTCTTCAACACACAATTTGTGGCGGGCATTTTCTTAAGGCTACCTGAGCCAGTTTTCCAACACAGTCATTTTCAGGACTTTCTCCAAAATTTATTCTGAAACCTCATTTTGGAATATTCAACTTTTTCTTCAAACATGATTAAGTAGAAATAATACCATGGTTAGGTAGACAAACCAACACACTACAAGACCCCCATGTGCTACGGGCATTTACTCTAACCCATAATTTAGGGCAGGCATCTTTCTGAGGCTACTTATCCATGTCATCATGCTTATGCACCTATTCGAATCTATGTTTTTATATATTGTTTTAATGAAATAATCAATTAAAACGTCTTCTAAACATTGCATCTCTCCAACAGTAAGATGTGTCTCTTCAAAACTCTGTCTTAATTCTTTTTATTAAATTTATGTTTATTTTTCTATATACAATCATGTAGCTTCTTATTTAATAAACTATGTTTATTATTTTTCACTAACTTTGCAAGTCCATCTTTTGCATATATGGCCATCATAATGCAAACTGAAAGTATGGTTGGATAGCCACCTCAACAAGGATCAGATCCATGTCACCTTTTGAACTTTTTGATACACACGCAGTATCTGCAGATCATTTGAAAATAGGCTTCCAAACTGTTTAATTTAACACTTGGACAAAAAAAAATTAGTTCTTGTAAAAACATTTTTTCTTCTACTTTGGCAGATTGATTTCTCCCTCATGTGATCACCATAAGGAAACCTACAAGCATGGCTAGATATCCATTTCAACAATGAATAAAACCATATCACAAGATAAATCTGTTGACACACACACAACCTCTGGAAAGCGTTTCAAAATAGCTTCTCAACCTCTTTTGAACATCAAAACATATTTCTTCCCATTTTGGCAGACTCCTATTTCACACGTGTGAACACTCTATAGAGACCTGAAGTCAGGAGCAAATGGACAAGTTATCAAAGAATGGATCCATGAAATTTGATAAATTTACTTGCACAAAGACATCCCTTGGCGTGCATTTCCAACTGACCTCTCAAACTCTTGTTTTTAACACGGTCAGTTTTCTTTTGTTCTCACTATGCAAAATATTATTTTTCCTATTTTGGGCAGATTGATATTTTTCATATGAGACCATCATAAGACAACT
>LPNX010095515.1:41245-122609 GCA_001517045.1 Pseudotsuga menziesii
TAGACCTTGAAGTTCGTTTCATTCTATGTTTTTCTTGATTACCTATTGTGTTTTTATTTTATTCATGGTTTCGTTGTTGTGGATGTGGTGGAGATGAAATGGCTCAACTATCCTTGCAAGCATGAAGCACGAGCTATCCAGGTGAACTTTGGAAATTCAATCTAAGAAATAAAACCAACAGCTATCAAGGAAAAGGAATAAGGGAATGAGATATTTTAATGTTGCCATGCATGTCTTTGCTTGTTTTAATTTCACCTTTGGGGAGTAATTGATCACTATGAGCTATATGATTGCAAGGTATGCTCTAAATGGGAAATATGAAGAGGATATCAAGATGCGTTGGCAAGCGTTGATGATGGGGATGAGGCAGAATGATTTTACTTTCTCGACGGTGCTTCTAAATTGTGCAAACATCAAGGCTTATGATCAAGGTAAGCAATTTCATATCCTCACCATAAAATATGGATTTGATTCATATAATTTTGTGGGTATTTATCTAGTTGGCATGTCTGCAAAATGTGGGTTTGTTTCTAGTTTTGTTCATTCCTTTGGGGCATCATGTCAAAATTCCCATTAATTGACAGTTCAAAGCTAGATTATGAATTTTTTTAATAGGATATGTAAGTGGCTATTGTGTTAATTATAATACAATAACTCGTGCTCTGTGGACTCGAAAACCCAATTATCTTAGGTGCCAAGATAACTCCATGTCATGTATTTTCTTTAAAGGACCACCAGGTATTCTATTTGAGAGGAATCTATGTTGATTGTTACCATTTCAACAACCATTTCGAAAACAAGGCTGTAACAGCCCTATATCAACACACTTCCACCTGCTACCTACAGTATGCAATAAACTACAAACTGTCAAACTTTGACATCCCTCCCTACCTGCAACCAGAGTAAACACCGAACTGAATCAAAGGTTAACTATTAGTTTGATGGTGATATTGTTTAAGAGAGGTAAATAAAGTCTAAAAAAATAAATTATTTGCATAGCTACAAGTCTGGAACATACATTTGGTGGCTGTCCTATATTGTTAAGAATAGTGTTCAAGGTTTGGAGTGGTGTGGTTTACATTAAATGCAAAACTAAAACTCTTATACACCTTACATTGGTAACCTTCCCTGCTTCTATAAAATTGTCATAATTAGAACTGTCATACTGTATTATTGTTGCTATATTTATATGATTCCTCATACTTGAATGGAAGGTTATTGGTTGGTTAAATACTGCAATTCAATTGTATATGGTTACACGGCTAATGATCTCTTGTATGCTAAAGTGCTACTGGATGACCTTGCGACTAATTCCATATATCCAAAATTGAATACATTGACTTGATATCATTTACATTTGCATATGTAAGCACTAAATCAACTTAGTATGTCTTCTTCATTCATAGAAGTGATTGATTTAAAGGCACTGGTCACTAATACAATTGTGTAGAAGATATAGTTGTTTGTCCTTGTAATTAAATAGAAAGAAGGTTCCCTGCAACCAAATGCATTTTCCATGGCACAAGATTCCATGGCTAAGTTTTCGGAAAGACCAGAATAGGTGTCGTGCAATGAACATTTTGGTACAGAAATGTGTGGTAGAGACTAGAAATGTGTTACCAGTTACCACTACCTGCCATAAAGAGAGGTCCAATGGAAACATGTTTCCCCGTATCGTGTAACTTAGGTCTAGAACCGTAAATGGAATTGATTTAACTTCATTGCAATTAAATTTGTGGAACTGCAATGAACTTCCCTAGCCATTATTTGACTAGAATTCAATAAACCCTTTTTCAAAGCTAATATTAAATGTCAAACTAGAAGCAAGGGAATACTCATTGTAAAGGGCAATGTGCAGTAATAGGAAGAAGATAGAGATTACCAAGGAATCTTATAGTCAAACAAAAAAGATGTTGAGAGAGAAACCAACCTTAGTGAGTTCTTCTTGTGAGTGATCAACTGCAGGAAATGTAGTTCTAGTAGGGGCAGCATGACCATTTACAACATTATTGATAGCTGCATCTGCAAAAGGATCGAGTGTGTTTCCACCATCCTTATTTTTTTCAGTTTCCATAAACTCCACCTCCTCCTCTTCTATCAACTGAACCATAAGAGGTTATCATACAAAGATATGCCTACAAATTTATACATCTCAAATGTAGTGGCTTACTAATATAAATTCCTTCATAAAAACCAACTGAAATATCTAATTGTGGTTAAAAACAAGAAGAAGTTGTGAAGAGAATTCACCTCCTCCTCCTCTTCTATCAACTGAACCATAAGAGGTTATCATACAAAGATATGCCTACAAATTTATACATCTCAAATGTAGTGGCTTACTAATATAAATTCCTTCATAAAAACCAACTGAAATATCTAATTGTGGTTAAAAACAAGAAGAAGTTGTGAAGAGAATTCACCTCCTCCTCCTCTTCTATCAACTGAACCATAAGAGGTTATCATACAAAGATATGCCTACAAATTTATACATCTCAAATGTAGTGGCTTACTAATATAAATTCCTTCATAAAAACCAACTGAAATATCTAATTGTGGTTAAAAACAAGAAGAAGTTGTGAAGAGAATTCACCTCCTCCTCCTCTTCTATCAACTGAACCATAAGAGGTTATCATACAAAGATATGCCTACAAATTTATACATCTCAAATGTAGTGGCTTACTAATATAAATTCCTTCATAAAAACCAACTGAAATATCTAATTGTGGTTAAAAACAAGAAGAAGTTGTGAAGAGAATTCACCTCCTCCTCCTCTTCTATCAACTGAACCATAAGAGGTTATCATACAAAGATATGCCTACAAATTTATACATCTCAAATGTAGTGGCTTACTAATATAAATTCCTTCATAAAAACCAACCGAAATATCTAATTGTGGTTAAAAACAAGCAGAAGTTGTGAAGAGAATTCTTATACTATTGTTTAGTACTCTTATTTGATGCTTATGGATGGTTGATTGGATGTATTTGATACTTGATTCTTGGTAAAAGGATATTATCTTCAATTTATTTTTTGATTGTTGATTGGGCTGTATTTCAGTGACCTAGGTTTTGATATCGGCTCCTCCAGCGTTGGCGGCGTATCAGTTGTCATAGGTATCAGCTGGATGTACTGCAATTCAATTAAACCTTGAGTACGGTTGTTAGTTTTTCTTTGATAATGGAAACTTTTTAGATTTTGAAGACCGAATTTTCTATAGCAAACTATTTTTGTTTGCTCGGAGTGGTTTTGAGGCTACTGAGCGGAGCTTTGTAGAAATTGTGGAATGCCAGAGCTAGTCTTGATTTGTACATGCATAGTTTCTTTGAGTAATTAGTGAGACATGGAACCAAGCCATATAATTCTCTGTATAAACTAACTAAATCCCATTGCATGCGTCAATTCTTGCAAATTCTAAGTGTAGGCAAGTGTTGTGATAGAAGATCAACACAATATTCCCTCTGTGGTTTGTCGTTTCTTCTGTCCAAGATGGCAAAATATTCTACCAGGAGGAAAAGAAGCAGCAATGAGGGCTACCTTAGATTGCTTCCTAATAAAAAACCTAAGCTTGAACCTGAGGAGAACAAATTCATGTTCAGGGTTTTGCTTCTTAATGGTTTGAATTTAACTCTGCAGTTGGAGGATGTCGTTGAAAAGATGTCAGTCACCGAGTTTGTAAGGATTGTTAGGAGAAAAACTGAAAAATAAATAATAGAAAATGGATCAAGAAAGATCTAGTGGGGTCCCCAAGTCTATGTGAAAGATGCAATGGGATAACGAATAAATATGGAAACATCATATGCAATGATTCTCACAACAAGCCCATGCTCGTAGCTCTACAGGTTCATCCCTGAACTTCCTCCCATAAAATTTTATATTAAATAGAATTATTTTAATATCACTTATTTGATTGTTGATTGGTATATATTTCAGTGACGTAGGTTTTGATATCAGCTCCTCCATTATTGGCGGCGTATCAGACGTCATAGGTGTCAGCTGGATGTACTACAATTGAATTAAACCCTGAGCATGGTTGTTAGTTTTTCTTTGATAATGGAAACTTTTTGGAGTTTGAAGCCTGAATATTCTATAGCAAATTGTTTTTGTTTGCTCAGAGTGGTTTTGAGGCTACTGAGCGGAGCTTTGTAGAAATTGTGGAATGCCAGAGCTTGCCTTGAGTTGTAAATGCATAATTGCTTTGAGTAATTAGTGAGACATCAACCCCAGCCATAAAATTCTTTGTATAAACTAATGAAATCTTGTTGCATGCATCAATTCTTGCCAATTCTAATTGTATGCAAGCATTGTGATAGGAGAACACAATATTCCCTCTGTGGTTTGTCGTTTCTTGTGTCCAAGATGGCAAAATCTTCTACCAGGAGGAAAAGAAGAAACAACGAGGGCTAACTTGGAGTTCTTCCTAAGAAGAAACCCAAGCCTGAACCTGAGGAGAACAAATTCATGTTCATGGTTTTTCTTCTTAATGGTTTGAATTTAACTCGGCAGTTGGAGGATGTCAATGAAAAGATGTCGGTCGCTGAGTTTGCAAGGATTGTTAGGAGAAAAGATGAGAAATAAATAATAGAAAATGGGTCAAGAAATATCCACTAGGGTCCCCAGGTCTATGTGGAAGATGCAATGGGAGAACGAATAACAATGGAAACATCATATGCAATGATTCTCACAACAAGCCCATGCTCGTAGCTCTGCAGGTTCATTCTTGAACCTCCTCCCCTAAACTGTTTCTATAGTTTTTTTATAAGTCAACAAAAATGTATTTATATGTGCTCTACAAAAGCATTCCATGAGCTCCTCAAAGTGCATTCTGTTAGAACAAATATTTCCATATCTAAATATTATTTACTGGAAATTTTTTTTTTAGTAACTAGGAGAATCGGGAACTGGAGCTGGGCTGGTACTTGCATGACACGTGGTCCAGGGATCCATTCCCGCTACCACTATACCCCTAGGTTCCCCACACTCACCACAAGAAATGGGGCACAGGTAAACCCGGGTGGGATTTGACCTCGTGACCTCCAATTTACAACTAGTGAATTCATAACAACTGAACCGCCAATGAGCCACACCCGTGCGGGCTATTGTGTACTAGAAAGTTAACATTTCATAGATAACAAAGATTTATCTGGATAATTTAGTAACATTTTATTCATATAGTAAGACAACATGACTATATCCTCTTTTTTTTGTTTTATATTGTTTGACAGGATGGTGGTATTAACACTGTCCTCACATTTCCAATAAAAACCTATTTATATGTGTATCTAATATATTTTTGTCTTAAACTTTAAAATTTGTGTGTTGTTTCCATTTTAATACAATGGTTAAAGAAATCTTGTCGAATACAAACACAATTTTCCACATCAGTGAGGCAATGGTATTGTAATATAGCATTTCAATGTGAGTTGATATTCTGGTGGAAAATGTGTGTTGAATAGATTGATTGTTGATTTCCTTCGCAAGACATGTGGAATGTGACTCCAGAACCACATCTCTTGGTGGAATGACCCCAAGAACACTCTTTTCAGACAACATTAGTTGATTTAATTGTATGCCCATTTTATATTTCACAGAGTATTTTGATATTTTCCATGCCTAGCAAAATGACCACTTGTGTATATGTCTAGGAATGGATTGATTATTTAATTTATAAATTTAATTTCCAGCCAACATAGTGGTTTTCCATTTATTAGGACAACTCTTTGCAAGCGGTATGGGCCAATGGACCTGGTGAAAGGCGATTAATAAGGTAAGGGTTCTTGCATTGCCTACATTTTCCCTAGGCATTAATATTTTATATGACTTACTTGTACCTATCGTATAATATAACTTTCCTATTTTCATTTCTATCCTCTTCATCATGCTTCCTATCCAATGTTTGTATAGAAACATAAGAATATCAAACTTAATTGTCTTTGTTGTGTTATTGTTGTACCATTCCCTGCTTTTAGCACTCTTATGTTCTCTCTGTGCATTGCCCACCTCTGTTTTTTAACCACTTTCCCTCTATCCGAATTGTTTGTTTTCATATTTTGGCTCCATTTCTTCATCGTTTCTTTAAATTACTATTCAAAATTGTGTTTTCTTTTTCATTTTCTACCAAAAGCTTGGAATTTTTTGTTCCCATTTATTTTCTACCAAACCAAAATATTGCACGAGAAGCCTTTTTTGCATGGAAATGGAGATGATTTTCCTATCGTCCAAGCTTCTTCCAACCTTCTCATGGGGAAGAGAAGTCTCGAGTTTTAAAACCTAGTAAGAGCAATTATCCTTTATCCTCCATCTCTGAAGCTACCATTTGTAGTTATATTGCAAGTGTATTATGATAGATTTCTTGGTTTGGCATAGGAAGTTTTGTTGGGGTTGAAACAAAGGTATATTGCCATTCTATAGCATTTGTCTTGTAGTAATAATTTTTAGGAATTGCGATGACATTGCCACCTCATGGATCTTGTTTGACAAATATCTAATGTCTAGCTTAGGATTTTCCTATTGAATATTTCTGAAGTGGATCTAGTTATTAAGGAGCAGATTGGGTTTGAACCATTCAACCCTATCTACTCTTTAATTACTAAATCCTCCATGAGATCTGCAATTGACCCCATCTACCTAACTTGGATCTGTTAGACACTAATCGCAGCTTTTATACCATTTTAAATCTTAACTCATCTTTCTTTTATGTTTTATAAGATCTGGAAATTTTTGTCATTTACATGTACTAAACTCATCCCTAAAACATTTGAATCGCATGGTAGGTTTTCCCCAGTTTGTGGCTCGGAATTGCCTTCTGGAAATATCATTAGAGGAAATTTGAGGTCTAAAATGGGTCTCCTAAGGAAAATAATAAAATAATAGTTATTAATTTTGGAGAAAGAATGAAAAAAAAGTACTTTTTTTGTTCGTATTTTCGACATATCTCCCTATGGTTTTACTCAAATTCCGAGGGGAGAGCTCGTTGGATGCGGAATTTAATTTTGCATCCAATGAGTACCCACACTGCATACTTTTGGGGTGCGTCAAAATTATGCAGTGTGGGTACTCGTTGGATACGAAATTAAATTCTGCATCCAATGAGCTCTTTTGCTCGGAATTTGAGTAAAAACACAGGGAGATATGTCGAAAATACAAACTAAAAAAGTAGTTTTCTTTTATGACAAATATGTCAATTCAACCATTATGGTTTACTCATTTTATTGAAATTATATTGGTTCCTGAATTCCAACTCACAAAATTTATTGTTGCCGTGTTTTCTTATAAGGCCCCTTTTAGACCCCAAATTTCCTCTAATGGCTCTATGGCGCTGATTAAATTAAAAGTTCCATGAGACTACACATCAATCACAAGCACTTATTGAAGATCCAAAACTGTGGAAAGGAATGTACCTTTCCACAGTTTTTTAATTTTTTTTAAACCTCCAGGTTTCGTCGCAATATCGTCAAACTTTCATCACGGGTATTACAAAATTGTCGAAACCTCGGGTGGCTTTCCACGAATACTGTCGCTATAGTGACGTAGCTTCATGGAAAAATTATTTTTCAACTTGCAGATTTCGTCGATAGAGATTGGTTTTCCACGGTTTTTCGTGGAAGAAATTTCTGTTCAAATTCCAGAATTCGTCGATAGAGTGACAAACGTTCGTTGAAACTGTTCCACAGTTTTTTGTGGAACCAAAATTTTGCCTGGCAGTTTTTGGCCATATTTTCGTCGTTATAGGAATGATCATTTTTTCAATAGAGTGACGAAACATAGAAAATGAATTACAAAAAATCAATTTCAAGGACACCATATAGAAGACAAGTGGCGGCCAGTTTTCGTCTCTATATCAACGGATTATAAAGTTTGTCGTTATAGCGACGAAATAAGTGACACGAAACATCGTGACCGTTATTTTCGCAATTGAGACGACGAAACGTGGAAATAGCAAAGAAAAACCGTTGCAAATTTGCTCATATGTATTGGTTCCTCCTCACCAACAAATGCACCATGGAAACAACAAGTTTCCTTAAAACAAAATTTCACCAATCAATGAGTTGTTTCTCATCAGAAATACCTTGCCCCCTAGGTGATGGAACCTTCCAAAACATTTACATGAATACAACCAAATCCAACCTTCAGACCCATAATAAATATTATGGAATACCTAACCCTCCACAGAGGGAGGATGTACCCACTACCTCTAGAAGGCCTTTGCAGATTCCATGTCCTAGTAATGACCATATCCCTAGGATCTCAAACCCACTGCTTTGACGAACTGCCCATAATCCCCATATGAAATTTGCTCATAATTACAGCATCTTAGACGATTTGGCCCAATCCCCCGCCATTATTTCGACTTTAGAAGTTTTTCATTCTTTCCCTTCCCAAAATAAGGAAATACTTTCTATTTTAGGTGCAATCGATCCATTTGATTTGTAGTTAATGACCTTTAACCTCAACAATGGAAAACCATGGTTACCTTTTTCAATCTCTTTCCAAATTCAATTTGTTATCAAGAGGATCATCATTCATTGATGCATAGTCATTGAAGGAGCATCTATTTGTGTGATGTCAAAATATGTTTAGAAGCATCTTGTCTCACCAAAATGGGTCCCCTCATCTATATCCCTTCGCACTTATGATAGTAGGATACCAAAACCACAGGGACTATATTGGAATGTCCCCAATGAATTAGGAGGGAATATGGTACTCCTGGATATCGAAGTAGTTGATGCTCAACTCGATTACAAATTCCTTTTGGGACATAGATACATGTATGTCATCAAAGAAATGGCCTCATCAGTTTTATGCATTATGATGTTTCTGTACAATGGGAAAATAGTCACCCTCGACTAGCTCACATATTATGAACCTCATCCTAATTCAAACCTTGATAATATCCTACCCACCATAGGATCATAATAC
This sequence comes from Pseudotsuga menziesii, assembly GCA_001517045.1. Lineage (NCBI taxonomy): Eukaryota > Viridiplantae > Streptophyta > Pinopsida > Pinales > Pinaceae > Pseudotsuga > Pseudotsuga menziesii. Next base: position 50,162 of record LPNX010095515.1, read on the forward strand.
CATTCATCATATGCAAATATTGGTAATGGAATTTACAAATATTTTACCTTGATGGGGGCATACTCTAACCCTCCACCAGTTATCACAACCTCAACATATGACCTCAAGTGCACTATATTCACATTTGAATTTAATACACAAGCCACCTATACATTAACATCTGAACCTGAAAAACTATCACTATACTGAAAAAAAGAAACCATCCCTTCATATCCTTCAATGCCACCAGTGATTCAAATATCCTTATTGTCCCCCCCGCCCCTCATGAATATATGGAACCCCATTTATGCCTACACTCACTTTTCATGGGTTCACTTTGGAAATATCAGTTTAGTATTTAACACTTACATACCCATAAATAGTAAGAAATCCATATGCCCATTTCAATTTCACTCTAGTTTCACCTACAGAGGTTCCATCCATATCAATCCCAACACTAATTTAACACTTCCATACCCATAAATACTAACAAATATGTTGGTGTTTTTTCTGATGACCCGGGTTCAGACTTCCTTGTCTGTTAACAAAGCCCAAGATATTATCCCCCTAGATTATAACTCCACCGGAAACACCTGCTATGCAACTTAAGCCTCACTCAAGATATCTATGGAGACAACTAGAACCAGGTTTCTGCAGTTATGGGAGGGGATTTCCTTATCACATCATCATCAGGCCACTCGATTGAAACCAAGGAATGGACTTCTAACGTCATACATATATCAGAGACTAAATCATATTGTTCCATCGACACACATAGACAAAATGTAAGATATATAGATCCTAACACATATTATTCAAGATTCCACACTATTACACCATTATATGTTTGACAAACTCATAAAAGGTCGTTCACAGCAAACACATATATCATAGATGTAAAGGCACATATTCAACGTGGAAACCCATATGGGAAAAACCACAAAGGGACTCTTCATCTAGCATGAGTAATGTTTAAGCGCCTCTAGTCTGTGCACACACCTTTCAAACCTCTCTTAGGATATTCTTTACAATAGATGAGGTTTTTGTCTCTAACATGCTCTCATATCTTCCTAGTTCTCCCTTTTCCCTTTCTTCTGTAGGTTTGGTCTACTATAGACAGCTTGGATGGACCTTATATGTTTTTTACAATTATTGTTTTACCCGTTGATTGGTTATTAATAGTATGTCGACGGGTTGTTTCTACAAACTCAAAACATATCGTTACATTAACATAGGAATTATTGACCCAATTTACAATCATACTTTATTCCCAAAATAGACTATTAATCTAACTAAATTTTATCAAAAATGGGTCAAACTCCTAGTTTCAACTTGCTCTTCTACTCTTTTATTGAAGCCTTTCCATTACAGCCTTTACTCGTCTTACGACTGGAATCTTCATTTTTTCGAGCAAAAATTATACTATCTTTTCCTAGGGCCAACAGGACCCCAACACTCACATGTGGCTCATCCCTACCCACTTTAGTCTGAGATTTTTGTTCAGTCAAGTTTACTCTAAAACTCCTGATAGATTTTCATTACCACTTTTGCTTCTTGTTGCAAATATTCTTGTACTTTAGGCATTTGTTCCACAAGTTCAGAAGCGATATGTTCTGAAGTTGCTATTTCTATCACACCTTTTCATGGATCCGCTGGATTTTTCTCGTAACCTTCGTTTCTTCAACCTGGAGTGTCACGACATGGTCTGTTCATTGTTGTTGTTGCGTCCGTAGTTTAGAAACTTGTTGTTGTAATATTTTAAAATCAATATCCTTGCCCATTGTTTCTATTGGTGGCAATTTTTTCAATTCAGTCCTTAGCTGATTAAATTTGCTCTGGCAGTATGAATCTTCTCTGTACCTATTCTAACTTCACATCATCCATCAAGGCTTCCCATGACTGAGAAACCTGTACATATGCTTCAGCACAAAGTGACTCGGCCTCCTGAAGCTTCTACATAGTTTTAGTGACTTCCTTCCATCAAGATTCCAATACCTGAGGGGGTGTATTGTGAGTTAGTTTTGTTTCCATCTCTGCGACTTGTTTGCATAGGTTGACAGCTACCTCCACAAGTCGAAAAAATCTTCCATTCGTAACACAAAATGGGAAATTCGCTAAAGAAAATATCATGAATATCGGTATAAAGGTATCTCTCCAACCACACTATTGGGTTCACCTGAGATCCTTCTCTTTCTTCCTGTGCAAGCTCTAGTCCTTTAAAATCCACCCAATCTTGAATTTCTAGCTTCGTCGGGTGCCACAACATGTCCCCACTAAAATGATTCAAGGTCCCAGAAAAAAGGAACCATTTTTTAGCGTGCTTCCAGTCAACCTAGGTTTAGATCCATTTGTTCATCAAATCCTGATATATCATCCCAACAGAGTAAGACCCCTTCGAAAACACCTATAACGCATATGCATTCTCACTCAAGATAACTATTGGGAACTTCTAGAACTAGTTTTCTGTAGTTATGTGGGTATTTCTATTCTCAAATCACTCAAATGAAGTCTGGAATTATACTTCTTGTTATTTGTGTATACATTCAAGATAACATTCTACTCATTCGTCGATACAGATACAACATTTAACATAGAACCCTCATCACATATTCATTCTATCAGCGGTGCGACATATATTTATATATGGGTTTATTTATAAGCATACATTGTGCAACATATTTAGATCTACTAATTCACACCATACATGCATTCGACGTAAACATAATTATCAAAGACACACAAAGACAACATTTAATGTGGAAACCCATCCAGGAAAAAACACAAAGGTGCTCTTCATCTGGAATGAGAAATCGCCTTTGTTCTATGCACTCAACTTGCATACTCTTCTTTAGATATCTTTTATAATTTGCATAGATCTCCCTCCTCTCATGCTCTCGGGTTTTGGGTCTATGTATTTATCCTCTTCTTCTTTCAACATTCGATCCACACACAAATTGGATTAGTCCTCTAACTAAGAAGCTCTCTTCTCCTTTCTATTGTTGATCTACACACATCTTGGATTGATTCTCGAGCTAAACAAAACCCCTAGACCAAAAAGAAATACAATGAACAAACCGACAATCTACAACCCGATACCCAATGTCACAAAACAATGACCAACAATAACTAATAATTATAAACGTGTACACATCTTGGGTTCTCCTTTTTATAATATTTTACACGTATTAATCAACCGAATATTTTCCATTAGCTGACATCCTGTCATTTATATTTCCTTGCATTCAGTTACAATTGAAAATAGGCACTATCGGCCCAAAATACAATTATTCTTTATTACCCAAAGTGTGCTTTAGTCTAACTAAGGCACAATATCCTTTTCAATGTCTCTATTCTTCTTATGTCAACTCTTCTTTTGTTGTAGCTCTTCATCGCAACTCTTCTTTTGTTGTAGCTCTTCTTCCTTCGTGGCTCTTCTTCCTTCACAGCTCTTCTTCCTCCACGGCTCTTCTTCCTTCACAGCTCCTCTAACTTCCTTCCCGACCGAATTCTTCTTCCACTCCTCAGGTGTCCACCTTCTTGCTCAATCTCACTATAGATAGGAAATATCTCATCTTATTCTTGTTCATTTTTCTCAAATATTCTGTGCAACATTACCCAAGGTATCCACGCACAAGGATTTATCCATTGGACTCCATCCTCAGAATCCTTTTTCACATACCAACATCTTTATCCACAATTTCAAGGATTTCATATAGCATCCTCGAAGTTCCTAGAAGAACTCTCTTTATGTTTCACTATATGACTTTATAGTATCAAATGTTATCTTAATAATATATCCCTCCAAAATACTATCAACCCAGAAGTTGACAGCTCTAGATATAGGATTACTAACTCTCTTCCGTCATTGGATCAAATGAGGAATCCACTCTGTGCATTCTCTGCCTTGAGAAAAAATCTTTTGAGTTTCTAACTTCAACACATTCATGTAAGAAAATGGGAAATTCACTAAATAAAATCTCATGAATGTCTATGTAAATATATATTTCTAACCATCCTGTCGGACTCAATTGTGATCCTTTACTTTCTTCTTATGCAAACTCTAGTGCTTTGTAATCAACCCAATCTTGAATTTATGGTTTCTTCAGGTGCCAAAACATGTCCCCATTGCAATGATTCAGGTCCCAACAATGGATCCATTTGTTGGTGTATTTTCTATTGACCCAGGTTCATACTTCCCTATTTGTCAACAAAGCCCAAGATATCGGCCCGGCAAAGTATAACTCCTTCGATAACACCTGCAATGCAAGTGAGTTCTCACCTGACATATCTATGGAGACTGCTAGAACCAAGCTTTTGTAGTTATGGGAGGGGATTTCCTTATCACAACAAAATTAGGCCACTCGAATTAAAGCAAGGAATGGACTTTCAGTGACATACATATATCAGAGAATAAAGCATATTTTTGTTGGTTTATTGGTCAATACTGAGAGGGGGGGTGAATTAGTATTGTTAACTTTTTACTGAATTAACCACTTTTTAAATCTATCATTAAAAACACATAACAACAAGAATACACATAAAACAATTTTAACGTGGAATCCCAATAGGGTAAACCACCAATACATCCTGTAACTACAAAATTATTATTTAAAAATAGTTTTTCCTGCTTCTAGAGACAAGGATGGTATTACACCTTATTTACTAGCAACTACTGGAAGGAGGATACGACCCCCTAGTTTATCAGCTACTACTGAAAGGATGCTATGACACCCTATTTACCAGCTACCACTGGAAGGAGGCTACGACCCCCCTTGTTTATCAACTACTACTGAAAGGATGCTACAACACCCTATTTACTAGCTACAACTGGAAGGAGGCTACGACCCCCTGTTCTATCGGCTGCTACTGAAAGGATGCTACAACACCCTTTTTTTTAGCTATGACTGGTAGTATGCTCCTACACCCTATTTACCAGCTTCTGGTGAAAGGAGGCAACAACCCCCTGCAGGCATGTTTCCTGCACTAACGCAACCCTGCCACCCTAATATGTTTTCTGTAATATGCTAGATTTCTTTTCCCTCCAATATCTGCCTCAATGAGTTTCATGTTGGACATTCTTCTTTACCATTTATGGATGCACCTCAGAATTCATTTCTGCAACTAGGCTTAACACTTTCTGGTGCTTCTGCAATTTCCTTCTCCATAATCAATCCAGGTCGTTGATCTAATTTTGAGTCTCTCTAGTCCATTGATCTAGCACATAGATTTCCTCTTGAAATTTTATTTCTGCACCAGGTTTTTGTTTCAACGATTCCCCACCGTTGATCTCCATCGGGCTTCTTCATGAGCATCGATCTCCAGATTGTGGGATGCAGAAACATAACATTTCATCAAATTGTATCTCGACTTTTCGTAAGCTCCTTTTTGCAAGCTCCTTTCCATAAGCTTCTTTCTGCAAGCTCTTTTCCACAAGATTCTTTTCGCAAGCTCCTTTCCACAAGCTTCTTTCTGCAAGCTTCTTTCCGCAAGCGCCTTTCCACAAGCTTATTTCCACATGTTCCTTCCACAAGCTTCTTTCCACAATTTTTCTTCCTCAGCGTACATATTTTGAGGAGCCTTTCCCAACCTTCGATATTCCGGATTGCAGGTTCATGGAATCTTTAAACGTTATTTCCACATTTTTTTCTGCACCGTCGATCTCTTTTTAGAGAAACTAATCTCAATAGTCTGATCTTGATCTTTTGTGGAACTTTGGATTTTTCGCCTAACTATTGGAATTAATCCATAATCGTCGGATCTAGTGCAGGACTAATATAAGTCGTTTGATCTTGATTGTTGCGGAACTGATCCTTAATCATCGGATCTCGTGTGGGATGCTTCCTGATGGTCGATTTTATATCTAATGCGCATATCACCATGACTTTACAGATATGCACGATTTCTTTGTGAAAATCCTCTACGACTATTTCTAATAGTTTTGAAGATTTGTATACACAGAGAATTTCATCATGTTGTTGATTATAAGGAATTTATAAACACTCTCGCATATATAGTTTCTTTGCTCTTTGATTGTTACATATACTCTACCTCCTGTTCATTTCACTCTCCTGCAGTTCCACACTTCATTTGTCTAACCATATTTGTCATTCATATTGCATATCTACTTCCACTTGACCTCTGTTCTTTGTTTCATTGACCATTGTTTACATCATACTGTCGACACTGTCTTGGAAGTCTTCATATTAGCCATTTATGTTGTCTTATCATCCATGTCCATCTCATCCATTGCATTTTTTATAAATGAACTTTTATGACATCATCATTAGGACACCATCATATTCCATGTCATCATATGTGTCATGCCACATCCTCAACTATTCCATGCCATGCCATCACTATTTTATGATGTCATCATTAGGACACCATCATATTCCATGTCATCATATGTGTCATGCCACATCCTCAACTATTCCATCCCATTCCATCACCACCTTAGCCTTTCACTAAGTTTGTCCTATCATCCTATCGACTGGTTATTCCTTTGTCATTCATGAACACCTTTGACATCAATGACAACTATATACTCAACAATATCCCCCTTTGGCATTGATGTAAACCTCTAAACATTCTCCCCCTTTGACAACAAGGACAAAGGATAACCTGTTATGCCAATGGTGTACCTATTTTGATATAGGATTTCCTGTCTTTCTACTTTCTGACAACTCCCCCTGTCATCATATCTCCCCTTTGTTAACTAAACTATGTTATTTAATCAATGTATTATAATTTATCTTAACACTTCCTTTCTTGCAACAGGTTCTTGGATGATAGCTTAACTGATAGATCCATGGACTTCCCCTATTACTGTACTTCCTCTCCTTCGTACAATTTTTTGTGACAAAGTTTACACTCAGTATTTTTTCACACTTTAATTCATAATTTCTCTTATGTCATCCATACACCAACCATGATCACCCATCATCTTTGAAGAAGATAGCTTTCAATATACTTCAACATTAGACACCAATTGAGGTTTTTTTTAGATACCAAATGGAATTTTCTGACTTTAACTCCCCCTGAGTATAAGATCCCTTCTAATGTTATTTTTAGGGTTTTCTTTAAATCACAAGAGACCTTTTTACAAAAGGATCCCACAGTCATCATTACATCATTCTTCATCACCTTCATTTTTATCGGTGTATTCTTTTATATCTCCATATTGCTTTTCCTCATAAAGGATTTCATCCTTATTTATGCCTTTAATATTCTCATTGTTATCTTTGGAGATGTCACTGATGGTTGAAATATTTATTTCTTCTACATCTTTTGAGTCTTCCTTTCTTCTCCGCGTCTTTCATTTTATGTTCTAAGATTTGTGTGCAACATTATTCCTTGTAGGAGTCTTCAGTTTACAATCTCTTGCCATATGTCCATGGTTATTACACTTATAACATTCTATGTCATATTTTTGGAGTAGTGTAAAAAGATTATTATTTCCCTTCAATCTATTACTTAATGACTTCTTCTTGTATCCAGAAACCTTTCTTTCAGTTCTGCAATTTAAGGCTTTATGACCAAAATTATTACAAGAATAGCAGTGACCTAAAAATATTTGTAGATATCTATTTGGTCTCTTGAGTGCTATATTATTTCTATTTTCATGTTGAGAAATTAAGCCTACTTTCTTTCTTCCTTCCTTTTTAGCTGGAGTCTTTAGTACTTCAGCATAGCTTTTCTTACTTCCTTCTTGATTGGTGAATGGGAAACTCTCTGGCTTCTCTTCTTTAATGAACCCTAAACCAGATCTATCATTGGATGATCTTTGGTTGTTCAGAATGTCATCTAGAATCCTTGAGTTGTTCTTAAACTTTGATTTAATGGATTTTTCATCAACTCCTTCTCTAAGTTGAGTAATTTCTTTCTCAAGTTTTTCAGAATCTTGAATTCTCTTCCTGAGCAAAACTACTAGGTCTTCCTCGCTCTTCTTGGTCTCTTGAAGTTGGTTTCTCAAATCGGTAATAATATGATTTGTATCTTCTTGGTATTTAGACAGTTTCTCTTTCAAAACTTTGTTTCTTTTCCTACATCTTTCAATTTCATCTACAGCGGCCATGTATTGAGCTTCTATGTCCACTTCTAATTCCTTATTTGAATTTGTTGTTCCGATAAATAGGATTTCTTCGTCTTCACTAGTCTCCTCATCTTCACTCTCTTCTTTGGAATAGAAGTTCTTTTTTTTCTTAAACTTCTTCTTACCCTATGAAAGAAAGATTATTCATGGTCACTCTCCTCTTGTTTTGGGTAGGAACACTTATGGGAAAAATGTCCAATCCTTCCACAGTTAAAACATTTCAAGGGTAGCTTAAATTTTTATTTCCCAATGCCTTTCTTAAGTTTATTTACAAAGAGGGCTTCCTCATCATCTAGATTCTCTGATTGATTTTTTGAAGAGACTTTAAACAATTCTCCTTTCTTTTAGGTTTCATTTAGTCTAGTTCTCATCTCATACATAGTGAGAATTCCATGCATCTCATCTACTGTCATTATTTTAAGGTCATCTCATTCCTCTAGGGTGGAAACCTTTGAGTCGTATCTCATTGTTAATGTTCTTAGTATCTTGCTTACCACTTCTTTTTCTTTCAATTTTCCTCAAAGATCTCTAATAGCATTAACCACCTCATCTACACAAAGAAGGTATTCCCCAATATTCTCTTCTTCTATCATTTTGAGGCTTTCAAATTGACTTTTATATGTGTGCAGTTTGGATTCTTTGACCTTAGATGCTCCTTCATAGATAATCTTCAACTTATCCCAGGCTTGTTTGGCAGAAGTGCATTGCATAACCTTAGTAAACACAGTGTTTCTTAATCCACCCAAGATTGCATTTAAGGCTTTGGCATTACCTTCATATTCACCTAATTCAACTATGTCCGTAGGGTATTGGTTTCCTATTTTAACCTCCTTTTATGTTGCTCCCCAAACCTTCCATTAGATGGAACCTCATTATTACACTCCAGTATGCATAGTTTTCTCCTGTAAATAGTGGAGGTCTGTTAGTGGCCAAGACTTGTTGTTGATCCATAGTGGTTTTATAAAGGATCTACCTTCCAATGGTTAAATTGTGCTGAAGGAACTCGCTCTGATACCAATTGTTGGTTTATTGGTCAATACTAAGAGGGGGGGATGAATCAGTATTGTTAACTTTTTACTAAATTAACCAATTTTTAAATCTATCATTAAAAACACATAACAACAAGAATACACAGAACACAATTTTAACGTGGAATCCCAATAGGGTAAACCACCAATACATCCTATTACTGCAAAAATTTTATTTACAAATAGTTTTTCCTGCTTCTACAGACAAGGATGGTATTACATCCTATTTACTGGAAACTACTGGAAGGAGGCTACGACCCCTTGGTTTATCAGCTAGTACTAAAAGGATGCTATGACACCCTATTTACCAACTACCACTGGAAGGAGGCTATGACCCCCTGTTTTATTAGCTACTACTGAAAGGATGCTATGACACCCTATTTACCAGCTACCACTGGAAGGACGATATGACCCCCCAGTTTATCAGTTGCTACTGAAAGGATGCTACGACACCCTGTTTTGTCAGCTACGACTAACAAGATGCTCCTACACCCTATTTACTAGCTTCTACTAGAAGGAGGAAACAACCCCCTACAGGCCTGTTTCCTGCACTAGCGCCACCCTGCCACCCTAATATGGTTTCTGTAATATGCTAGATTTATTTTCCCTCCAATCTCTACCTCAATGAGTTTCATGTTGGAAATTCTTCTTTACCATTTATGGACACACCTCAGAATTCATTTCCGCAGCTCAGCTTAACGTTTTTTGGTGCTTCCACAATCTCCTTCTCCAGAATCAATCCAGGTTGTTGATCTAATTTTGAGTCTCTCTGGTCCGTCGATTTAGCACATATATTTCCTCTTGAAATTGTATTTATGCACCAGGTTTCTATTTCAATGATTCCCCACCATTGATCTCCATTGGGATTCTCCATGAGCATCGATCTCCAGATTGCGGGATGCGGGATGTAGAAATGTAACAGTTCATCAAATCGTATCTCGACTTTCCAAAAGCTCCTTTCCGCAAGCTCCTTTCCATAAGCTTCTTTCTGCAAGCTTCTTTCCAAGAGCTCTTTTCTGCAAGCTTCTTTCCAAAATCTCATTTCCGCAAGCTTCTTTCTGCAAGCTCCTTTCTGCAAGCTTCTTTCTGCAAGCTCCTTTCAGCAAGATTCTTTTTGCAATCTCCTTTCGGCAAGCTTCTTTCCGCAATTTTTCTTCCTCATCGTCGATATTCGGCAGAGTATTTCCTGACCCTCAATCTTCCAGATTATGGGTTGCAGATTGCGGGTTCATAGAATCTTTAAATGTTATTTCCGCAATTCCCTTTCCGCATTTTTCTTCCACACCGTCGATCTCTTTTTAGCGGAACTAATCTCAGTCGTACGATCTTGATATTTTACGAAACTTTGTATTTTCTGCCTAACTATCGGAATTAATCCTTAACCATCCAATCTAGTGTAGGAGTAATATAAGCCGTCTGATCTTGATTGTTGTGGAACTAATCCTTAATCATCGGATCTCATGCAGGATGCTTCATGATGGTCGATTTTAGATCGAATCGGATCTCACCATGACTTTGCGGATCTGCACAATTTCTTTGAGAAAATCCTCTGCGACTATTTCTAACAGTTTTGAAGATTTATATACACAAAGAATTTCATTATGCTGCTAATTATAAGAAATTTATAAACACTCTTGCATATATAGTTTCTCTGCTCTTTTATTCTTACATATACTCTATCTCCCATTCATTTCACTCTTCTGCAATTCCACTCTTCATTTGTCTAACCATCTTTGTCATTCATACTGCATCTCTACTTCCACTCGACCTTTGTTCTTTGTTTCATTAACCATTATTTACGTCATGTTGTCGACACTGTCTTGGAAGTCTTCAGATCAATCATTCATGTTGTCTTATCATCCATGTCCATCTCATCCATTTCATTTGCTATAAATGAACTTTTGTGACATCATCATTAGGACACCATCATATTCCATGTCATCATTTGTGTCATGCCACATCCTCAACTATGACATGCCATCACTATTTTATGATGTCATCATTAGGACACCATCATGTTCCATGTCATCATATGTGTCATGCCACATGCTCAACTATCCCATGCCATGACATCACTACCTTGGTCTTTCACTGATTTTGTCCTGTCATCATATCCATTGGTTATTCCCTTGTCCTTAGTGAACACCTTTGACATCAATGACAACAATTTGTTCGTCGACACACATAGACAACATGTAAGATATATAGATCCTAACACATATTAACCAACATTTCACACTATTATACCATTAGATGCTTTACAAACTCATAAAAGTTCATTCACAGCAAACACGTATATCACAAACACAAAGACACATATTTAACGGGGAAACCTATATGGGAAAAACCACAAAGACACTCTTCCTCTGGTCTACATACACAGCTTGCATACCTCTCTCAGGATCTTATTTACAATAGATGAGATTTTTTTCTCTCTCATGCTCTCATGTCTTCCTAGTTCTCCCTTTTCCCTTTCTTCTCTAGATCTGGTCTCCTGCACACAACTTGGATGGACCTTATATGATTTTTACATTTCTTGTTTTACCCATTGATTGGTTCTTAACTATCAGTCTCCAGGTTGTTTCTACAAACTCAAAACATCTCATTACATTAATATAGGCACTATAGACCCAATTTACAATCATACTTTATTCCCAAAATAGACTATTAGTCTAACTAACTTTTATCATAAATAGGTTGAAGTCCTAGTTATAACGATCTCTTATCCTCTTTTTTCGCAACCTTTTCCCCCACGGTCTTTGCTCATCTTGCGACCGGAATCTTCATGTTTTCGAACAAAATTCTGCTATCGTTTCCTAGGGCCAACAAAATCCATACACCCATTTCAATTTCACTCTAGTCTCACCTGCAAGTGCACCATCCATATCAATCCCAGCACAGATCCAACCTATGACAATGCTATTACCGATAGTGGCATTAAGAAACTAAAGTTAGAATCAAAGAGTCAACACAACCCTGCCACTAGTGGCATTAAGAAACTAAAGATAAAATCCCTAGTAGTACCAAGCAACTACCCCCCCCATGGCCCAATGAGTCAATAAACCGTGTGCTCTGTGTGGTAGATTAGGGCACACAACAAACCTTTGCCCCACATTGTTGAAGCTTATTAGCTTACTCAATATGCCTATAAGTTCTACCCACGCAACCAATTCTTTAGCAAGGAGCATGCTAGATACTCCTTCAATGGCCACCTCTAAGCCAAAGAACAAAAAATTACGCACTAATAATGCATGCACAAATTGTTTTCATTTTTCCACTATACGCATTATTGTACTAAACTCCCTTGATTTTTGGATGCATTAACAACAATTTGTCTCACACACCATGTCGTTGAAAAACCTTAACCAAACTCTCATGAGACCGCCTCTATTTACTTTATCACAACGTCTTAGGAAAATGAGAATCATGAATGCTGCTCATTATGTGGACTCCATACTCACACGATTCTAATTAACAAAGATGTGATCCCATGTAACCGCACCTTCTAGCTGCCAAGATCTACACATATATGATCACGTACTACACATCCGTCAATCATGTGGGTTGTTACCTCACTGTTCATTTTCAAATCCCATTTTGTGCATTGAATGAGTCGTCATCTTGGAACAAATGTAGTTCAGGGACAAATCTACTCCTCCGTTGGAAAACTCACCATCTTTGCCACAAGAAAAAACATTACCCCCAGAAAAAACATTACCCCCCACAGGGAAAATTTCGATGATCCACAATTTTCTTAAAGTGTTGAAATCTTGGTGAATCTTACTAGTTTTTAAATTTTTTTAAACAAACATAAGTAGGATTGAATGATTTTAACACAATTTCTCTTTAAAACAATTCTTAAATTTCCAACCATAAAATGTTGGGAAACATTTTTCAAGAAAGATTCAAGTTCTAAGGGTTTTATATAGTTTCTAGAAAATTTTGGCATTTTTTAGATTAAAAAACTTGCATCCCTTGGAATTCAGGAGAATCAATTTAGAAAAAATGGAAATTGGTGAATCAGTTTTTGGAAAAAAATGTCAAAAATTATCCCATGGGATAAATTTCGCCCATAAAATTTTGTGACCCCGCACACACGATACAAATGACCGTGTTGATATATTTCACATATCATCATTGTTACTCATGTCTACAAACGATGACAATTTTTCTTTACCATCATAGGGATATCTCGGTACAATGTTGGTGCTCACTCATGTTGTGGTAGATGGCATGGACCCATCTTTGTGTGAAAAAAACCTCACATGATCTTACATAGTCAAACAATTCTTACCCAAAGGATCATATGTGTTGGATGACCCGAAAGGGGGCCTTTTGAACATCCATATCAATGGGTTGTACATGAAGAAATTATTCTCATAAGTCAAAATGCTTGGTAGAACGCACAGACATGCAAACATCTGTCATAGATAATTTGTACATATTTCCAACATCGATGGTTTCCACAAAACCATCACATATTGGGTGACACCCCTACTTTAGGTACATTTAGTTTCTTATCAATTATTTATACATTTGTCAACATTCTTATCATGATCATTATTATTCTTGGGTACTTACATCATGTGTGCAATATTTTTTCCAGGAAGCAAGCTCCCCAAATGATGCATGAGACACACTCACAAGTATATCATCTCGACTTTTCATATAGGCAACCTATCCCCTCTATTTACATTGCACTTATCCAATAATCTCATTGATATCCCTAAGGCCCCATTACTCGATAAAGGCTCATCATCAATGTCATTATCGAGAGATAACATGACTCCCCATTGGTGTGCATACCATTACAAACCCCTCACACTTTGCACCTCGTGACATTGAACCACCAAATCCCTGAAATCTGATAAATCATCAATTTTTCCAAGTTGAAATCACATATCATCACCTTACATTTCGTCAATCACACTACCCAAATTCTTTGACACAATGTTATGATTATGATTCATAGATAACCTCTCATCCCCCTCACGATCAATATACCATCTGAGTTTCCCTTTATATCATCAACCCCCAAGAAGACCATAAAGGGGAACCACCCTCAGAGTAGCATTCAATCATTCCCCCACGAACGCTCTGCATGGAATTTATTCACTAGGAACCCATCTTCTCATCTATACAAAACAACCACATAATACTTTTTGTATAAATTTGTTTCTTGAATCATTCAAAAGCGTGGGAACCCCATCACATCACTCTTTTGTAAGAATCCCATAGTTACCGTTGATTGATATACTTGAGTCCATATAACCCAAGAACCTTCATTATTGTCATCCAAATACCCTACTCCATCATTAATACTACATCTATGATAAAACATTCATATATAGTATATTCCCTCTGTTACACCCTACATTACCACTTGAAGTATGTGTAAGCCACTCACTCAATTTATGTCGATCAATGGAATTCATGAGCCTCAAGCTTATCAACTAGTCTTGTGCAAGTCTATCAATGTCCCAGTTGGTTACAAAAAGATCTCAGTTCTCATGATAAGACCCTCATCTTACCACTTGCTTCAGCTGTCATTGACTTTATATTACTTCATTTAGAGAGTTGAAGTAGTTATGATTGTGTCTTGGGATCCCTTCTCATGATCAGAATAAGGGATCATCTCAAGCTGAGCAGAGAGAGACATCAATGCTCTCTAACTCAGTGGTCTCCTCTATACTCGACACTTACAAGTTCATCGCATCAGAGGGAGTCGTACATTCTGATGGTAGCAGTGTTCACATATACGATGAACAAAAATTACACATCTAAAATAAGGAAGTTTCCAACCTGACAAATTCATCATTGTTTAAGACCCCCACCCTCATGTGTTGTTTGAAATCATTAGTAGCTCTATTTCTTCAACATCAACAACAACATCAACATTCAAAGACCTAGTTATTCAAATAGGGATTGAAGTCGTCGTCATCCCTGTATCAGAATTTTATAGAGTTGGCACCTGATAATCCTCTTATTGTAATTCCAGTTTGAGATGTTTTCACGAGCACATGGATGCATGTCTCAATTGTATAAAAAACCATTCATTTTTTTTCACCAGACAGTGACATGATTCAACATTCACCACCAACCATCCTCCCTATGGTAGACCTTATTACTTGATAACTTACAGTCTTGAACAAGCGAGAAAGAAACAATGATGCATTCCAGCCATATAGTACCTTCATAACCTCATACATCAGGGGGCACTGTTAAAGTGTTAATCTCATACACATGCGACATTTGGGCTATTATTGCAGAAGGACATCATCAACATACATCATGCAGCTCATTAAAGGCATCCTCATCAAGTTCACAATCATGAATTGAACTTTAGAATAATAAAGTCATTAATTTTGGACAACTACGTGACTTTTGCTTCAAAACCCACATGGATCAGCATGACATATTCTTTCACACCCATATGGTTGTACTAACAACAATACCACCAACCTTATGTGGTGCATTCAAGGCTCACAATAATGCTCTTGGATCCAAAACTCAAATTGGAGACTTCACAAGTTTGGGAGCATTCAATAGATCCCTTCATCTACTTAGAGGACCACTTCATGAGCAAGAGCATTCGTATTGGGAACTAGAAGTTTCAAGACTTACATTTGGACTATAAAAGGAATCCATGGGCATGCATTCATTAGAGAGAAATATAGAGAAAAGTTATGTTGCAATAATTGGTGTGATAGATCATCTTTAAACCCATTTCTTATCATTATTTGGCATACAAGGCTCCCTTATCTTCTTCCTCAAGAAGCAAGATTTTTTCTCCATTGTTTAAAGCTTGCTGCCAAGAATTTGTGTGGACAAAAAGGGACCTTCCCTAAGGGAATTTGTTGGCTACCATAGAAGCCCCCATCCCCTATACGTTGAAACCATTGTAACAATATTTTCCATTAAGAAAATATCATTTGGTTTATAAAACTCTTCCTCTTTCTTTTATTTTTCTTAGTACTTGTCCATTTTTCCTTTTATTTATTTATTTGAATCTTGCTTTTCCATTTGATTTACAGAACACTGACCCACATATAATATTGTTTCCTTTTTGCAACATATAAGGATATAGAAGGGGAGATTTCTCACTCTTATGTCACTTTTCCCTCAACCTGTTCCACGAGATAGGTGCTTCTGTGCCACCAAGTTAATGAAGGTCCACTCCATAAAAATACAAAAGGCTGAATACAGCATGAGTTTTCATTCCAACTTTCACTTAGACTCTTACTTAGGCTATTTTCAACTAAAGTAGCTCAATTAGGTTGATGGAACAAAGCACATCCATAAGAATATTACACTAGGAGGCCAACTCAATGCTAAGGATGCAACATTTTCAGAAGCTAGTGTGATATTTTATAAATTCAAAGAAAATACATGGGCTTATTTTAGCTTTCTCTCAAAGTTCTTCAATTGTCACAAAAACTCATCAATCCGAAAGAATTCATAGATTTCAATTAAGAGAATCATTGAACTAGAATCGAATGGAAATGACCAGCATGGAGGAAAATTTTGCATATATATAATACAATGTAAATAAATAAGCTAACACCGATCAAGAGGAGCCAATAAAAAAACTCCTATTATTGCTTGCATAATAAGTTCGAAGAGATAGATTCTTGTGTGCCAACAAGTTAATGGAGGTCCACTCCACAAAAACTAGAAGGCTGAATACAATGCAAAAATATGATTCAATCCTTTGTTTGGTATATCGTTGTATGGAGTAGGTCAACCATGTTGATGAAACAAAGAATATTACATAGGGATTCCACTCAATGCTAAGGGCCACCACATTTTCAGAAGCTATTGTGATATTTTGAAAATTCAAAGCAAATAGATGGGTTTCTTTCAATTTTCTCTTAAATCTATACAAATGTCATAGAAACTCGTTGTCAAGTCCTTAATGATGGAAAATTACCCCATTTAGTGTGGTGCATTACCCCCTATATTGTGGTGCATTACATATTATTTCGGTTGACTTGGGTCTATTAGTGGGTCTATTAGTTGTTATTGTACACCTGTGTCTCCTATATATAGGAAGGAGATATTCTCATTTTAGTCATCATTGTATATTGTCTTGTCTTATGTACTTAGTACATTGTGTAAGGAGGTTCCTCCGTCAAAGAGGATTTCTATTTATGTATGTTATTCATTATTAAGGTGTGTCTCTCTTATTTTCTATTTATGCCCTTTTTATGTTATTTCTGGGACTTGGTTGCATAACATTCAGTATCAGAGATCTTTCCTCGGGACTAACTTCTACAAAACGAGTCTTATGGGAATTTTAGCTACAAATTTTTTTCTAGAAGTATTTAGTGATAGAGGTTAAAAAACCACTTCTAAAACTTCTGAAATAGCTCTAGTCCGAAATTCAGATCCTGATCCGTTATAGTTTTGGATATATTTGTGGAGGAATCTAAGGTTTTTTACCAAACCAAAACGTAGTCTAAAATAGGTGTTCTAGTCAAAAAGGTCATATTTGAGGCATTTGATATCCAAATTGAGTGAGACCAGTTGCATCCAAAAGAAGCCGAAAAAGGGTATTGGTGGTATAATTTTCAGCTACAGAAACAAAATATTGGACACACAGCATACTGTACAAGTTTGTTCTTCTAGATAGGCCAAAAATAAGAAGCTTTGGGATGTATGCAATAACATTTTTTTGGAACATCCAAATTAGGTCAGACCTACAACATTGAAAAGAGGACATGTCAGGGTACCACAGGACAAATTTTTTAGACTTAGATAAGCTGAAATTCAAATTTTATCTCAGTTACAATTCGGCCATAAAACAGTCTTTTAATCAGGGTTTGAAAAAGGTACGTCATTTTTCAATTGAATAGCTTTGAGCAGAAAGATCTATTTGTGGTAAAACCTAGGGTGCGATATATATAATTGTTCAAAATTCCACCAAAATGAAATGTAAAGAATCACACTCCACGCAAACCCCCATAGGATTCATGTCCAACATACGATGAAATGGAAGACATTTCTTTTAGAGAATCCAAGTTGGAAGATATGATAAAAGTAAATGTGAAAATTAATGACTTAGTTAAATTAGAAAACAAGATGGCTAGTAAAGAGGATCTCAAAGGGATGGATAAAAAAGAGGATCTTCAAGACTTGAAGGCATTGGTGAAGGATATAAAAAATATATTTATTCCTCATGTATCTACTCAAGAAGAGGATAATGAGGAAAAAGAGGACTTATTCTAGTCACTTCTGGAGAAAATTGAAAAATAATTGGAGAGTAGGAAGTTGGAGTCCTCAAAAGTTGATGATTCACTACAACATCATGGGTTTAATTCAGGTCCAAGGAACTACTTTATCCCCAAGATTGACATGAGAAAGTTTGATGGAAAGGATCCAATCATGTGGATTTTTCAGATCGAGAAATTCTTTGATCTACAACAGGTGCCCATTTTGCAAAAGGTAACTATTACATCCTTATATTTAGAAACTTATCAATGTGTATGGTACCAATGGATTTGTGATCGTAAAAATAACTATATTATCTCTTGGTCTATATTCATAGAAGAATTGATTTCACATTATGGGGATATAAATAACAACACCTTCTTTAGCCAGTTGGTAAAGATCAAGCAAAAAGGTCCAGTTATAGAGAACATCAAGCAATTTCAGCAACTAACTCTCAGAGTGAAGAATATTTCATAAGATAATTTGTTAGATTTCTTTATTGGAATCTTGAAAGATAACATTCAACATGAGGTACGTCTGTTTGAACCATCATCCCTAGAGAAGGATTTCATGATGGCATGGAAGGTTTAAAGTAAAAATATGGCAATGACTACTAGAAAGGCCTTCTCCAACACATACAAAGAAAATAATGTTCCTTCTTCTAAACCACCACAAAGTTTGACACCCCAACAACTAGATGAAAGAAGAGAAAAAGTATTATGCTTTAATTGTGACATCAAGTATAGTAAGGGACATAAGTGCAGTGAGAATAAATTATTCTACATTGATTGTGAAGAGGAAGAACAGAACTAAGAGGAAGCATCTCAAGACGAGGCAAATTCAGAAAAAATGGAAGAGAATACTTCATAAGAAATTACTCCCACCATATCTTGTCATGCATTGGTTGGAATTAGCACTCCTCAAACTCTCAAGATCGAAGGATACATCAAAATGAAGAAGGTAACCGTGTTAATTGATTCTGGTAGTACTCATAATTTCATTCACTGTAAATTACCCAAAGTTCTTAATTGATTTGTATATCCAATGCCAGAGTTTCAAGTTATGATTGCAGATGGAGGAACTATAAATTGATCAAGGAAATTCCATAACGTCAATCTTGCTATGCGGGAATATGTATTGAATATTCCAATGATTGCTATCTCAATGGGTGGGGTTGATGTTGTCTTAGGTGCACAATGGTTACAATCATTGGGAACAGTGGCTTTTAATTTCAAAATATTTTCATGAAATTTTCATGGGAAGGAAAAGAATATGAGTTAAATGGTATCACATGAAAACCAAGCAAGGTGATAAGATGTAATGGTATGAAAAAATTGTTGAAAAATGGACATCAAGGTTTAGTTGCACAATTATTCTCATTAGATGTTCAAACCTCAAATTTCATTCTCTCCCCATACATCCAAAGGGTCATTAATAAGCATTCCAAGGTATTTGAAGATATTCCCAAAGGTATTCCACCTATTCGATACTTTGATCATGTTATCCACTTAATTCCAGGAAATGTTCCTCCTAACATCAGACCATACCGATATCCCTATAGCCAGAAGAGTGATATTGAGCATATGGTTGTTCAAATGTTAGAGGATGGCATAATTAGGACTAGCCAAAGGTCTTACTATGCACTCGTGGTAATGCTACCCAATCCAGATGGATCATGGTGCATGTGTCTTGATTATAGAGATATCAACAATATCACCATTAAAAATAATTTTCTCATCCATTTCATTGATGAATTGTTAAATGAATTACATCGAGAGTTTGTCTTCACAAAGTTGGATCTTCGTTTTGGGTATCATCAGATTCGAATGAAGGATGAAGACATCCCAAAAATAGCATTATGAACTCATGAAGGTCACTATGATTCCATTTGGTCTCACAAATGTTCCTTCCACATTTCAAGGTTTGATGAATTCTATTTTCAAGCCTTTCCTTAGAAAATATGTGATGGTATTCTTTGATGATATGCTAATCTATATCAAGACTTGGGAAGAACATATTGAACATGTTGACATGGTACTACATATACAAAGGATAAAGAATTGTATGCAAAACCCTCAAAATCTTTCTTTGGGATAAAGGAGGTAGAGTATTTGGGTCATATTGTATCTCATCAAGGTGTCAAGGTAGACCCTAAGAAAATTAAAGTCATGATGGACTGGCTGATTCCCAAAACCCTGAAGAATATTCAAGGATTCTTGGGTATGATAGGGTACTACCGCAAGTTTGTTCGGAACTATGGAAGAATAGTAGCTCTGCTAACAACATTACCAAAGAAATATGAATTTTCTTGGACTCTAGAGGCAACTCAAGCTTTTCAACAACTCAAAGAGGCAATGTGTAAAGCTCTTGTTTTTGCGACACCAGAATTCACAAAAACCTTTATTATGGAATGTGATGCCTCAGGAAATGGAATTGGATCTATACTAATGCAAGAAGGACACCCTCTTGCCTTCACAAGTCATCCAATCAAGGGAAAGAACTTAGAAGATCCCATTTAAGATAAGGAAATGTTGGCAATACTACATGCCTTGAAGCACCGGTGCCCCTACCTTATATGGAGACATTTCAAGGTTAAAACTGATCATGATAGCCTTAAATACTTCTTGAAACAAAGGTTATATTTAGACGAGAAACAAAAATGGGTGATAAAGATGTTAGGATATGACTTTGAAATCATCTAAAAAATGGGGAAGCAAAATGTTGTCACAAATGCACTCTCCAAGAATGATGAGGATGTTGAAGCATTACTCTATGCTATCTCAATCATCCAACCATATTGGATAGCTGAAGCAAGGGATGAATGGAAGAATGATGAAGAAATATGGACATTCATTCAAAAGCTGCAGCGGGATCCCAGTGGCTCTAATACATTTTGGTGGAAGGATGACTTGATATGGTACAAGGACCACCTATATCTTGGTAAGAGTTCCTAGCTTAAGAAAAAGGTTATTTTTGAATTCCACTCCTCACTGATAGGAGGGCACTCATATTTCTTAAAAACCTACCACAGGGTAAAGATAAATATTTTTTGGGATGGTCTTAAAACTGATGGTCTTAAAACTGATGTTCAAAAATTTGTGACAGAATGTTTGATTTTCCAACAGAATAAAGTGGAAACAACCCATGTCTTCTACAACCACTTTCCAAAATTATTTTCTTGTTTGGGTACTCAACTAGCTCATATCTCATGTTATCATTCTCAATTCGAATGGGAAAACAGAGATCGTAAACAAATTTTTGGAAGGGTATCTTCGATGTTTTTCAACTGATAAACAAACACAGTGGGTCAAGCGGTTACCCTTGGTAGAATGCTGGTATAACACTTCCTTCCATACATCATCAAAAATGACCCCATTGGTGGCACTTTATGGATATCATTCACCATCAGTAAGAGGATCCTATAAGGTTCAAGTAGTGGAAGACCACATGAAGCATCAACAACAATTTCTTCTACTCTTAAAGGACAACCTAAATCTAGCACAAAATCAAATGAAACAACAAGCATATAAACACCATAGTGAACGAAGCTTTAATGTGGGGGATTGGGTGTTTTTAAGACTACAACCATACAAACATATGTCTTTGAAGAAAACCAAGAATGATAATAAAGTATCACCTAAATACTACAGTCCCTACAAGGTGCTACAAAATATTGGTAGTGTGGCCTACAAATTGGAACTACCTACATCTTCACGAGTCCATCCAGTTTTCCATGTTTCTTGTTTGAAGAAGGTAATCAGTGACAAGCTACAAGTTTAAACGATATTACCAGAACTTGATGAGGAAGGAAAAATCATCTTGGAGCCTGAAGAAATCACTGAAATTAGAAATAAACAGCTTCGAAATTGATCAATTCTAGAGTATCTCATTAAATGGAAGAACTTACCTATAGAAGATTCAACATGGTAATATGAGTATATGATAGCATCCAAAACTACTTCAGCGTTGAGGACAACACTTTTTGAAGGGGAGGTGCATGTTAAGTCATGAATGATGGAACATTACCCCATATTTTGTGGTGCATTACCCCCTATATTGTGGTGCATTACATATTATTTATGTCGGCTTGGGTCTATTAGTTGTTATTGTACACCTTTGTCTCGTATAAATAGGAAGGAGATATTCTCATTTTAGTCATCATTGTATATTGTCTTATCTTATGTACTTAGTACATTGTGTAAGGAGGTTCCTCCCTCGAAGAGGATTTCTATTTATCTCTATTAATCGTTATTAAGGCGTGGATTACTCTCTTCTTTTCTGTTTCTACTCTTTTTATGCTATTTCTGGGACTTCGTTGCATAACATTATGCCAACAAGTTAATATAGGTCCACTCCATAAAAACCATAAGGTTGAATACAATGCAAAAATCCATTCAATACTTTTCTTGGGCTATCGTTGGATGGAGTAGTTCAAACATGTTTATGAAACAGAGAATATCCCTAAGAATATTACATAGGGAGGCCCACTCAATGCTAAGGGACACCACATTTTCAAAAGCTACTATGATATTTTAAAAATTCAAAGCAAAGAGATGGGTTTCTTTCAATTTTCTCTTAAAACTCTTCAAATGTCATAAAAACTCACATGCCGAGTCAGTTGAACCAAAACACCAAAAAAGATAAATTATTTGTCTATAAAATGGCTTCGGTTTGTTTGTTGAACAAATACTCTGGATCTACTCCAAACGCTTCATGATATGTACCTATGGAATTAACCTTTTTTACTCATCTTTTATCCTAATATTAAAAACAAACTTCAATTAATATCGCAAAATTATACATTAGCGGTGATAACAGGTATCAAAAAAGATAGTTCCTCTATTATCTAACCTTTCCAATGATATTTGTTGCTAATCAACATTAACTATATCCTTAGCATCGAACATCCACCCCTCCCTGGTTCAAATTGGTCGACCTGGCTACCTAAGTCGAGCAAGTACTCATGAACAAATAATTTAGAGCATGATAAACTCGAAAGGTAGATATTTCAAATGTTCATAAGTTGGGTGGTTTTGTGAATAGTGGAACCTTGGAGCAAAACAATGGAAGAGGAAATAATGCAATTTCCTATAAATTGGTTGCATAGTAAATCCTAGATAGTAAACATCCACTCCCTACTAAATGCCAGTATGTTACGATGCACTACATTATACTACATTTAATACCTCATATTTATGTCCCATCCTTACAGCGTAACTCCCATGTACCTCTAGACACCAAAAATCTGTGGACCATAAAGAAACCACCGATATTCATGATTCTCATATTGTTGGTTTTCTTGGACCTCCTGTACAAATGATCGTTGCAAAGAGTGGCCATTTATAATTGTTCATTAATTATTTTCATATCGATAGTTTGTATGCTTTCCTAAATTAGGGCACATTACAATGAGTTTCATTTTTTGTTTCTAGTTTCATTTGAAGTTGTGTTCTTTGTTTTATATAAGTATGAGGTTGGAATCATCTTCTAGGCTCACTAAAACAAAGATATGGCATTGTATCATACTTTGATGCCACGAAAAGCTGTTTGGATTATTTTAAAATTCCCATGGATGAGGAAGACTTTCAAAGTTTCATTAGGTCGAAAGAAAATGAAGGGAATAGCTTAAACTCACTTAGTATTAAGTCCTTTCAAGCTTTCTCCTAAAAAAAATATTTCAAGACTGGAAACTTTTACGTCGGGATGACGAGAGGCAAAGGAGAAAATGCATTCGATATCACAAGTTATGGATCAACGATTCCTAACATAGTTAAGCATGGTTAGACCCATTACTTAATTATTCATTTTTTGTGTTCTCAAATATGAGGATACTTATAAGGTGGAGTAAGTAGTCGAACAGTAAGTTGCTCTTGTAATGACGGTGTGACCCATGTTTGATTCTCTTGAAGGCATCTCTCACTTGAATGGGAGTGTGTTCGTTGAATGGGCATATTTAGGGTGCATTACATCATAGGAGCATGGAACCGGGATACTAAACCCCACCTTTAAAGGTCAGTGGAGGCAATCGAGTGGTAAGGTTGTACTCGTAATGATGCACATGTATTTTGCTCAAACTCAAGCGAGGGCGTAGATCGCTATAAGGAAATATAACCAGGGCCAAGCTTGCCTACGTTTTTCCTTGGATGCAAGTCTTATGAGGTTCGTTGTGGTTAAAGGAAGGACACATCTTTAAATTTCCTTCCAATACTCCAGTCCATCACTCTCGTGATTCAATGGTTCTCCTTTCCCAGCGTAAGGTAATTAATGTTGACGGCATATGGTTTGAAACTCATGTCACCTCGGAGTATTGTGGCATCATGAAGGATTTTAATTACCATATGTTCTCGCACATATTTGGACTCTGTAGATGGTTATCTTCCTAGAGAGTTCTTTAAGGCCTGAGAGTTATGGGATTATCCCTCCACCATGTCGCGTCATCTCCGAGATACGCCTTGCACGGGAAGTAGCTCTAGGGAGCGAGGAGTCATGTTGTGATGTTTTGTATTCCTTCTTTGGGCTATGGTTCTCACATCCATATTCGTCTAGTGATGGATGATTGGTAGGCAGAATTTGTGGCTCATCAACTCTCTACTCATCCCCTTAGAAAACCCCAGTCCCACTATTGGCATATGAAGAATGTCTTAGTGTTGGTTATGGAGCCTGATCTCTTCCTGAATTTGAGATGTTATTTCAGCCGTGTTTGGATCCCAACACCTAATGGGGGGTGTGGGGGGGATTTACCCCCACTATAGTCATTAGGGGGGTCCAAGGGGGGCAGCGACTATTTTGGGAGCCCCCAACGGCATGCGTTCGGGGGAAACGCCCCTGTAGCAAAAAATTAGGAAAAAATGGCTTGTAAAATGTTGTAATTTTAGAGTCATGACTTGGTCAATAATGGGTGATTTACAGGACCATGGCGTGGTATTTTCCCATGGTATTCCCTTTATAAAAGGAAGGCATTGTATAACAGTTGTGTATTGTATTGTAGCATTGTAAAACAATCTATGTTATTGTGTGAGAGAGACTGTGAGAGTGTGAAGAGGAAGTGCAGAGGGGTTGTTGCAAGTTGTATCCCTTCATTTTGGTGGATGGTATAATAATAAATGACTGGCGATTTCTATGTAGACGTAGCCCATCTTTGGTGAACCACGTTATATATGTCTCTCTTGTAATGTGTTTAATATTTGCATCTTGTTTAATTATTTAGTTGTTATTGCTCTGCGATCCTGGTTTTCTAACACTTAGCTCGGCTGCTCTGGGATAAACACAGGCTTCCTCTTCTTCCTCAACAACTCAGAGAGATATTCTGGCAAGATGAAATCCTCATCCTCACTGGGATTGCATCATCAAGATCCTCCACAGGAAAGCCCACAACAACAAGATACTATGTATATGCAGCATCTGGAAGAGACTTCACAAAATCAGGAGTTGAACGTCTAGAAAATAGGGGGTCATGAGAAAGTTAGTAGCTCATTCTAGATTATGCATGAACCTCCTCCAACAAAGGAACCGCCTTCGGATTCATAGCCTACTCCTTCTATTGATGAAGAGGATTATTACAAGCCATGTACCATTGACGAAGAACCTCAGAGGATGTCGTAAGGCCTTAGATTTCTTTTATGGGTCTCTTTGTATTTTCCTATGTATGCAATTTGGCCTGCCTAATGCACCCTCATATCTGACAACTCATTTCCACATGTAATTATTTATCATAATAATTAATTAATTACACACAAATAATTGGAATTAGGAAATTAATTTAATACATGCCTCTCTAGTATTTAATTAATCAAAATTCCCTAAGAAGACTTCATATAAATCATTATAAACCCCCCTAGGAACTTGACATGGTAAACACTTAATGTCCTTCAAGGGAGGGGCATGATATACAAGTGTTGAGGCCTAGAAAATTGCAGGCAACAACAGCAAGGGATTCTCCCCAGTCAACGTTCCCAAATATCCCGTGACTATTTGGTATGGGGAATCCGTCCGATTTACGGTCCGGATACCGTAGGTTAAGTAAAAAAATAAAAGGTTTTACCGGTTGCGGCCCGGTCCACCATATATAATTTTGTGTTTTTAACTTTAAGTATGATATGCAAGTGCCTATCTAAATTGCAGATTGATAAAGAATACGAGGAGCGGTCACAATGTGATGCGCAGGTTCTTACCTCTCGTCTTAGACTCTCTCGCATCTAAACCACACACAACAGGAAATAAAACTAACTAAGCTACCCCTAGGGAGTGATATTATCAGTTAATGAGTAATGTATTACTGCTCATGCATTAAAAAAAATCACAGATAGTTGTTCTTTGATTCAAAACACATACACATGAATAGATGGATGAACAACAAGATAGCTCATTGTCTATGAAAACATTTATTACTCATAGTGGAAATTATCATAAAATAAACTAGAGAGCATTCATAAAATAACATAGGTTCAACAAGTTAGAACAATCTCACGGTTAATGAATAAAAGCTGAAAACGAAATAGTTCCCCTTCAACCACATCCATTGAACAGCATTTGAACATTCCACCAAGGCTTTCTCCAACATGCAAAATTGTAATTATATATTGCAAAACGAAATAGTTCCTCTTATAATGTATTCTCACAAGTCTAACTGGTAAAAATTCCTCTCTCTATCTAACTCTCCTATACTTATACAAAAGGAAAAACTTTTGGGTTGCCCCCAAATGACCCCTGGGCTTCCCCAACGTTTCATCTCCCAAAATTTGTCTTATATTGAGTTCTCATACAATTTACAATATATTACATTTAAACAAACTAATAAAGCACTTAAGTGGAGGGCCCCGCTTGATTATTTAGGAACCTTTTCCATGCTTGGGCTTCTAATATGATATTCTCAAATTCAGAAGGCTCGAGAAAACGAATGTTAATCTCAAACTTTGCAGCCTAATTGTTAATCACTTCGATTCTGGCTGAGCTCAGGCGTATTTGATCTTCCAGTAACTGTACATTGACTGCCGAATGGGCCACTTCATCTTTCAAGATCTATTCGTCCAAGACTTTGACATGTTGAATCCTCTGATCATCCTCTTGATATCTGCTTTGTAACATTTCTATGAACAGGTCATGTTCTAGAAATGTATCTAATCTCTCCTAAACAGCCACCTGGCATCGGTTGTAAGTGATTAGCAACCTTCTGCAATACTCGGTGCAAGCTCCTTTCATTTTCTTTACAGCCTTCTTGAATTCTTCTGCTATGTTTATTGCAAACTCCAACAAGTCATAATCCTACCTTCAACCTTGTTCATCTTTTGCTGGTAAGTCTGCAGGAATCTCTTCATTGGCCTCCAACCTTCCTATTCTTCCCGTCAGGACTTCCAAAATGTCCTTAGACCTATCTGTAAAATACGAAGAAGTCTCCAAAATTTCTTCTAATCTATTATCTACCTGCAAAAATTTGCATCTTTATTCTTCTATGGACACCTACAGCCGGTGCATTTTGCTTCTTTGTGTTAGGGCATGCTCTTTGAAAGGTTGAATACTGGTTTGTTGTTCCTTAGCCTCTTTCAAAGATGTTGTTAGTGAAGCAATTTGTCCCTTAAACTCTGTTGCTTGTACCTGAAACTGTTTTTCTGCCTCCTCCATGGTAGCCCTTTGTGTTTCCAGTTCCCCAACTTTGCTTTGCAGTTGGTCTCTTTATGCATGAAGATTTTCATTTGTTGTTTTTAGTCCATCCTTTTCTGTCTTTAGCTCCTGATATTCTTGCTGCAATTTTCCTAAGCTATCCTGAGCATCTGCTCCTCACTTTTCAATAGCAACTTCTAAAGACATCTTGTCGGCTTGGAGGGACTGAAGTTCTACTTTTGAAGACTTCACTTCATTCAGCATATCTTCAAACTTTCTCTTTAATTTTTTGCCTTCATCCCTCTCCTTTTTCAGAGTGTCTTTTAATTGGGCAGCAATTTTCCTTGATTGCTCAAGGTCTGTCATTATTCGATCCACATTATCTTCAGAGGCATGGATCAATGTTGCTCCAGCTCGGATTGTCAGTCTCGGGTCCTTGTCTGTCCCATGTACCATCCCTGACTGCCCCCCAGTTTCAACTTTCTTCTCAGTCCTCTTCACAATTCTTTTCTTTTCTCTGTCATAAAAGATGGTACTGAAGTCTAGAACTTCTTCCCCTTTCTTTTGTTCAAAAGGAATCAGCCTTAATCCAGAAACAACAACCTGCCCTAAACTGCTATCAGCAGTTGCAGTAGGCCCTTGGTAGTCAGGACAATCCTGATCTTGTAATCCTTGAGTGTCTGCAGGCTTAGAAATTTGTTGATCTATTGTGGACCCTGTCAGTTTCAGCCTTTTGGCTTCTTGCTTCTTTAGCTCTTCATCCTCTTTCTTTTTTCTTTCTTCTTCTTCCCTCTTGGCAGCTTCCTCTGCACTCTTTGTTGGTTCTTGTTCATCTTTCTTCCTTTCTTCTTCTTCACTTTTAAGCCAACTCTCAACCTCCTGTGCTAGTCTCCTAGCATCTTCTTCTCTTTTCCTGGCCTCCTCTTCATCAGCTTTCTTCTGCTCAGCCCGGCCCTTACCACCTTTAGTGGTGATCTTCTTTTTAATGCAGTCATATTTTATGCATTTCTGAACATTTCTTCATCCTTATCCCAATGGTTTCTATATTCAAAATGCACATTGGCTTCCTTGCAATGTTCCACAACTTTGTTCTGGGAATCATTTCTATGGAAGTTCATTTCCCCAAAGTGAAATTGCTCTAGTTCCTGTACAAACTCATCAGCCTTTTTAATTTTTGAAAACTTATAGCTTCCTAGTCTGAACGGTATGGGAGGATAAGTTGCCTTCTTGTGCTTGAACAAAAAACTCCCTATACCATCCAAGAAAACCTGTCTGGCTGCTTCTTTGTGTACCACATAATCAGTGGCATAATTGGGAAGCAATGAAGGCTCCCCGGAGCAACCATACATTCTAATATACATCCCTTCCTCATTCAAGTAGTAATTGGCATACTCCTCAATGAATTTCAATGCCTCTTTAGACATGCGATTACATTCTTTCAAGAAAATCAAAGTATACAAGGGCATAATAAATTGTTCACAAACTTCTCTGTAATGACTGTAGTATTTGTGTGCCCATAATGGCTTGTAGGCCGTGTACACAGGGGTTCTATCCCTATCCCATATGCACCTTAGGTTTGGAAATGGCTAGGTGCATAGTATACAATCAATTAATATGGAGCTCATGTAGAAATCATACCTTTTCTGGGACACGCCTCCCAGAGCTGAAGCAATGCAGGCTGACAGACTGTTGGACACAATGTTTGCCCAGTTGAACACAGTCCCTTGGGTGGATACATAGAAGATAATAGGAACCCATCCTAGCTTGAAACTCCTTCCGTGGGCTCTCCCAAAGATTATGTTCAACATTAACGCAATGAACCTATAAGGGGTTCTCAACGTAGCTGTGTCGTATTCCCCT
Source organism: Pseudotsuga menziesii (assembly GCA_001517045.1). Lineage (NCBI taxonomy): Eukaryota > Viridiplantae > Streptophyta > Pinopsida > Pinales > Pinaceae > Pseudotsuga > Pseudotsuga menziesii. The sequence goes on from LPNX010095515.1 coordinate 79,928, forward strand.
GATGGTCTGGTTCGGAAATTCTTACCAAGTATCATCATTCTTTTTACTGTTTCAACCAAGTCTAGGTTAATCTCCTTCAACCAATCTTCAGTCAGGTAAACCTGGGCTTCTGGTAAGTGATAAGCTAATGATACATAACCAGGGCTATAAGCAGCATAGCCCTACTTAGCAGTATTGGCCAGAATCATAGTAGTCACGTCTGCCCTAGGCAGAATCCATCCAATCACTTCTGAGCATGGGAAAAGCTCAGGTCTGGTAGCTATCTTCATCAAGGCATATTTTTCAATATTAGCATATATTGTTAACTCTTCAAACCTGGTATTAGGCACCTCTTGGTTTGAAATCAGTCTGTAAATATCGCCCCACTTGTAGTCAGGTTCCACACTGGTGGTGGCTCTAGTATCCTCATAAATGTACTCAATCTTTGTAATAATTTCCACCTCAGGATCACCTTCAGCAATGGGGGCTTTCTTTTTCTGTCTTTTCAACATCTCGTCTTTGGAAAAGTTGCCCTGTCACAAAACAAAATGCCTTTAGGCTTTTAGCTATTAACCAGTATTCAAAGAACAAAGAAAAATTGTATAAGCATTTACCTCGGCCATATTTGCCATAGCTAAATCTATGTAGATATAGAAGCAGGGCTAACTAGAAAATACTTTCTGTGAAAAGATAGGTCCTGAAAAATCCTAAGTCATGCCCGCGACTAAAATAAATATGATTTACAACATACGGCATAACCCTGCTAATCATGTAAAACCTCTATCGGCGATACTAAACACAGCAAAATGGGAAGAAAAACAAAGTCTGATCAAAACTAAAATCCTCGGCGTTATCGACTTCAGTAGAACACGTTCCAACTCCCTGCTTCAAACATAAATCCCATCAAATGAGGCTTATCCTCAAAAATCTGTGACCCTAGTTCCAAAAAACGCGGGAAACCAACACAATTGAACTCAAACCCTCCGACATTTTGAACAAAACCAGGGTAAACGCCTACCAACAGCAAAAGAAAGGAAAATCTCCCCCCCCGGATGGCCATATGCAAATCCAGAAAAACCGGTGCAAACAGCGTAACGCTCGTCTGCACCAATTTCCTAAAAAGTCGAAAAGGGTTCGAAAACTCATAATGGCTCTGAAATAATCACCAAGAAACCCCCCCCCCCCCACCCCCCCCGCAACCACTAACTTTCAAAGTGAACCACCATACATGCTGATAAACCCATAAACATGTGCCCATTGACCACAGTGAAAAAAAAAACCTAACCAAGGACGAGACCCTACTTCTAAAAACTTAAAAGAAAGGGCAAAAACATGGTTGGCTTACCTGGAAATGAGTTGTGCAGTCGAAAGGGAGAATCTGAAAACTTCCATGGCGATGCCACCTACGAACAAGTTCCCGAGAGCTAGGTACAACGCCTAGTTCAAAACGACAAGGACAGCGCAGGCACAAGTACGCAGGGATAATAATAGAATAATTTCCAATCCCACATACATATATATATATATATATATATATATATATATATATATATATATATATATATATCCCGGTGAAAAACAATCGGTGGGAAAAACAACGCAAATCGGGTGACGGAACGACTAAGGTATCGTCTTCCAACCTGCCAGTGAGCCGCAACGGCTGGCGATGAAGAAGCTATGAGTTCTGCAGACTAGTGAAAATAGTCGACGAAACACACACAAAAAAAAAACCTCACATCAAAGCTCAAAATGACTAAAGTCTCGGACTATTAGTACGTTAGAACGCCGCAACGGCGGAAGCTGCATAAACAAAAAGTTCTGCAGACCAGTCAAAGTCGAAAAAATAGTACCAAACTTTAAGTAAGCCATCAGCGAAAAATCAATCATTGGCGAAAGGAAAAACTGTAGGGCGGAGGTTTAGTCCACCCCAGAGCCGCAACGGCGGAACACAAAAATACTCAGGCCCTTGTCAAAACAAAGATACGGCTATCGGACAAACCAAAACCAACCCCTGATTCAAAAGTCCAATCACGCCGCTGCCAACGACAATAAAAATACAAAACATGGGATCAGAAAAAGTTAAAAAAAATTCGTCGCGGTGCTTACAACCTTCCCTCTGAAACGACGGCAATACAAGGCCCTACTGCTCCGATGGTTTTCAAACAAAAACACCGAAAATAAAAATATAAATGAGAGCGCATCAGTGAAAGATAGAGCTATGGATCAGGTCGTTATTCCACTGAACCTCTGCAACTGCGACTGCGTAGTTGACGATGGCCCCGATTTATAACTCCAACAAGTTTCGACAACAAGATAAGAAATCACCGTAAGTCCTACTTTAAACCAAAAAGGAAGCATCAGCATAAAAGATATTCATTCAACAATCATCCTCAAAAATCAAAATTGCAGTAAAGTCAAGCAATCCCAATAAACTAAGCAAGACAAAAATTTAAAAGGAGGGTCCCAATTTTTTAGAAATTTGGGAAATCGTTGCAACTGCAATAATTAGCGACTACCTGGTGAACCCCATATCTCTGAATCAACTCTTCTTTAACTAACAGACTGTTCAGCAATTAAACTAATATGTTGAATTCTTCTAGATGTCTGTATTCCTACTATGGAAAATATATGTACTTTTAAACATTGATGATAGTCCAATTTTAGGAACATGGAAACCAAAATCTCAAAGTCAAGATAACTCTTTTGAGGCCAAGTAGATGAGTTTTATTTTACCTCTATCTTTGGGTAGCTTCCAGGTTGGACACCATAGAATTGTAACATATGGTAAACAGAAATATTCATTTGTTCCTCATTCCTATGCCATTTTGCACTTTTTGTGCCTTTTGAACCTTTTGTTCTTTTGAGTCCTCCTTAGGCCTTTCTTTCTGAATTTTATTCAGGCTCCTCTATCCATAGTGTCCTTTTGTGTGAGATTTGTATTTAATTTTCAGCTCACGGATGGAGAAGAACTTTTGGCCATTTTTGTACTCATATGATTCGGTACTTTGCTTTGATAGATATTGCTTCTTTTAGGATTTTTGACTCTTATTTGCCTTTAGGCTTTCAATTATTGGCATGGGATCATTTATATATAATATACTGTTTACCTTGCTTCCTTTCCGTGGGTTTTTTGCTGTCACCCCTAGGAAATTTTAGATGTGAAATGGATGGAGCCTCGAAATAATATTCCAGACCTTTTGATCCTGAGTTATTTTCTTAGGGATTAAGCAGGACTTCAATGTGTTCATAGTCATTTAGGAAAAATACTTACTAGAAGAATTTCTATCAGATCAAACAATAGTATACAGTCTTATACCCAAAAATTTCGATTAACTCAGAACTCTGATGCTTTCCATGTAACCAAACGTTTGCCTCTTTTATTGAAATCAAAAATAAATTTTAACTAAAACAAGCAGCAATCAACCAAAACAATTTATTTATGTACAAAGTCATTTAGAAATAAAAACCAAGACAAATAAAAAACTGAGAACCAATCCACTAACTGGCCAGTTCTCTGCCCACTCCTAAAGATCTAGCAACTTGAATGTTAAGGGGCTAGGCTTGACTACAAAAATGAGAAAGACCTAACCATTATCTAATCCTATTCTTCTTGAAACAAAAACTACATCTACTGATTTAAAATCAATCTTATTAGCCCATGAATAATGAAGGAGATCGGGCTAGGTGTCCGATAGGTTGTTGGCTTCTTCTAATGCAGAGTGTCCCAGTTCAAGTTCAATCAGATAATTTCCCAATACAGAATTTACTGATTCATTTCTTTATTCCAATTTCATGACAGTGTGTTTCCTGTAGGTCTCTTAATATTTTGATCTGATTTGGGCTTCCTTTATGAGGCAACCACAAATGTGACCAATCCAAAGAAAAATACCCCTTTAATCTCGCTGACCATTCTCGATTCAAAATAATTCCATAACCATCAGGTATGTCTGCTACCACAATATCAATATATTGACATATCTTTTCATTTGCAGATAAACAAATCAAAATATCCTCCATCTCCCCGACTACTTTCACATTAGTTCTGTCTAATTGAGTAACCTCCCAGGAAGTAGGTTTAGGCTGTCCATTAATCTTTCTGTAAACTGCAAGTGGCATAACATTAACTGATGACCCAAAATCTACCAAACATTTGTGCACCTTATGATTCAAAATTTCCAAATTCAACAGGAAAGGTGGGGTTTTAAACCTAGTCTTTCCTCCCACACTTGCTTCAACAACTTCTTCTATAGGTTGGTTTTCTGTGGGTATCTTTTTCCCTAGTTCTTCAGGTGTTTTGATATTTTCTTCTTCAATAGGCTTAGTAGGCATGTTGACCTGTTTCAGATCTTGACTGGTAATTTTAGGTGTCTCATCATCTATGTTGTTCTTCGGTTGTTTCTTTACATTTTCTTACAATTTCTTGATCTTTGAGAGCATTGAATTGTCTTTATTTACCAAATCCAGGCTTTTTGTTGTCATATTTGTTTCCGGTATCTCCTCATGTTTCAGAGTACTTTTTTCTGTATCAAAAAGAGAGACACAGTCCCATAAAAACATGGCATCATTTTCCTCTTTCTCTGTGGCATTACCACCATTTTCTTCTTCTTCATTATCCTCAGTTAACTTGGAATCCAACAACTGGTTCATCACTAATGTCATTGAATTTATCCATTGAGGACTTTTTTTCAAAATGGGGTTGTTGGTGGAAAGTGCAAAAATTATCCATACCTACCTCTGTTAAGTTCATTGATGCAGGACTATGTGGAGGAGGTTGGGATTGATTGTTATCCTCTCTTCTCTTGTAATAAGGCTTATAGGATTTCTAAGCTTCCTTTTCTTTTTCCAAATCTATTATTCTGTTGGAAAGCTTCTACATCATTTTTAACATTCCCTCAAAATCATTTGATTGCTCCTCCTTAGGTTTAGTTAGTAATAAGGCTTTCTTCCCAAAAAAAAATTCTCCAGATTGCTCAGGATAATCTTCTATGCTTTCTTTTTCAACCTCTACTCTTTCAGCTTCTTCATAAGTCTCCGATAACGTAGGTTTAACTTGGACTTTTGTAAACATAGCCAAGTCAGGACCCAAAGCTGAGGTATAATACTCAATCAAAACCTTATCAGAGGGGTTATCAGTTGCAGAGAAATTATTAAGGTAAGCAGAAAACCTTTGAGTAAAATTATGCACCTTTTCTTTTCTTTCTTTCTTCAAAGCGCCTCAACCTTTCATGAGGGCTGCATGAGTCTTCTGGGCTGCATATTTGCTTCTAAATATCCTTTCAAAAGTATCCCAATCTGGGATTGAGTTTGCAGGAAGACCAAAATACCATGAGGCTGCTGCTCCTTTCAAGGTATGTGGAAAAAGTCTCCAGACTACATATTCATGTTCTCTAGCCCTTAATCCTTTTATGGCTAAATAGAAACTTTGCAAATGGTCATCTACTAAAATCTTCTCACTTGGGTCAAACTTGGGCATCATCTTCTCAAAAGCCTGGGGTAAGTCATGCAAAGGAGGAGTTAGGTTCAGAGGTGATCTGGCTTTCCAAGCAGGTGGTGGATTTGGTGGGTTAGGTGGGTTAGGTGGCTTATTTGCATTTACACCTGCCATGAGTCTAGGCAGAGAGTGAGGTGGAGAATGAACAGGAGTATTCACAAGTGAACAAAGAGGTGTGTTTGGGCCCGCTTGATTCAGAGGCTGAACAACTTCCTGTAAAGCTATTTCTACAAGTTCTTTCCAATCTCCAACTAACACAGAATTTTCCAATATAGGACGGTCTTTCTTCTTGTATTATCTTCTAGGTAATTCGGGGATAATCAGTAATCCTCCAATCTTCTTCACATAATCCCTAGTGTGTCTTCTCAGATCATTAACAACTTCATTGTCCACAGAATACAAATGTTCTCTATTTTCTTCAGGAATCGAATTAGGGAATGAACTACTTTCAAAACTATCACTAGTGGAGTAATTTCGAGGAAATGGGTTTCCTCAGCCAGCCATGCACTGGTGGCCCTCCTTCTAGCGCCAGAAAACTATTGAGGCCTGGAAAATCGTAGGCAACAACAGCAAGGGATTCTCCCCAGTCAACGTTCCCAACTATCCCGTGACTGTTTGGTATGGGGAATTCATCCGGTTTACGGTCCAGCTACCGTAGGTCAAGTAAAAAATTAAAAGGTTTTACCAGCTGCGGCCCGGTCCACCATATATAACTTTGTGTTTTTAACTTTAAGTATGATATGCAAGTGCCTATCTAAATTGCAAATTGTTGAAGAATACGAGGAGCGGTCACAATCTGATGTGCAGGTTCTTACCTCTCGTCTTAGACTCTCTTGCATCTAAACCACACACAGCAGGAAATAAAACTAACTAAGTTGCCCCTAGGGATTGAGATTATCAGTTAATGAGTAATGTATTATTGTTCATGCATTAAGAAAAATCACAGATAGTTGTTATTTAATTCAAAACACATAAACATGAATAGATGGATGAACAACAAGATAGCTCATTGTCTATGAAAACATTTATTACTCATAGTGGAAATTATCATAAAATAAACCAGAGAGCATTCATAAAAGAACATAGGTTCAACAAGTTAGAACGATCTCGCGGTTAATGAATAAAAGCTGAAAACGAAATAGTTCCCCTTCAACCACATCCATTGAACATCATTTGAACATTCCACCAAGGCTTTCTCCAATAGGAAAAATTGTAATTATATATTGCAAAACGAAATAGTTCCTCTTACAATGTGTTCTCACAAGTCTAACTGGGAAAAAGTCCTCTCTCTATCTAACTCTCCTATACTTATACAAAAGGAAAAACTTTTGGGCTGCCCCCAAATGACCCCTGGGCTTCCCCAATGTTTCATCTCCCAAAATTTGTCTTATATTGAGTGCTCATACAATTTACAATATATTACATTTAAACAAACTAATAAAGCACTTAAGTGGAGGGCCCCACTTGATTATTTAGGAACCTTTTCCTTGCTTGGGCTTCTGATGTGATATTCTCAAATTCAGAAGGCTCGAGAAAATGAATGTTAATCTCAAACTTTGCAGCCTGATTTTTAATCACTTCGATTCTGGCTGAGCTCAGGCATAGTTGATCTTCCAGTAACTGTACACTGACTGCCGAATGGGCCACTTCATCTTTCAAGATCTGTTCGTCCAAGACTTTGACCTGTTGAATCCTCTGCTCATCCTCTTGATATCTACTTTGTAACATTTCTATGAATAGGTCATGTTCTGGAAATGTATCTAATCTCTACTCAAGAGCCACTTGGCATCGGTTGTAAGTGATCAGTAGCCTTCTGCAATACTCGGTGCAAGCTCCTTTCATTTTCTTTACAGCCTTCTTGAATTCTTCTGCTGTGTTTATTGCAAACTCCAACAAGTCATAATGATGCCTTAAGCCTTGTTGATATTTTGCTGGTAATTCTGCAGGAATCTCTTCATTGGCCTCCAACCTTCCTATTCTTCCCATCAGGACTTCCAAAATGTCATGAGACCTATCTACAAAATACGAAGAAGTCTCCAAAACTTCTTCTAATCTATTATCTACCTGCAAAACTTTGCATCTTTCTACTTCTATGGACACCTACAGCTAGTGCATTTTTCTTCTTTGTGTTAGGGCATGCTCTTTGAAAGGCTAAATACTGGTTTGATGTTCCTTAGACTCTTTCAAAGATGTTGTTAGTGAAGCAATTTGTCCCTTAAACTCTGATGCTTGTACTTGAAACTATTTTTCTGTCTCCTCCATGGTATCCCTTTGTGTTTCCAGTTCCCCAACTTTGCTTTGCATTTGGTCTCTTTCTGCATGAAGATTTTCATTTGTTGTTTTTAGTCCATCCCTTTTTGTCTTTAGCTCCTGATATTCCTACTGCAATTTTGCTAAGCTATCCTAAGCATATGCTCCTCAATTTTCAATAGCAACTTCTAAAGACATCTTGTCGGCTTGGAGGGACTGAAGCTCTACTTTTGAAGACTTCACTTCATTCAGCATGTCTTCAAACTTTCTCTTTAATTTATTGCCTTCATCCCTCTCCTTTTTCAGAGTGTCTTTTAATTGGGCAACAATTTTCCTTGATTGCTCAAGGTATGTCATTATTCGATCCACATTATCTTCAGAGGCATGGATCAATGCTGCTCCAACTCGGATTGTCAATCTCGACTCCTTGTATGTCCCATGTACCAAGGTTTTATCGTTTATCATCATCCCTAACTACCCCCCAGTTTCAACTTTCTTCTCAGTCCTCTTCACAATTCTTTTCTTTTCTCTATCATAAAAGATGGTACTAAAGTCTGGAACTTCTTCCCCTTTCTTTTGTTCAAAAGGAATCAGCCTTAATCCAGAAGCAACAACCTGCCCTAAACTATTGTCAACAATTGTAGTAGGCCCTTAGGAGTTAGGACAATCCTGATCTTGTATTCCTTGAGTGTCTCCAGGGTCAGAAATTTGTTGATCTGTTGTGGACCCTGTTAGTTTCATCCTTTCAGCTTCCTACTTCTTTATCACTTCATTCATCTTTCTTCCTTTCTTCTTCATCACTTTTAAGCCAACTCTCGGCCTCCTGTGCTAGTCTCCTAGCATCTTCTCTTTTCCTGGCCTCCTCTTCATCAGCTTTCTTCTGCTCAGCCTGGCCCTTACCACCTTTAGTGGTGATCTTCTTTTTAATGTAGTCATATTTTCTGCATTTCTGAACGTTTCTTCATCCTTATCCCAATGGTTTGTATATTCAAAATGCACATTGGCTTCCTTGCAATGTCCCGCAACTTTGTTCTAAGAATCATTTCTATGGAAGTTCATTTTCCCAAAGTGAAATTGCTCCAGTTCCTGTACAAACTCATCAGCCTTTTTAACTTTTGAAAACTTATAGCTTCCCAGTCTGAACGGTATGGGAGGATAAGTTGCCTTCTTGTGCTCGAACAAAAAACTCCCTATACCATCCAAGAAAACCTGTCTGACTGCTTCTTTGTGTACCACATAATCAATGGCATATTTGGGAAGCAATGAAGGCGCCCTGGAGCAACCATACATTATAATATACATCCCTTCCTCAGTCAAGTAGTAATTGGCATACTCCTCAATGACTTTCAATGCCTCTTCAGACATGCAATTGCATTCTTTCAAGAAAATCAAAGTATACAAGGGCATAATAAATTGTTCACAAACTTCTCTGTAATGACTGTAGTATTTGGGTGCCCATAATGGCTTGTAGGCCGTGTACACAGGGGTTCTGTCCCTGTCCCATATGCACCTTAGGTTTGGAAATGGCGGGGTGCATAGTATACAATCAATTAATATGGAGCTCATGTAGAACTCAGACCTTTTCTGGGACACCCCTCCCAGAGCTGAAGCAATGCAAGTAGAGAAACTATTGGACACAATTTTTGTCGAGTTGAACACAATCCCTTGGGTGGATACATAGAAGATAATAGGAACCCATCCTAACTTGAAACTCCTTCTGTGGGCTCTCCCAAAGATTATGTTTAGCATTAACGTAATGAACCTATAAGGGGTTCTCAACGTAGCTGTGTCGTATTCCCCTGATGGTCTGGTTTGGAAATTCTTACCAGGTATCATCATTCTTTTTATTGTTTCAACCAGGTCTAGGTTAATCTCCTTCAACCAATCTTCAGTTTGGTAAACCTGGGCTTCTGATAAGTGATAAGCTAATGACACATAACCAGGGCTATAAGCAGCATAGCCCGACTTGGCAGTATTGGCCAGAATCATAGTAGTCACGTCTGCCCTAGGCAGAATCTATCCAATCACTTCTGAGCATGGGAAAAGCTCAGGTTTGGTAGCTATCTTCATCAAGGCAGATTTTTCAATATTAGCATATATTGTTAACTCTTCAAACCCGGTATCAGGCACCTCCTAGTTTGAAATCAGTCTGTAAATCTCGCCCCACTTGTAGTCAGGTTCCACACCGGTGGTGGCTCTAGTATCCTCATAAATGTACTCAGTCTTTGTAATAATTTCCACCTCAGGATCGCCTTCAGCAATGGGGGATTTCTTTTTCTGTCCTTTTGACATCTCGTCTTTGGAAAAGTTGCCCTGTCACAAAACAAAATGCCTTTAGGCTTTGAGCTATTAACCAGTATTCAAAGAACGAAGGAAACTTATATAAGCATTTACCTCGGCCATATTTTCCATAGCTAAATCTATGTAGATACAGAACCAGAGCTAACTAGCAAACACTTTTTGCGAAAAGATAGGTCCTGAAAAATCCTAAGCCATGCTCACGACTAAAATCAATATGGTTTAAAACATACGGCATAACCCTGCTAATCATGTAAAACCTATATCGGCGATACTAAACACGAAAAAATGGGAAGAAAAACCAGTCTGATCAAAAATAAAACCCTCGGTGTTATCGACTTCAGTAGAACACATTCCAACTCCCTGCTTCAAACATATATCCCATCAAATAAGGCTTATTCTCAAAAATCTGCGACCCTAGTTCCAAAACACGCGAGCAACCAAAACAATTGAACTCAAGCCTTCCGGCATTTCGAACAAAACCAGGGTAAACGCCTACCAACTGCAAAAGAAAGGAAAATTCCCCCCTTAGATGGCCATATGCAAACCCAGAAAAATCGGTGCAGACAGTGTAACGCTCGTCTGCACCAGTTTCCTAAACAGTCAGAAAGGGTTCAAAAACTCATAACGGCTCTGAAATAATCACCGAGAAACCCCCCGTCTGCTAACTCTCAAAGTGAACCACCATACATGTTAATAAACCCATAAACATGTGCCCATTGACCACGGCGAAAAAAAAAACCTAACCAAGGACGAGACCCTAGTTCCAAAAACTTAAAAGAAAGGGAAAAAACATGGTTGGCCTACCTGGCAATGAGCTATGCAGTCGACAAGGAGAATCTGAAAACTTCCACGACGACGCCACCTACGAACAAGTTCCCGATAGCTAGGTACAACGCCCAATTCGAAACGACAAGGACAGTGCAGGCACGAGTACGTAGGTATAATAATAGAATAATGTCCAATCCCACACACACACACACATATATATATATATAGAGAGAGAGAGAGAGAGAGAGAGATCCCAGTGAAAAACAATTGGCGGGAACAACAATGCAAATCGGGCGGCGGGACGACTAAGGTATCGGCTTCCAACCTTCCAGTGAGCCGCAACAGTAGGCGATGAAGAAGCTATGAGTTCCGCAGACCAATGAAAACAGTCGGTGAAACACACACTAAAAAAAAAAACCTCACATCGGAGCTCAAAATTACTAAAGTCTCGGACTATTAGTATGTTAGAACGCCACAACGGCGAAAGCTGCATAAACAAAAATTTCCGCAGACCAGTCAAAGTCAAAAAAATAGAACCAAACTTTAAGCGAACCATCGATGAAAAATCAATCATCGCCGAAAGGAAAAACTGTAGGGAGAAGTTTTAGTCCGCCCCGGAGCCGCAACGGCGGAACACAAAAAGACTCAGGCCCTTGTGAAAACAAAAATATGGCGATTGGACAAACCAAAACTAACCCTTGATTCAAAATTCCAATCACGGCGCCGCCAGCGACAATAAAAATACAAAACATAAATCGGCAAAAGTAAAAAAAAATTCGTTTCGGTGCTTACAACCTTCCCTCCGAAATGGCGGCAATACAAGGCCCTACTGCTCCAACGGTTTTCAAACAAAAACACCGAAAATAAAAATAGAAACGAGAGCACATCGACAGAAGATAGAGCTATGGATCGGGTCGTTATTCCACTGAACCTCCACAACTGCGGCTGGGTAGTTGACGACGGCCCCGATTTATAACTCCAACAAGTTCCGATAGCGAGATAAGAAATCACCATAAGTCCTACTTTAAACCAAAAAGGCAGCATCAGCATAAAAGATATTCATTCAACAATCATCCTCAAAAATCAAAATTGGATTAAAGTCAAGCAATCCCATTAAACTAAGCAAGACAAAAATTTAAAAGGAGGGTCCCAATTTTTTAGAAATTTGGGAAATCGTTGCAGCGACAACAACAAGTTATACATTATGAGCAAGAAACAGAAAATGTTGGACCTAAAATTGACTAATACCCATAAATATATCAAGGCGATATTACAAAGTATGCATAATAGTAAAGACCAAAAACATGAAAAACATGGTTTAGATATGTCGGTCACTTCATCTCGCAACTCTGAGTCACCAGCACATAGACCAAAAGGTACTCAATATCAGTCGCTCATAATGTACCCACCTAGAGCAAAAATAGAAATGACAAAATATAAGGGAGGGGAATGTCATGCATTGCTTGGTTAAATAAAGCAGAGGAGTACTTCGACATATATAACATTACAATGGACGAAGAAAAGGTCAAGTATGCATTAATTCACCTCGAAGCATATGCCTACAACCAGTATATGTGGTGGAAGGGACAGAATTTATCATACACCTAGAACTTGTTCAAGAACGATTTCTTAAAAAGGTTTCAAGGAATAACTGAGGATGAATTCTTTTCAAAACTTACCTGGATACAACAAACGGAAAGCATCGAAGATTTTACGCACTAGTGGGAATCTCTAGCCACTAGAGTGTTTAGGATATCTAAAAAAAAATGATTAGAAGCCTATTTGGGAGACCTAAAACCATATATACAAAAGAAATTAAAAATGCGTGATGTACAAATGCCGAAGTGGCAAGGCGCATAACAAAAGTAACAGAACTCAAACTAAAAGGAATAACCAATTCAAGATTTGAAAAAAAGGCGTGATTCAGATATTGTGGAAACCATTGGTCACCGAGTCACCAGTGCAACAGTTCCCAGTCATATGGATACGAAATTGAAGGGGATTCAAAAACATCCACCAGTCACTATGACAACGACAGCAGAAAGAAAAATAATAACAGTGTCATTGATGCAGTGAATATTAGGTTCTAGACCATGAATGCATAACCAATCAAACAGTACACTTCAAGATCATAAAAATGGGGAAGAAGTACAGGTATCAGCTGAAGAAGATACTTATGATTCAGATAAAGAGACAAGCCCATCTAAAGTTTCAATAGCGACCATTACTTGTGTTCAACAAACTTGTAAGGAAGAATATCTAGCAACTATTAAGAAGGTTAAAACCCAACAAAAGGAAATCCAACCACTCACAAATAAATATACCCCACCTCAGTTGAGAAGTTGTGACAACTCAAAAGATGAACAACTCCTACCTCGAGTAACAGAATGAAGGAAGTCAAAACCAAAGAGATTACAACTTGCTGGGACAATTAAGAGTAAGGACATCACAATTTTGGTCGATTTTGGAAGTACCCATAATGTGATTGATATCAATAAGGAAAAAGATATAAATATTTTTTTGTTCCCTATAAAAGGACTTAAAGCCTCAAACACCGTTGATCAACACATTGAAGAAGTGGGAAAATGTCATAAGGTTGCAGTGCAGATACAAAACTTAAACTTGTAGCTTGACTGTTATGCTTTATCTCTAAAGGAAGTAGACTTGATATTAGGTGTTGACTGGTTAACATCATTGGGAATGTACTCTACCAATTTACAAAAAAAATACATGGAATTCAGATGGAAAGGAACTAAGCACTGACTATATGGTCCAGTAGGTTATAGACCTAAGCAAAAGGAGTCGTAGCATGAAAAGGATCCATATCAGCGTCAAGATAAAAGAGATAATTCTAGAGCACACATATCACATCAACATCCACAAAGATCCAGAATGAAAGAAAACACCAACAAATTCAGCTTTGAGGACAAAGATTCCTTAAAAAGGGTGGCAATGTAATAAATATAATTATATTAAATATAAAATAAATAACAATATAAATAATCGCATAAATAAATAGTTAAATAAGTTAATTATTAAAAGAGACGTGACTTTTGAAAGAGTCAATATAAAGCCTATAAAAACTAGGTTATCTTATCATTGTATGTAATCAATCAATTTTTACATATATAATATTTTTAGAGATGGATTATCACCCTCTGTAAACCTTGTATTCGGGTTTTTCCTACAACACCGAACTTGGTGTACCATTTAAAAAAATAGAGTTCAAGTTGTTACAATATAGATATGATTATTATTTGATATCAACTTTAGTTTATTGGACCGAAAAAAATGGTAATAAATTAAGAGGTTTGCTTTAGAATTTTATTTTTATATTCAAAAAATTGTAAAGAAGTTTTCTATAATTCTCCATTTTTGTTGAGTTCGTTAGGAAGGTCAGTATTGTTATGAATATTTTTAAATTGGGATATAATGTGTGCATGTGTTGATACATTTTAAGAGGGTGTCTTTCATCCTCCACCTTCTTAGTATCACAAAGATGACAAATTATTTCACCCCATGATGTTTTAGAGTTAAATTTTTTCTTAGCAAGGTTGATTTATTTCTTTAAGATAGCTATAACGAAGAGATATTTTGTATCTTCTAAATTGGTCCAAATGACCTCTTTATTGTATCTTAATTTTCTCTTATCCTCTATTTGTTTATCACACCTCAATTTTTCCTTAAATTTAGATGTGATAGTATTTTGAATGGTATCGATATTTTGCAAAGTTGTGTCATCCTCTGTTTGCCAATGATTTATCCAAGACTTAACATCTTTATGCTCATCCCTGTTAAGTCGTAGGCAACTTTGACTGGAGTGGAAGTAATCTTAGAAAACCTCTTGTCTTTCCTGTTAGCATGGGGGCTTCACTTGTTGACCAATATCCTATCACGTTAGTTCATATTGTGGGTTTTAAAATGATTAAAAACTGAACCAATATATTGCAGGTATTGGGGGGGTTAAGGGGTTTAAGGTGGGGGTGGGTAGGGTGGTTTATAAGGATTGAGGTATAAACAGGGGTGGGGAGGAGGTTTTAGGTATTGGGAGGGGGTTTCAGCAAAAACAGTTTGGATCAATATCTCTGGAAATTAAGGGTATTCTTCAATATCCCGCGATCGCACGTGATATGTGAGATGTTCACTAAGTGAAGTCCCCATGCCTGTTAGTTGTTTGGTACTTGTACATTAAGTTCCTAATCATAACCATACTCTCAATGGGATAATATCATATTCTATAAGGAATATAGAATAAGGCATACTGGTTTTAATTTTAAAGCTATAAATTATAAAGTACGTTTGGATTTACTTGATCTTTCTCCATGATTTTCAAGAGACGTTGCATATTCAAACTTCACATCCATATAAGATAACAAGAGGGATGAGGATCTCAAAGAGGAGCTTCTTTTTTTTCCACAACTAAATGTGAATTGATTTATAGTTGTTTTCAAGGCCAAACTAGGGTTTTTACCCTCCATTAATCGTTTTCTAAATATTATAGTTCCAATTAAGGCTTGTGATGAATGTTGATTCCAAGATATTGTATGAAGTAACTTCCTCTGACTTTAAAGAATGTAGATTTTTAGAGTTCATTGTATTAGTATAAAATATTTTGGATAATACTTGTCATAGTTCTAAAACATTCCCAACGTTTTGAGTGCACATTTCAACTCGCAACAAGGAATATATATTAAAACTATAAATTATAAAATACTTTTGGATTTACTTGATCTTTCTCCATGATGTTCAAGAGACGTTGCATATCCAAACTTCACATCCATATAAGATAACAAGAGGGATGAGGATCTCAAAGAGGAGTTTCTTTTTTTTTCCACAACTAAATGTGAATTGATTTATAGTTGTTTTCAAGGCCAAACTAGGGTTTTTACCCTCCATTAATTGTTTTCTCAATATTATAGTTCCAATTAGGCTTGTGATGACTGTTGATTCCAAGATATTGTATGAAGTAACTTCCTCTGACTTTAAAGAATGTAGATTTTTAGAGTTCATTGTATTAGTATAAAATATTTTGGATAATACTTGTCATAGTTCTAAAACATTCCCAACGTTTTGAGTGCACATTTCAACTCGCAACAAGGAATATATATTAAAACTATAAATTATAAAATACTTTTGGATTTACTTGATCTTTCTCCATGATGTTCAAGAGACGTTGCATATCCAAACTTCACATCCATATAAGATAACAAGAGGGATGAGGATCTCAAAGAGGAGTTTCTTTTTTTTTCCACAACTAAATGTGAATTGATTTATAGTTGTTTTCAAGGCCAAACTAGGGTTTTTACCCTCCATTAATTGTTTTCTCAATATTATAGTTCCAATTAGGCTTGTGATGACTGTTGATTCCAAGATATTGTATGAAGTAACTTCCTCTGACTTTAAAGAATGTAGATTTTTAGAGTTCATTGTATTAGTATAAAATATTTTGGATAATACTTGTCATAGTTCTAAAACATTCCCAACGTTTTGAGTGCACATTTCAAATCGCAACAAGGAATATATATTAAAAACATTACTGTAAAAAATAATGTATGTGATCTTTTTGGATTTGATTATGACAACCTTTGTTTTGTTAGTATTCATTAACATACAAGTGCTAGACCAAAGATTCTTGAGAATTATTAGTTTAATGTCAAGATGGGACACCGTGCCATAAAAACAATATCGTCATCGTGAAGAAGAGGGATGATGACTATTATAGCTAAAGTAGTGTCGAGACAACTTGCTTCTTCCAACATATATCTAACTTCTCAATGTAAATGCCAAAAAGGGTAAGGGACGTCGGACAATCTTTCTTAACTCGTATATTACAGTTAATTTCTTTCGGCCAACCTTTGGTGCCCTTAAACTAAACAATAACACTCTCATATAACCTTCATGCTTCAACTCTCAACTCAAAACGAATAATTCTTCTAATATATTCCAAAGATTCTTTCTAGACACTGTATCAAAAGCTTACCTAAAATTAATGAAACAACATAGAAGATTATTTTTATTATTGTGTTATTTATATTCAATTATCATAGACGTAACTAGGTAATCTATGATTGAATATCTCAATTCATTATAAGTGTCAGTGTTCTTGTTAATTGAATGAAATTTGTTTTCTTATATTAAATAAGAAGTTTTTAAGTTGTTTTTTTTATTTTTAAAGAAAAGATTTAACATAAATAAGTTAAGTTGAAGCAATAAAAATTATATACATAGAAACAATTATATTTAGATTTTAAAAATATGTTTAAATAATAAAAAATTAAAAATGAAATTTGTTTTCCTAAGAAAAGAAAATGTAATTTATATATGATTAAGAAAAAATTCAAATGATATTTACTTAATAAAATTGTAAATATGAATTAGTGTATATCACTTTAAGGGTTGAACTCTCATTCTTAATAACGTAAAACTAAACAATACTCAACAGTATTAACCACAATCAATAAAATAAATTACTTAACTAATTATAATTTATAGTATAATAACTTGGGGGAAAAAACCAAGTTGCATTTATATAGGTGCAAACCCACTTCAACATTTCAAAAGTTCGAAGAACACTTGTGGGGGCCCATGATGGGGCCCATGTTTTTCAAAAGCGACCCTTCAAAACAATTGGCCCAAATCCATATTTTCCAAAGCGGCCCTACAGAAAGATTGCCTCACTCACTTTATAGTAGATCTTCTTAAAAGAAAACCCTTCCAATGGAATATTCTTTTCCCTTTATATCTCAATTGTCCCTATGCTTAGAAAAAAGTTTGAACCACAAACGACCAATAAATTCAACGGCCAAAATAATAATCTCTTACCTGAGATTAAGATGGTTGATGTCTCCCTCACATTGAAAACGGGTCTCCCTCTTAACGGTTTATCCCACCTTCACTATTTGATCCTTCATTCAAGTCACACGGGTCAATTGAAATTCTCATAGTTAAGATACGTTTTAAGTTGGTGTGTTTTTAATCATTTAAATGGTCTATAAATTATTATTTTCTTTATAAAAAAATCTTAATTTTATTATATTATAAAATTACATTTACTTAGGTGTATAAATCTTGCTTTTACATGACATGTTATATGTTCATAATCTTTTCATAAAAAGATTATTGCAGCTGCAAAAATGTTTTTCATGTCGGTCTAAAATAACATGCATTTAAAACTAAAAACAGAAAGGAAAACAAAAATTACCTTCTCTTAACCATATATCATTGTCTTAACAGATATTGCATCCTATAACATACTTCTTTGTTTGAAACATAAAGCATATATGTTTTCTGACAAAAAAAAAAGAGAAAAAACACACTCGAATGCTTGCTTGAAAAGGATCTTGGGTTATGCTCCACAATTTGGTCACCTGAAAATTCCCATCTATGCCAAAGTCGAAAGCTTCTGTGAAGTCCATCCTTTGAAAGCTTGTCTACCTCATAATTCTTCTCTCTATTGATGTGATGAAAAGTGATTTGTTGAAAGGTATCAATCAATATCTTAACTTCTTCATAGACAGGTCTGAAAGGTATTTGTCCTTTTATAAAGTGTTTAGCAAAATCTTAGAAATGTTAACCTGAAACTATTGTTCCTTCTTCTTGAGAACAATAGCAATGGAAATGAAATATTGGATTAGACTTTCTCAATTATATAGTGGATATGTTATTTGGGCATAATGATAAACATGGAGCAATTTAAAGTTGTGTAGATTTTAATATTATGGTGTATAGCATAATGTTCCAATGCATATGGCAACATTGTGTTGATAGGTGAGTACTCTACAAATCATATGATTGAGTTTCATTTCCAGGTTGCATACATTTGACTTGTAATGCTCAACAGTGCCATGTAGCTATTGTAACTATGCAACCAAGTGATAAAAGGGGCATAGCTTCAATGTTGAACAATATCTATCTTTGTGGAACTATTGGCTTATAGTGCTATTGGCTTATTAGTTAATCTCATTTGACCTTCATAGCCATATTTCAACCGTCATGTACCCATTTTCATTGTTTAAGTTAGTGAATAAAAGGTTTTTCACATTTTCAAGGTATTTAACAATTTTTTCAAACTTTCTCCACATATTAGATATGTGATTTTGGGATGGTTTCTTTTCTTTGATCAACTTATGTTATTGTGCTTTTGTGGTTTGTTAATAGAACATATTCTCATTCATAAAGACTGTTGGAGATGGTATTTTCATTAACATAATGGTTGAGAAATGGATATATTTATTTATTTAGTATCCCTTCTTCTTATTTAAAATATATTTTATGTGAAATAAATTGTGTATGTGTTTATAAATAATAAACAATAATAATAAACACAAATATTATCTCCTTCACTTACAAAGATTATACACACTTCCAACTCTAACTGATATGCATCCCCTAAATTTTGTATTTACTTATTTCATTAAAATAAATACAAAAGAAACATGATAGTCATCAATATCTACTATATATGATCCTACATGTACATACCATATATCATAACACAATGTTATCTAGAAAGTACAACCTATTATCACCACAAGGAAGAAAATAGAATACAAAGTTGTATGCTATATAATATTAAAAAGTATTATTATTGCATAACATATATTATTATCTGTACAACTTTACATGTGTTCAAAATCTTTGTTATTTATCAAAAGTATAAAAAAAAAAAGCAAAATAGAATAGTCTATTTATTTTATATTTTAAACTTTTTTAAAAAATTTGGTACAAATTTAATAATTTTCTTCTAAAATATACTAAAAAAATAAAACACATAAAATATTTAAACTACTATAAATAAAACAAATAAATACCATTGTGTCACATTCTCCAAAAAAAATGTGGAATTTGTATTCCATGTATACTAATTAGACTTTTATATTTATATATATTTATTACTCTAACCCAGTGGAAGTTGATTTTAAATGATAAAACAAAGTTATTTCATACTTATATCAAAATTATTAATAAGTAAAAGTTATTTTTTAAGTAATTAATAATTTTAAAAGAATGTAATTTTAGAAGAATCAAAGTAATTAGTAATAATAATAAAGTTATTTAATTTTTTTTAAATGTTTTTTATATTTTAAAATAATTGAAGCATTATTACATTTGATTGAGAATTGTTATTATTGGGTTGAAAAGCTCTTTCTATAGCTCAAGTGGCTGAGATGTATGACATCTATTACATGTTTGGCTCCAAAACACAAATTAAAAGAAAAATTATAAAACACAGAACATGTTGGAACCAAATTTAAATTAACTAAATTGTAAAACAAATTTAAATAAATCTATATCAAATTTCAATTTAAAATTCCATTCATATCAAATCTGAAATTTTAAGTATTAGTATCTTTCTCTCTATATATTATAATCAAAATCAAACTTTAATAATAGTACATCACACAAATTCAACAAATTACTTATTACCTATTTATACATATCTTTATTTAAAACTTACTACTTCCGAACAATTATGGTTATTTGTTGCTATTTGATTTGATAACAAGAAAGAAGATGAACTCACTTCCCATCTCTTTGGGACATGTCCATATGCAGGCCAAGTGTGGAATGATGCTTCAAGAACAATTTGTCAAGGCAAGATATTCAGGGTGGAAGGAACATGGGAGCAAAGAACTAAAAAATGGTGGAACAACAAAGCGGTATGTGAGTTTAGTGATTTTCCTATGCTATTTGTATTCACCATATGGGAGTCACGAAATAGAGCAATTTTCAAGAATTTGTGGGCTCCCATTGATATCTCCTTAGCTCTGCTGGTGCAGAAAGTACAAGAACACAGAACAGCTCCCAAAAGTGGAAAAACAAGAGTTGTAACAACCCCTGTGATTGATAAAAGTCTTCCATGGGCTTTTTTTGATGGTGCCGGTCAAGGTGATCCCCCCATTGGTGGGGATGGAGGGGTGATCTTCATAAATGAAACAAACAAAAATTCCTTTAAGTTGGGCCTAGGCAGAGCAACTAATAGTAAAGCTGAGCTCTCAGCGCTCTGGGCTACTCTTAAGATAGCAAAGGATAAACAGTTAACAAAGCTGCATATCTATGGGGATTCCAAGACAATTATAGAATGGGTTCAAGGAAGAAACAACATAAGAGCTCCTCACTTGCAAAACTTGCTAAAAGCAATTCGGTCTTTACAGTCCTTCCTTTGAAGTTATCCTTTTCAATCACATTTATAGAGAATTCAACACAAAAGCTGACATGCTGTCTAAACAGGCTTTAGCCATTCAGCTAGGGATCATTGAAGGGTGAGGTCACTGGTGTAGGAGAATCCTTTTTGTTCTACAACCCTCTATGATTCAAAAATGCACAGGGCTTGTATTTTGTTCAGACTACAATGATGATCATGCAATATTCCGAAAGTTTTCTTTTTGTGGAAAAGACGCAGTCTGTAAGAGCACATACTCAAGTTGCAACGATGAGGCAAAAGACGAACCACAGGATGACAAATCAAGTCTGTTCTCTGGTTGAAAGGAAGATGTTGTAAAACAAGTATGCATAACAGTTTTGTTCAAAAAGACATTGCAAGTTGTTCAGGCTGTGAAATGATGTAAGCTTTGTAAGCAAAGCGGAATTGTAAGCTCTTCAAAGCAGTCCATGTTATTTGAATGAATAAAGGTTTTTTTTATCTGGAATATATATATATATATATATATATATATATATATATGGCCATCTTTATATGAATTGCACCAATCTAATGATATGGTGGATTTGTTTTTCTTTGGATTCCAATGTAGGTTAGAAAGTAAATAGAAAATGCATTTCATTTCAAAACAAAACTCCTTAAAATGATTGTAATTGTATTTCATGCAACATTTATTCAAATTTCAAAAAATTTGATCCCTCTCAATCCTTGAAACTATACTGGTTTATTATTAATCTATATTGAATTAAACTTCAATTACTATATATTAAAAAAGATTTATTTAAAATATTGTAAATCTCTATAAATCTTATTAAATTATAAAGTAAAAACATTTCTTAAAAATTAACTTATCAATTAATAAGCCTTAACAAAAAAACTTTGGTCAATTACTCTCAACTCTGAAGAAAAAAAAGAGTAAAACTCAACAAAAGACTTATTATTGAAGAAAAAAAACTTTGATAACAATGCCAAAGTTATGAAAGAACCAAGATCATCAACAATTCAACTCAAGTATCTAACCAATAGCCCAACAACATCGATTTAGATACCCAACCCTCATTCTAAGGATGATGGAGATATAGCCTCAATGCCTTCCCTTCAATAGTCACAGTTGATAAGCCCTCAAATGGGTAATAATGAAGATCTGGCTTCCATGCAAATAGTCTCAATTAATACCCTCCAATAAAATGAAAAGACATCATAAACCAAACAATTAGGATCAAGCGAAGGAACAAGTCCCCATCCAATACTGTAGTAAGGAGTTTCCAGTAAATTGTCAATACGACCATTATCCTCATATCTTCATTACCCTTTCTTTGCATCTGATTTGGAATGCAATTGTGAATTACTCTGCTGGGTTTGAACACAATCGCTTAACATTGAACTATGTGAATTATTGAGCTTATGTGGATTTCTTAATCTTGATATGAAAAATCTTAAATATATTTTAAGATATATTTTAAATTATAATATTTTTTACTCATTTCCAAACATCACTTATTCTTACATTGAAATCACTGGTATCTTATTCCTACAATGAAATCACTGGTATCAAAAGAGGAGCAATTTTGTGTTCAGATCAAAAATTTATTGTTTAGATTGAAACATCAATCTATATGGATTCTGGAAAGATAGTAGGGATAACTAAGATCATACCTTAGTTCCAAAGGTTAGTTCAAGTGGTCATTGAGCTCTACATGAGGTTTCTCCTCTCAAAGTTGGGATGTTATGGGTTCTACTCTCTTGATCCCCTTGGGATTCGGCTCCAGAATCAAAGTATACAGTTACCTATTTACCATTCATAAGAAAAAAACTAAAACCAGAAAAGTTATTCCTTGGAAAAAGCCAAGATCATATATCACATCTAAGAATACTAACACCCAATTATTGTATTTAACCTGGATGAACTCCAACTGACTATAAGATCCTTACAACTATATGATGAAGAAGTCGAAAACATGTAAGCATTCTCATTCTAACTTAAATGTTTACAGAGTATTAAACCGGGCAAGAAGCCCAATAACTTCATTATTTAAGAAATCCCATCTCAAATCACTAACTTTAATTGTACACACTCCTTACTCATACAGTACCATCAATATGCTTGCAGGAATACAGCAGAGAATGTTTTGATATCTCCTGAGGTAAAACTATCCCAGTCATCTTTGTTTGGCTTGTGTAGAGCAATACTATCATTATGCCTTGAATTTGCAAGACCAGCTAAGACAACAACCAGAATCTTAGCTGAAAATTCATGCTCTTTTGCACCTGCTCTAGATTTGTGTATCCTATAAACACAGTTCCCGAATAAGTGGCTTCCTCAAAGATTCCATGCAATCCAGCTTACCCTGTCTCCCACCACCAGAGAAAACAAAAACCAAACTAAACTTTTAGCTCCTGGAAGCCACGAACCAAGAAGCTACTCAGCACGTGAGCATGAGGCATCTGAACTTAAAATTTACTCCGCTCCTAAAGAGCATCTGACATAGTTCAGCTTGAATCTGAAACTTCAATTTCTGCAGCTAGGTTGAACTTCTGTTCAAATATATGTATTATGCCCATGAAATGTTGATCTCCGTAGTTCAAGCCATTCACAGCAGAGTTTTCAATATGCAGCCACAAGTAGTGACAAGATAGAACTCTGCAACTTAGCATGGACAAAACGGTTTTTGGGACTCTCCATAAGAAAAGGAAGAAATCTCTCCACTCTTGATAGATGATTTGTCAGATCTCAACATAGGTGGAATCAATTTGCAAGCATGCAGAGAAGAATCTGACCCGGCTGTGCTCTTCACATCAGCATTATAAGTAGAAACCTTCTTATGTAGTTGAAGATCATCATACGAGGATCTTATCTTTGGGGCACTGGATGAGCGTATTTTAGCCTTGGCAGACTCTGTAGAGTTCATGTAATTAGGCCTTCCCAAACTCTCGTCTGATGTCTGCAGAGTATTTCCAGATTTTGGAGTACATGATCCTCTTGAGGTTGTTGAGCTCCCATCAGACTGGATATCAGAGCCAGGGGTTGAAGATGACCTGCCAGTAGGGTGAGAGGAAACCCCTGAAGGTGGTTTTGCAGCAACACGAACACTAACATTGTTTCTTCGAACTTTAACTCTGCCTGGTTCATAAGATTTCCTCGGATGCTCTCCAGCATCATCATAGCTCTTAAGAGACTGAATTTCAGCAACATCCATTTGGGCTTGTTCCATGAGTCTATTCTCCCAAGGTTTTGCAGCCATCCAGCGTTCTAACCAGCTCCAGCCCCAACTATTTTTGTCGGGTTCAATTTTGGCATAATTCATGTTTGTTTTCGAATTGCTCCTCCATTGCTGACAAAGGATTCAACACCCATAAAATTATCAGCATATAAAATCCCAAATTGTAAACATGGCATCTACATCTCAGGTCTTGTACAGAGAATTCAAATACAGCATTTAAGGTCTGCCAGAAATAGTGCAGTCACTCAAGGACTTGTACAAAACAATTTTCAATCTACTTTTTCTGCAAGAAACATAGTTGAGTACCTGATGGGAGAGAGCATAAGCAATGGCTCTCTCACGTTTGATTGCACCCTCTTGTCTCATTTGCAGTTTTGCACGAACTTCTTCAAGGGTTCCTTGGCTATCACACCATCCCTCCTGAAACATGCAATGCCTTTCTGAAATAAAATGGATAAAAGAGCCAGCTTTTTGCAAGTTAAAACAGGAAAGCATTTTAGGTTATCAGAAATTATTCCTGCAATTCTACATCTCGCAGATGTTATTATCAAGGTATAAGTGGTGTGATTGTCATAAAATGAAATTTGACATATCTAATAACAAAGGAAAAGCACCTCATAAGAAAAATCGAGATCATTTCAGACCTATCTTAAAGAGGCGTCTATAAGGTATAATCTGGTGAACTGCACAGGGGCCGTGAAAAGCAGTAAGGCCAAGAAAAGTCTACAGAAAAGGCTGTTAAATTTTATTAGTTAGTGGGTCCTGGAATGGTGCTTGAGTAGAGCTCAGGACAGTAGCATGAGGAGTTCGTGCGGGATATTTCCATACTAGAGTAGACAGCATAATGATTTGCTTGTGGCTTCCCATATATCTAAAACTACAGTTAATATATGGTACACTGACACGAGTCTGGCCACTGTGACCTAGTTGTCTACATAGAGAAAGCTACTATACCATATGAGCCAAAGTGTCAAAATACCTCAGATTCTCGCAGTTTGTTTTGGAGAGTTCGATGTTCATCAATCATTTTCTGCACAGCTAAGCCTTCAGTCGACATCCGAACACGACGAGCTCTTACACGGGCCTGAACTCTAACAAGTGCTTGCATACACCTCAAGGTAACTGCTGCTTGTTTCCTTACCTGACGACCTCGAAACAATGCTTGTAGTCTCACCAACCCTTTCAGTGCTCGCAGTGCTCTCCTGGCCTGAAAAACCCAAACGAAATCCAATGGATTGAAAATAATCATCTCTCGAAACCAACCAAACAGTCTATACAGGCTCATGCGTGAAGAATGGTTACCAAAAATCCTCGAAATGCAGTCTGTATGCGGATGGCAGCCCATTCTTCTCTGACCACCTTGAAGTCTTTATGAGGAGCCCTCACTATGGTGGCCACTGCAGCATTATAGGCCTCTGTAGCAGCAGATAGAACTTCAGATATCTCCCCATTTGAACTTACCTTCTTATGGAAACTTCCTTCATTTCTCCCTTCAGATTCATGGTCACCAGAAATTTTCCATAGGCCCCATTTTCTGGACTTTACATTTGTGAGTTTTTTCTGTGCATGTTACAGCAAAGTCAATAAGCTTGCTTCCAATAGCAAAATGAATTTAGAGCAAGCTTACTACATCTCTATAACTAATGACTAGAAAAGCAATGAACTCGCACAAGAGACAGATTTGGGAGCAAATTCCCAGATAAGGAAATGCATCTGATATTAAAGCCCACACTAATGGCCAATGATGATCAATGGTACTCAAAATAGGTACATGAACAGAGCATGCAGAAAGCAAAACCTGAGATAAGTACAAGATATAAATCATGAAAAACTTAAGAAAGACAAAAAGAATTGGGAAAACTGGAAAAGATCATGATAAGGAGCCTGGAAGCTGGAAGCAATGTCAAACAGCTACTCTTCTCCTTGAAGATAAGGCTAAGAAGAAATGGGCGATAAAGTTCATACTGATGTCTGAGAGAGATTGTTGGACCATATGTTGCCTGAACAATATCCTAAATGCATCTGGTCACAGGAACTATTTTGGTCTGAAAAGTCTCAGATAGAGCAAGATATAGGGTGTTTATATAGAATCACTGAGTGCATTAGGTGGTGACTGGTCCATTATGTGAAACAACAAAATGGTTCCAGCTGAGCTATACTCTGTCAGGGTCATCTTAGTCCATGTTAACACAAGAAGAAGAGCAGAGAAAAGATAATGGATTAATAGATCCTTCCTAGGGCGTATAATCTTAATGTAAATCCTAGAATATTGCACAATACGATTCATAAGATCAAATGACCAGCCTATTCCAGAAGGGTTGTTTTATGGCAGAAAGAAGATTAAAGTATAAAAGTTCCTTTTCATAGAATGATATGACAGAGTAAATCTCAATAACAGAGCACCAATGAATCATGTTATGCTCTGTTACTCATTGCATAGACCAAATAGGTCATTTCACAATAGTACTACCGTGGTGGACCATATAAGGTGACACAACTTAAGTAAGGTCCACTACATCGTTTACAGGATGAAAGCCATGTAATGTGACACCAGAGGAATCATTAGATTATATCATTTTACTCTTGCTCATGAGGTAATCCTCTGCAAATAGATACGAAATGCCTTATTTCACCCACTATAACAGAAGGCACCAGAGTAATGAACTCGGAAGATAGCTCATATAGAACAGAAATAAATCATTCCAACAGCTGATTTGGTGAAAGCTGTTAATGAATACACTATGTGAATCAGGATATAAATGCCTGCAATATGGGACCCAATGAATCTAATGAATCGTGGGGATACTTGCAATAACATAAAAAGCTCAACCTGAAAAATGAAAACAGTATACCCACATTATCCTCCTTCTCAGCAGCTGATTTATTGGGTTTCTTCACGCCCAGGAGTGCCTTGAGCCACCTGCCTGATGCACCCATTGCTCCCAACACCCCTTCACCAAAAATAACTACACTTCAAATGCCTATAGCTTTGCCGAAAACCTCTCCGACTCGAAGCAGATTTCTCTGACAAAATCGAAAGTTACACCAAGATTTAGAACTAAAAACAGAAGCAAACTGATGCGTAAAGCTAGCCTGAGACATTTATATCAAGTTCAACAACAACAACAACACAGTTTGCAGACAACCCAGTAAAAATCAACATCAAGGATTAAGACCCAAAAGCCTAATGTTCAGTCGGAAAGCTCCACTCCACCTACCCACATTAACCGCCCTTTGATATCTCTATCCAGCCACTACAACCTAGGCCACCAAATCCCTAAAATTAAGCAGATCTTTGTTCAGAATCAACACCATCCACCAAATTTGCTAATCTGATCCCTTAAACCATGAAATTTAGTAGCCAAAACGTCAGTTTTAGGCAAGATATTAGCGCCATGTACCTCTTACAAGTTGCAATGCGACCCAACTAAACTGGCTCCGGGAATGCGCACAGAACAGAAACATGGAAAAACCAAATGCAATTGTAGAGCAAAGACTCTTGCAAATCCTGTGAAGAATGACAATGTGGTTCGTGCATGTCCCCCAATTTCTACCCCGTTCCCGAGGATCTCAACAGTCAAATTTTGTATGACTCCTCAGTACCGTAGCAGTGCCCAGTGGCCGAGATTTTTCAAACACCGCCGGTTTATTTACCGATGGCCGTCATAATTTTTGTCCCGTTTATTTTATTAGTGCCCTTGTTTTTAAATTCAAAAACTCAGGTCCCGCGTTTGAATTTCAAAAGTCTAACGGTCAGAGATCGAAGGCCTAATACCTATATCCATTGCGCGTGGGATCGCTTTCTCGAGTTCCGTTGTTTTTGGCAGCGTTATACAAGGTATTAGAATCATGACAAAAGATTAATTATAGCGGTTGGAAGATCCAGATCCATATACATGGTTAAGAGGTCTTTTGTTTTTTAATTATTAACTGAAGTTGTTAAAGAGATTTTTGTTTATATTTTAAGGATTTTTGTTCTTATTAATTCTTAAAATAAAAATAAAAAGGTTTTTTTGTCAGAATTTTCAAGTACATAATAATTAAGGAAAGTGTTATAAATAAACTTAAGAAGTCCGATAATAAAATATATAATAACAATATTTATTGTATTTTTAATTTCAATTTGACTTTTTAATTGTCGTTAGATATCTTGTAACCTTTTAATTTATGTCATAAAAATTTTAATGGGTTGGTAAAAAACAAGTATATGAGATAGTTGAGGAGAAGTTTTGAAATTGGAAAGAAAAACAATATTATTATAAATTTATGGTCAACGAATTAATAAAATATTTAATGGATTAATCTAAAAAATGAAATAGTTGAATTTATCTATAAGTTTTATTAGATAAAAAATTTAATGGACTGATAAAAAAGAAGTATATGAGATAGTTGAGGAGAAGTTTTGAAATTAGAAAGAAAAACAATATTATTATAGGTGTATGGGTATGAATTTATTTTTAGATAATAAAAAAATTTATGGATTTGTATAAAATAATAAGATAAATAATGACATAGTTTAGAAGTTTTAAAATTTAAGTTAAAAATAATATAATATTATAAGTTTATGATTAATAAATTTAGTATTCATAATAGTTATATGGTGTTTTTTATTTATATATTTTTAATTTCTTAAATATATTTTTAAAATTTGAAAAAAAATATTATTATAAGTTTATAAGTAATGAACCAAGTTTAATTAATTACATGGTGCCCTCTGTTTATATCTTCTCATAATATGAACCAAGTTTGCATCAATGAAAAATATATATATATGACAAGGTAAAGGCTTCGCAATTGGCCTGTTGTAAGTAATGTTATTAATAATGTATCACATCATTTAAATGATTAGTGCAGTTAAAGTAACACAAGGCCACCATTATGACACAAGTGACCAATCACATGGTACACCCCATAATTCAATGTCAATGATTAAGTCAAGGCGAACAATATATTACATGCAGTTCGGCATTTAATGCGATAGTGGTCGCACTGTGGGTCGTTTGATCTCAACCTATTTGAGATCCAGCGGCCCATAGTGCGACGGCAGTCGCATTAAAGGCCGCACTGCATGTAGAGTATTGTTCGCCTTAAGTCAATGTCCAACATCCATTCTTCATTCAATATGTTAAAAGTAATTAAGGCGTATGACATATTGATATTTGAAATTAAACATTCTATTGCCTTCAATGATCTTGTTCTTTAATTTGGTTTTTCTTATGTGTTTATAAGAGTATTAGATGTCATTTGGGTTTTGGAATTTAGTATAATCAATTTTAAGATTGTGATACATGAGTTTTGATTTTTAAGATGTATTGGATCAAATTATGTATAAATTGTAAATGGGTAGTTATAATAGTGAGTTGAGTCATATGAGCTTACATAAATGATCCCATGAGTAAATGAGCTAAATATGCTTTTATTAATTCCTAGTGTGGAGATCAACATAAATTTCTAGTGCATTTCAATGCCAGGGCTTAACTAATGGAGATGTCTAAAAATTCAATGATTTAGATTGAACGACCTTTTTTTTTTTAAATCTGGTGTTTTTTTATTTTCCAAATGGAAATGTAACTATGTTTCAATCCCAATTTTGATGGTAGAAATGGATTCAACACCCTCAAAATCTCCTAAGACACCTAAAATTCCAAAACTTAACAGCTGTAACCTAGATTTTTAAAAATTTCGACCGGATTTTATCAAAATCGTGCTGGAAAAATTAGTCAAATCATATAATTTTTAGATTATATTTTAACTAATGAATGACTAAGCATGTAAATATGCTTTATATGGATCGTGTGGTAGACTTTCCATGGCATGCTCAAAGTTATTCAAGTATGGTTGCTATAACTTAATATGTTGGTCAAATATGGCTACATAGAGCACGAGAAGGGAAAAGGAAAGGTAATCCTCAATCGTCAAGTGTCATCCTAAGAACTCATATCTCTCCATCACATGCCTTAATAAATCTCATCCACCACCTTCCAACTTTGACTTATAATCCCAATATAAATGCATGCAATAGTTTATGAGGAGTGTTTACCTCATTTAGTTATGGAGGCATGGGGGCTAAGTACAATCATTATGTGGAAGTGTGAATAGACCTTTTTACACCTAACTCGTGGGAAATCATTATATCATTCCTCGTGATCACCATCCCTCGTGTCCATGATTTCTCAAGAATTACAAGTTGTGTTTTTGTTGTTAGGGTTGAGAACCCAAATTGGATCTTTGTCCAAAATCGACCCTGCAAAGGAGAATTATAGACCAAGGATGAGAGATGTGTAGTCATATCAAAGCATGGAGGATGGGCTATTTAGGAAACCTTACCTTTTGGCGTTAAGTATTGTTCGTTGAATGTTTTAGAGCCAAAGCATCAATATGCCAAGTTATCCACACCAAAAGGCAATCAATAGAATGGATTCTTTCTAACAAAATTGAAGAGTGCTAGAAGGGAAGAAAGCTCCTAAGAGATTGCTGAGAAAAGAAAGGAAAGATCTTCATTGTTCTGTATAAGGCATTGGATGGGAATCTCATAACTGATTAATGGCTAGATGAGTTACCTAGAGTGCTTTCTAGTGAGCAAATTAGCAAAGCTTAGGAGTAATTGGGTTGGGGTTGGTTGTGAGCCTGTAGCTTGATTCATTCACCCTATTGGTCTCACAACCTAGCTTGGGGGTGCTATCCACGCTAGATTCCTATGGTTGCGTGGAAAATTAATTATACACATAAATTTCTTGGATTATCTTATTTAAAAGATAAGTTTGTTATCTATGCTTATAAAGATGCAATTGAATTATTATTTTTGTTATTTAAATATATGGAATTTGTCTGTTATGAGTGAGAATTCAGGGTGTTAATAGAATAAACATGTTTTTGCCATGATTTCCATTAATCTGAGTTAATGGTTTGTTTCTTTTCATTATTGCATTCATACTTCCATTTCCATAAAGATTCTAGGCTATTCATGGAAACCAAATATAATTTTAATCATAGTAAATGAATTTGTTGATGACTAAAAAATTATCTTGTCTAATTTGAAATGTGTTCTCATTATATGATTAGTAATCCATGGAAAGAGACATCACACATATCATTTCTTTATAAACCTAAATAAAATTTCAACTTACAGTCTAAATAATATTTATTTTAATGTATTCATACTCATGATTTGTTTTTAACTTTAAAAATCAATTATGCTGCCATTTAAGTAAAGTTTTAACTTACATTCTAAATAATGTATTTATTTAAATGCATCCATACTCATAATTTAACTTCAAAGGTCAATTATTCTACAACTCCAGTAAATTTTTAACTTACACTCTGAATAATCCATTCATTTAAATGTGTTTATGGGGTTAGAGCAATTGGTAATGAGTAACTGAGATGAGAAGTTGTAAATCAAAGGTAACTAGTTCAAATCCCCCATGGGTATATTTTATGTCTTAAATTTGTTCAAAGTTTGGTTGGAAATATGTAAAAAATCTTAAAATCGGATATTATAGGTGCCATGGGGTATTTGAGGACATTGAATCTAAACCCACTAGAAAGTCCAAAACTTAGACTACTCCATTAATATGGATACCATGGGGTATTGAGGGTGTTGAATCTAAACCCACTAGAAAGTCCAAAACTTAGACTGCTCCATAATCAAATAGGATGAAGGGTTTTAAAGAGTAGTAATAGTAGAACTAGTTTAGTAATTATAAACTCTTAGTTTTTTCATCATTGTCACTTTATTCAATAAAGTTTTAAAGTTAAATGTTTCAACATAATAGATAATTTATTAGCATTGTTCAATGGGTTAATTCAATAAATGTTTCAACATAATAGATAATTTATTATTATTTTTCAAGAGGTTAATTCAACAAATTATTGTAATGTTGTTGGGAATTTGGCTAACACTGTGTTAGCCTATGTCTAGTTTGAATCTTATTGAATTAAGTATAGTAATTCATAAGAATGAAATGTAAAAATACGAGTAAGCCTCCATTTCAGTTTTTCCCCAAATTTTTCCTTATAAAAATCCATTAACATAAAATTATTATTAAAAAGTATATTTTAAGACCAAAACAACTTTAGAAAACTAAAAAAATTAAATTAAATTTTTTGTTGTTGGAAAATTTGATCATGTTGCAAAGATATGCCAACAAATTTCAAGCAAAAAACAATAAAGTTCAATGGAGAAGATACAAATGTCGTAGAAAAAATATAAACCTTATATCTATGTATATAAAAACAAATAGTCCTTTTTGTTTATATGAAATAACGGTAAAGATTCTCAAGTAGTACAAACACATTAGAAATCGAACTTAAGTCAAGAAACAAACTCAAAGACCACAATTCAATGTGCATATAAAAACTCTCAAGTTGTACAAACACCTTAACGTGGGAAATCAAACTTGAGTCCAGTTATAAACTTCCAAAACACAACCCAATCTGCATATAAAAACAAAACAAAGATAATTTACCAATTAATTGTACATTAACCCCATATAAACTCAAAATTGTATGCACTAATTTAAATGTTTTGTTTTGTTACAAGGTGTGTGCCTAGCTTTCTCCACGTGTCAACTAGAGGGGCATGGTGCAGAGGAAGATGGTAGTGTGTGTTTTCACGTGGATTCAAATAAACTACAATAATTTAAGGTTACTTTAGGAAGTTGGAGTACACTAATAAGAAAGAGCATGCTCATGTCTCCCATCATTACATTTTTCCTTTGAAGGTTTGAATTTGACTGAGCCTCGTTGAGCAGTAATCTATAACGTAATTATTTGGGGAATTCGAATTTGACATTATGACAAATCTTAGCTTTTGGACGTTGGCATGTATCCATTCATACCAATACTATTTCATATTTTAATATTTTTTCTATGGAAGTAGGGCCAATCTTTAGGGATATGTTGTTTTTAGATTTTCAAATATAGTTATAGGGTCGATGTGCATCGAGGGAGCGACTATAACAATTTACTTGTTGCAGACCCTCCATAAGTTTATTTTAAAAAATATCTTGAAGTAATGATATTTCAATTAGTGGAACTTTTGTAAACATTATTGTCTATGAGTATTTAACTATATTTGAAAGTTTTAGATGGCATATGCTTTTAGGTTATTTTGTAGATTAGAATTCACTAGGGTAAGTTATTAAATCTTTGATAAAGAAAGCTTTGGGAGCTACATGGATGGATTAGTAAAGCCATGTTTTGTATTTTGATTAACACTTTTTCTTAGTGTTTTTTTATAAAGAAGATTGTCATTATGTTGAAGTTGTTGTGTGACTGTTTTAATATATGTTTTTAATATATGTTGTAACGCCTTAGATGTTTGTTAGAATGTATAAACTATGAATGATCTTGCACAACTTTATTGTTTGATTTAGATAGAATTTCTAAGCCTACTATTAGAGTTCGAGGAATTCTTAAAATGCATGTCTTCTACCAAGGGAAGTTTCTTAGTCATGAACTACATAGATTTGGTAACCCTTACTTACAAAAGAAAGTTTTACTCAAGGTTAATATATCCAAGGAAGTCAAAGAATTTGTTTGCATATGTGTTAGGTGGAACTTCTTTAGACACAAGGGTGGGTACATTAAATTTTTGAATACTTTCTCTAGTTACCAAATCTCATATCATAAAATCGGGGATTTTCCCATTGATGACCAGATCCAAAGCTTTAGAAACTTAATTGATTGATGCTCCAAACTCTCGAGACTAATAGGCATGATCCATAAACTGTCATGGATATTCCACTGGAATGGTTTGTAACAACAAATCTCACCACTTATTTCATTGTGTTAGCTTAATTCCACAAAATGATAAAGAAATTGGAATTGAAAGAAAATTAACTAGAGAAAATAACATAGCCACAAAACAACACAAGACATATCCTCGGAAAACTCACTATGGGGAAAAACCTAGTCAAAAGTGAGGACTATGCCTTGCTCTTTTCTTCTCCAATATTTAATGCAAATACATTGTGGCCTACACGACTACTACATAATATCTTACTTCCTTTGTTATGCATTAACTTCCACTCACTTATTGTTGCTCAGCTATGGAATAATGCAATAACATCATCTGAATAGAAACCTTTCTCCTCCTAATGACCTGGTATTTAACATAGATCGATAGTTGTCTAGGGTTACTTTTAGGGTTTATAACTACCTTAACTCTTAGGGTTAGGAATTTAGAACCTCTGGAATGTTCTTGAAAGTACACACGTGAATAGCTTCATATGTGTGGGGAATGAGAGCTAACATGGAATCCACTTGGTAATATATTGGTCAATTCTATAGGTGAACTTTCAGGAGGCATAAATTATTCATTGAGACTCTGGTTAAGGCAATTCTTGCACAGTTGAGAAGATCTTGGAATGCAGAACAATTTTGAGGGAGTGTGAGATAGCTCACATACTTTTGACCCAAAAAAACATCATTTAAGCCCTCAAATGGTCCTCGGAATGTTCTAGACCCTAAATCTACGAGGTAAGACCTTCCCCTAAATGGGCCATAGAAACTAATTCATCTAATGTTTCCACCCAAAAAGCACCAAAATAGATAACAAATTATATATTGAACCATTTTGGGAGGATTTTGGTCCCCAAAAGTTCCTACTAATTGAGGTGAGGAAATATTTCCTCTATCTTCTCCCTAGAGTACCATTTAGCCTTGCTTGGAAGCTGTCCTTTCAAACCAATTTGCCAAAATTCAAACTGTTCTTGTCTAGTAGTTATGGACTTCTTCTGCAAAATTGTCTTTTACCAACTCTACTTGAGTGTCAGGTGTTAATGACTCTATGGTAGGTAGGACATGCTCCTCCTCCTAATTTAACATGGGAGACTCAGAGAGTATCAAATTTTCCACATTCACTACTCAATAAATGCTCATGTATGGAGATAGATTGAGTATATAGGCAATGTCTCCCACCTTCTCCAATACCTCAAAAGGGCCATATCACAAATCCTTGATCTTCTTACCAGGACCCTAGAGTCTTTCCTTGTTCAACCATAACCAAATTATATCCCCCACTTCGAATGATTTCTCAACCATGTGTTGATCATATATGGCCTTGTACTTTTTCCATCACTTCTTCAATGTATCATGTACTTGCAAACATATTTTTCTTATCTTATCAATGAATTTCTCAGTGTCATGTCCCCTCTCGTCCGAGACGACACGACCACAACACTGCTACTATCATTTAAGAGGGGATCTAAGTCCCATGAACATAACCAATAAAAATGCATTGAACTAACATACATATAAAGATGCAATATACAACAGAACCAAAGTACATTCATTCAAGCATTCATCATGTTCATCATAATTCATTAAAACAAATACGGTTGCAGAGGTAAATACATAAGATATACTTATCTTGAGAAGAAGCTTGTTCCGCAACCAGCTATGTCGTTGCAACATTCCACCCAACCATAGGCAAGTGTGCTCATCAATCTCTCAGCAACACTGCCACCCCAGAGCTGGGCATGATTCCCACAAGGAAGAAGGGAACTTTAGCAGGCTCACACATAGCCAAAGACATATTAGAATTCAGCAAAGCCAAAACTACATATGGGTTTATCAGTAAGCTAAGGAGGTGGAAGGTTGAATTGTTAAGCTAGTGAGCTCAACCATAGAGCTATGGACACCTACACAATATATGGCTTGGTTTTCCCAACTCCTACACACCCAACACAAGGAAGCACCCCTTATCTGTTGCATAGTCCCTCGGGCTATGCCTTCCCTTTCAGTGCTCTTCAGGATGTGCAAGAAAGAATAACCATCCCCTCTTGATCTCTTTGTGTGTTTCCTTTCTACACTAGGTTTATCAAGCTAGTTCTTCCCTCTTCCACTCCAAACCAGTTCAGACCAAAACACGGGATTTACATAACAACAATATAAAAGTTTCGGGCATGGACAAAAACGTCCTGGAAACCAAATTCGATAATGGTGAATGGGGAAAAGTGACCTAGGACGAGCAATTCGTTTCAGAAACGTTCTATGGGATTCACGTGGGCAAAAATGGCCCCTTCAATCCCCCAATTCGTGGATCTATTGTCCCATTGACTATGCAACACCAAAAATGAAATTCACCAAACGTGTGAAGGAGGGAACA
The DNA here is from genome assembly GCA_001517045.1 of Pseudotsuga menziesii. NCBI lineage: Eukaryota > Viridiplantae > Streptophyta > Pinopsida > Pinales > Pinaceae > Pseudotsuga > Pseudotsuga menziesii. The sequence continues at coordinate 116,212 of LPNX010095515.1, forward strand.
ATCAGAAAAATGCCTAGGAGAGATCCCAACCATTGAACATTAACAAACAACTTCCCAGCCATGGGGAAACATAGGAAACTACTGCAAACGTAAGGAAAAATGCCCAGGAGCTCCTAAAATGCATGAGGAATAGAGGGCGTGAATGCATAATGGGTGAGTAATGAATTTTTGGGTTCTTACTTGCCCATTAAGACAAAACACATTTTTCTAAAAATGGGTGCTCTGCCCAATTCTAATTTGACTCCTATACTCTTCCCATCCCCATGCAATAACTAACTCAACCACTTTTTGACATAAATAAATGATTGGCACAAGAAGACAAAATGGGTAGTTGACATCTTGATGGGTCTTCCCTTTGACATTTGGCTTTTCCCCATTGTCTCAAAGGTTTGATTATTTCCCTCTCAATTCCTTAGGAAACATGCCCCCATCACTTTAACGTTGCATTGACATAGCTGGTTGTGGGTATTTTTAATTAAATTGCATATTTACATGATGTCCAAAATTATAATGTGCCCGGCTAGCATGAAATACCATCGAAATCGATTTTTAATCGCCGAAACATAAAACACTAAATCGATGGTGGGGATTTTGCCTTGAGCTCCACACCATGATTAAATACAATATTTACACCATATATAGTTTAATGCAAACGGGGTCAAAACCGGGGTGTTACACTCAACTCTTAATGCTTCACCTATGGTGTCTTCCCTCTCTCCTTCTTTTTATCCATATACAACATCTAGAGGTGAAGGTGGCAGATATCCAAAACAAGTTTCAAAAGAGGACCTACCAATGGAAATGTGGGTTGCTCTGTTATAAGAGTGTTGAATAAGACCTAATTTTCATCCTAAGTTTTCAGATGCTTTTGATTGTAAGCCATCAAAAGTTACACCAAAGTCTTATTGACTACTTTTATTTGCCCATATGTATGTGGATGGAGTGTTGTATATCTCTTTAACTCACTGTTCATATTCTCCCAAAGTTTATACCAAAAGGCACTAAGAAATCTAGTATCTCTATCCATGATGATGCTCCTTGGTATCCCAAAGTGCACCCATGCGTGGTCAAAGAACGTGTGTGTTTCTTGTTGTCCTTTGGTGATCTTTTTACAAGGAATAAGAATCCACATCTCGTTGAATCTATTAACTACCAAAAATAAATAGTCATGTCCCCTCCTAGTGGTTGGTAACCCAACCAAAAAATACGTGGAAATGATTTTCCACTTGGTCAAGTGGGTATAGGTAAGGGATGGAATAGACCTTACTTCATATTACTAGGATTATTGGTACAACAAAGTATGCATCGTCTAATATACTAAGCTACATATTCTTCCTTTTTGGGCCAATAGACATACCTTTGTAAGTTAGCAACTATCTTCCCAACACCAAAATGCCTTGCAAGTTTTGAGGTGTGCACCTCTATCATAAGTTGCAATATTTCACATTTAGGAACACAAAGCTTGTATATATTGTAAAGTAACCCATTATGGAGATGATAGTAAGCCTTACTTTCACCTTCATCTACATGAAAATGGCCCTATAGTTGTTGAAATGCCTCCTTGAAGTCCTCATATTCTATGTATCCCTCTTTGTATGCATCATGGGTAAAGGGATCCATGGTTCCATGTGCATAAGATTTCCCAAAGTTGTAATCTTGGATGTCGGTGGCCTTGAAAGCATATCTTCCAACTTATTAGTGTTTCCCTTCTTATACTTGATGATTGGATGAAACTATTGCAAAAATCCCATCCACTTGTAATGTCTAGTTTGTTGCAACTTACTCTGGGGTTGCAAATATTGCAGTGGCTAGTGGTCTATGTGGAGAATGGTTTCCTTCCCATCAAATAGTGCTTTCATTTCTTCACAATTTTAAAAAAGGAATATAGTTCCTTATCATAGGTAGGGTAGTTTAGGACCCCCCATAAAACATTTTAGAATGGTAGCATGTAGACTTACCTCCTTGCACCAAAACTATTCCCATGGCATACCTACTTGCATCTGTCTCCACTTTGAAAGGCTTCTGCAAGTTAGGAAATGCAAGAATTAGTGCTTGATTAACATTTCATTTAGCTCATCAAAAGCTTTCTATTGATTCTTTCCCATGGAAACTCTTATTGCTTTATTTTATGGCATGGAGTGGTGCGACCACCACTGAAAAGGAAGCAATAAAATTCCATAGCTACTATGTCTCCCCAACAAAGCTCCTCACATCAGTGACATTAGTAGGAATTGGCCTTCTAGTAAGGGCCTCCATATTTGTAGGGTCTATCGTGAGTTCCCCTCCATTAGTCAGAGACCCCGAATACGCCAATTATTGTTGAGAAAACTCACATTTCTTGAGATTATCCAACAACTTGTGTTTTTTCAAAGTATCTAACACCTACTTGAGATGTGAAATGTTTTTCTTCCCAAGTAGAGCTATAAACTAGTATATTATCCAAATACGCTATAATAAAAGGAATCTAAATATGGTTGCAAAACATCATGTTCATTAGTCTCATAAATGTATCTAGTGCATTACAAAAACCAAAAGGCATGACCAACCATTCATACAAACCTTTCATTGTCTTAAAGGCATTCTTCCAAGTGTCTTTGTCTTTGACACATACCTAGTGCTATTCTAACTTGAGATCCAAATTGGTGAAGTACTTGGCATACTATAAATGGTCTAACAAATCATCAATCCTGAGAAGAGGTTACCAATTCTTAAGTGTAATATTGATCAAAGGTTTGTATTTTATACACATCCACCAAGTCTCGTCCTTCTAGGGTATGATGATGACAAGTGACCCATAAGATGAGGTGTTTGGTTGAATCACCCCCTGGTCTAGCAACTACTACAAGTACTTCTTCACTTCATCTGCTTCTATAATAAACTATACATATAGCCTAATATTTGGTAATGGGGAGTTAGAAAACAATTGTATCCCATGCTCTACTTCCCTCTTAGGTGGTATCCCTTTACTCGTGGAACACTCCTTTGTATGCCTGTAGCAACTCCTCCAACTAATGGTTTTAGTCTTTGTTACATCCCTCTAAGGATTCCTTTAGTCTTACAAATTCATCACCCGATTGATTCTCTCATAAGAACAGAAAAACATATTTATCACTTGCACTCAACTTTTTTGGTTGGGTGGCATTTACCAATGCCATCTTTGATTTACCTTTATGTGAATTGATGATTAATGACTTCCCATCCTTGATTAGGAGGTACTGGTTTTCTCTCCTCATGAATATTGCAGCCCCCATATACATGTAGGGACTTCCAAACACCACACCACACATGCCAAGGGGCACTACATCTAACTCCACTTCATCAAGAAAATATGCAATTACAACCAATTTATCTTACATTGTTTATGACCTTGATCTCTATATACATGAGTATCCATGCCAATTGATAGGGGTTAGGATGATCACGAACCTCTAATTAAAGCTTGCAGACCAAATCAATTTCTATGAGGTTGGATTGTGAATAGGAATCAAATAAAGTGTCTACCTTAGTATGCTTGATTTGGATCTTGATATGGAATATTTTTGTCATCTCCTTCTCTTCCTTGTGATGAAGGATACTCAGATTCACCTCCTTCTACACTAAAGTACAACCAATATTATCATCCACATTTGAGTTGTTGTATAACTATTGGCTTGAATATGTGGCTAGAAGTTTATTCTTCTTGGCATCCTTCTTATTGTTCTTATGGTTCCTCTCTCGATGTAGTTTCCAACACTATTCTTTGGAGTGACCAATGATGTTACAATGATTGCAATGGTTTTTAGGATCCTTGCACTGATGTGTTGTGGCAGTACTCTTCTTATATTTTCCTTTCCACTTCTTCTTCCCCTCCTTGGAAGTGTCTTGGTTCTCTTTCTAATTGGAACAACTTGGTTGTCCTTTCTTGTGGCCTATATTCTCTAGGTATTTTGCTTGCACACATCCCTCATTAATTGTCTTGGGATTGAACATAATCACTTGCTTTCAAAAATGATTATGAAAATCCCCCATATATTTGAGTACATTTGGATTCCTAGGTGAGATACCCAAGAAATAGTCACGTTCTTGAATTCGGAGGTGTACTCTTGCACATTTTTCCCTTTCCTTTGTCTAAAGTAATGCCAAATGATCCATTGGTCCTCTACATACCCGAGAGGGTAGAATTGAGACTTCATGAGGGTTTTGAAATTCTCCCACTTAGTTACTAAAATATCATCGTCCAACTTAATTGCATCTATGTCTCTTTCCCACCAGGTTAATGCATGGCCCTATAATATCAATTGAGAAAATGAAATATTCTACTCCTAATATATGTTGTGGATAATAAAATAAACCTCTAATTGTTGCAACCAATGATTTAACTTTAAAGCATTGATATCCCCTTAGTAGGTATTAATATCAACTTTCGCTTCCATCTTAAATAACAACTAGGAAGTGGCAATGGCATTGGAACTTGGTTCTCTTTCTTGGGCTCTTTTCATGGATCCTTTTCTAGGTCTCCTTGTCTCCCAATTTCCTCTCTAATTTAGAGCCTCCAAAATCACCAAAACATCCAAAATTTCTCTCTAGATCCGCCATGAGGATTGACATATTGCGTGAGATATTGGTGACTTGTTTTTCTAAGTGTCTAAATCAATATTGATACATGCCCCCATATTCTTCACCATACCCATCCATTATGGATAGGGTTTGAAGATTTTTTATTTATTCTGACAATTCCTAGATCCTACAATTTTTCACAAAACCCAAAATAAAATTACCAATATGATATGTAATATTCCATGGATATTCTATTGGAACAGTTCATCAGAATAGATCTTACAACTTAATTCATTGTGTTATCTTAATTCCACAAAATGATAAATAATATGAAACTAAAAGGAAATAACCTAGGGGAAATAGGGCTTAGTCTTCACCTCTAATTCTAAACCATACATCCAATGAATATCCCAAGTATGTGTTGAAAAAACTCTAAATGGGTACCCCATATGTATGGATTATGTGTGCAATGGCGTAGAAGATTCTTATTTTTTCATACTCATATAGTGTAGTGGTGAGCATCAAAGGAAAAATAGTGTATTTTATTGAATATGCCCATGCGTGCATTATGGAATGTTAGGGGTCTTTTAGATCCTTACTGAAAATCCCTATTGTAGAGAATTCATTTAGTGATTTCAAAAATAAGTGTCATGTTTACATGAGGTTAAGTTAGTAGTGTTTTTCTTAAGAATGGTCCTTAATGTTATTTGTTCAAGTGTTGCCTATTTTATACTAATAACATAGACAATAGATGAATATTCACTACTATTTATTCTCCAAGTCTTATTGGCCATGAAATCAATCATGTGTTTGATCTAACTCAATGTATGGTGTGGATGTTGCTCAATCTAGATTGGTAAATGCTTCGCCTTGCCAATATCTATGCTTCAAATGATGTTAATGAGGGGGTGCCTTCCAAGACTCGGTCATAGACAAACTTCTATAATAATTGGCTAATATGTGGGGATTTCAATATTGTGGACACCTAGAATGATTACAAAAATAATTAATCACAAAATTTGTCCAAGGGAGGGAATCATAACTGGATGGACTAAAGGCTATGCTTAGCCTATATGATACCAATAAGTTTTGGAGACATGAATCTATTGAGATTTGGTTCACTTGTTTGGACTATAAGAATGCAAAAGATAAGGTGTTGAAAAGGACATAATTCATTTTTCTTTAACTATGGAGGAGGTGGTTATATGTGAGTGCTGGGGAAGTCTATGATCTTCTCTACCATCAAGCCATTTTTGTTCTCAATTTCATGTGTTGGGGAGGGGAGGGGGTTATAATATGATAATGTAAAGGACAATACATACTCTTAATGCATCTCACTTAAAGCACCCAACATGTATCCAAGCCATCAACATGATTCAGAATGACTACCCAAATGAAGGGGAAATGTTGGTTAGATCCCATGTTGGAATGATGAAAATAGTAAAGGATTTCCCTTCATGCATGGATTTGGTAGATAGATTATGAAAATTAGGTGTAAGCAACATAATTATATTAGATAAATGTTGGGGGAATTATCCCAAAGTTTATAGCTCACTCCATATGATGAACCTCTCCATGCTCAATATTTTAAGCTTATGCATTCCTAAAGGTGGATAAGATTCATTGAGAATTCAATGCCCAAATTTATTCACAATTGTGTTAGATCGATACTACATATGATGCAACAAAATCCGTGGCCACCAATGAGACTATTGAAAGGCTCGGGCTCTTGAAATGATGGAAGCATACATAACCAAACAAGAGGATATTCAACGTTTTTTTTTTTCATTATCAAACTATTTTTCAATATGAGGGGCTGATAGAAAAACATTGCATGGCCATGCAAACATGTACTGATATAT
>LPNX010095517.1:0-28052 GCA_001517045.1 Pseudotsuga menziesii
TATCTAGCAATCAAACATGAAATACATCATGTACTTTTATATTAGGTGGAAGTGCAAGCTGATAGGCTACCGGCCCTATCTTAGCTAACACTTCAAAAGTTCCACAATACCTTGGCGCTAGTTTGGAACACCTTCCCAAACTCAAAGAACTCTTCTTTGACTCTACCTTTAGATATACGTGATCACCAACATTGAACTCTCTTGGAGTTCATTTTAAATCCACGTAGCCTTTTTGTTGATCCTGGGCAACTTTTAAATTTGGTTGCACTTCCTTGACAATATTTATAGTGTAGTGGGATTAAGCAATGCTTCAATGCATACATATTTTCTTGTAACCATACTTTTTCCTCTTCCACATACAAGAAGATAAACATGTCAATCATTATCTTAAGATTCTAAACATTTTACATATCAACCCAAGCAGATATTGACATCTTGCTAATATCTGAAACATGCTTATTATGTCTTCTTCATGACATTATAGGTTCCAACTACAACTTAGTTAAGCATTATTACAGTGTCTGTTCCAATTACAGGTTATAAAACTTCACTAGTTATTACCACATTTATCCCTTATATATTGGGAGGTAAAAATAAAAAATATCATATTCTCTATCTTCACAACTCCACTCTTCATGCATTTATTTAAGCATTTCTATTTATGTACACACAAAATAAACACAAAATTTTGCATTCAAACAGTCAATGCTTCACATAGCAAAGAACGTGCATGTTCGTATGAGAGTTCATTAGGTCAAACTGCTATTAACCTCATACCTAGTTCATTTATGCAATTCTTTTGAATCGGACTTGTAAACTGAAACCGTGTTGATGAATTTATGTCACCTAATCTAAAATATTTTTAATCTTCCATAATAGAATCCTTTGATTTATAAATACAAAGATCATCCTCCATTTTAAAATGTCAATGATATTCTATAAAATATAGATTCATCCATTGTCACAAAATCCTTGTTTTCTATTCACGATGACAATTAAACACATACGAATTCAATACTACCCTTTCACTATCAATTACAATGCTTATATATGACTAAAGCATTGCAATGACACTTCCTTCTTATTTCATCATTTATATTTATTTATAAAGGATAAATAGTTAACACCAAAACATTTCATCTTTACCTTAGCCATTCATCCCATCCCTAAAATGGGTATGATTGAAAGTAACATTGATCCTTATACCCATATAATGTTATATGACTACTTAAGGGATCAATACATTAAATTAGAGTTGGCTAGTCAACTCATAACCATCATAAAGAAAAAGTAAGGATACCAAATGCTTCCTTACCATGGATCTCCTACCTTTTCTAGTGACTCCGTCACTACAATCAAAGTGAATAACCCATGTATAATCATAGTAAAATATATTTACATATAAACTACATTTATATCATATTTTCATTTCTCGCAATTAATGTATGCGCTTTTATCAATTTACGTGATTAACTTTGACTATCAATCTTAATATAACACCACTGCTACTTACAAATGACTATAGGTGTACCAGATGTGCATTTAAGCATAAATCAATATAGACTCATATGCTTATATCCACAACATACTATTATCTACTAGAATCTATAAATGTGGGTCAAGACAACATAAATCAATTGTTAGTATGACATAAAATAATATTCACCTCATTACAATCAACTATGTAACAACCCCATAGTATTAACTTATGAAGTTATATAATGTCAAGTACATAATAGATAGAAAAAGGATCTTCTAAACAAAATTAATTAAAAATTTAATCTATTTCAATTATATTTTCAGATAATTATAAATCATTTCAAAGAAAATTATTTCCACCAGCAACTCTCGTCCAAAAGATGTTTATAAATTCTTCTAAAACTCTTGAAATTAAGAATACTTGTATAACCTTATTCCTTATATAACCCCTTCCTTCGTATAAATTGTCCATCTCAAATTTCCATATTATAGAACTTTAAAAATATAAAACCTCAAAATGAAGGATACGTGTCTTTTAATTTCATTTACACATTCGTTTCAAGGCATACATATAATAAAAGAAAAACTAACACTTTACTTTATCTATATGAACATAAAAAAAGATAGATGTATGTATTAAAATACAACTCAGCAAAAATGGCTTTCACGATTTGACCCAAAAAGTCTCTGCTTTTCTACTTAGCAGGTCGCCAAAAAGGTAAAGGTTTGATTATCTATGGATTCATATATATTAAACCATGTGACACCAATAAAAAAACTAACTGCTAGATACCTTGATTTCAAGTTCACTTAACGTTCCAACCCTGCACTGATGTTACTTAACATAAATAATTTCTATAAAACCAATTATATTCATTACTAACTCTTCCATGAATTAAACATAATTTTGTAACAAGGAAAAAAAAAGGGTGTATAGATACCTTGTAATGGCACAACCATTTCAAATTAATGTAATGAATTATATCTTAACGAATTTAAATATAACACTCGTAGCCTTCCATTTAAATAAAATACACAAAGCTTATTTACCGTAACCGATACATATGGGGGACATTCAAAAACTTCTCACCTATACAAGGTCGTGATAAAATAATCATACACATGCCAAAACATATCTAAACACGGACTACATCTTTAATGTAAAAATATGAACTGTAAATGTGTCCATTTTATACATTTATATAAAAATCAAGTGAGTTGTCTCCTTTTCAATCATATACAACTCACTTATAATATTCTAACTCTTTCTTAATATAAAATATATTTTCTTATAGAGTCCCTTCATTTCCCCACTTTACTTTTCAAGACATCCCAAGTATTATATATATGTATATATATCTTAACCAAATATCATGTAATTATTCTTTTGTTCAAAGAGAGTGTAGTGATTTTTAGCATAAGGGGAATATACAAAATAAAAACAAATATCACAAGTGAACTCAAACCTTCAAAGTCACAACGATACTCTATCCTCAAATGCATAAATATATTATGCATTTTAAGGAATGTCTAGACATCAACAAGAGATGCAAATGAACTACCAATAAATATATAATTCCAACTCGTTCCATCAGCCAAATGAGAAAAGGATCTCAACCCAATCAAATGTTTTAACTCCACAAATGAAGGGTTGTATTTTATTTAATAAAAGTGACAGTGGAAAACAACCAACTTCGGTAAACATCTCTTAAAGTAAAAGAGAAGTTGACAAACATGTCAGCACAATCTTATTTAAAACCTTTCTGCGATAGATTATTTTAAATCTGGTAAATACTACTGGCTTGATGCGGCAATTTAACTTAAACTAAAACGGAGACCATCAAAGTGAAACGCAGAGAGTTTTGAACTGAACTGAACTTGTATACCAAAAAACAAAAATGGCGACCATAAAGAAATAAAAAAATAAAACACATGAGCTGTAAAAGAAAATTAAAACAAAACCTTATTTTCAATAACATACATTTTTCTTCTTTTGGTTTATAACTTCACATCCTTAGCCTATATTCATATTTAATATATATAAACATGAATTTACTTTATAAATCTCAAATAGAATCATTTAAAGATCATAAGGATTTTGTCCCATCCCAACATATAAACTACCATAACCATACTATATATGTATTCGTTTAAATCACGATTCTCCAAAATGTTTTATGAACAAGTAGTGCGAATCCTTACTCCACGTCATTTGGTTTTTTTTCCAAACTCCCAAAATAAACAAGTGGCAAGCTAGTGAAAACATAACTTTCAATTCTTTAAAGATACAGTTCGAGTTTCGACTTTACGCTGGAGTCTTATGACTGATAGTCAAACGTTGCAATCCCATCATGGATCCGGCGTATCCCTGAGTATTTGTAAAAGGAGACTAAGTCTTGATAGTCTACGACCGATCCAGTGATTCATAAGAGGAGAAAAAAAAAGAACCAATTAAAACTACTGACAGATCCCCTAAGTTTCGGTTCAAAACTCGGAGACAAACGTTTTTCCTTATGCAAGGAAATCTGAATAGAGAGAGATTTCGTGGGTAATGGTGTTGTTGGCTGATGGTTGTTGAGTTCGCGGCACAGTGCAGGTAATAAGTGTAGACATCCATCACATCTAAGCATACAATGTGATCCAAGGGAAAATACTACCATCAAAGCGATTTTGATTTTTTTGCATAGAAAATTCGTTTTAAACAAGGAAAATGCCAAAATACAACTCGCTAAAGCCCAAAGGGTATAGTTTATGATGTATACAACTTGTACACAGGAAACAATCCATTTCAAATCCTTGCACGATTCGATTTTGAGAGGGAGAACTTCATTTTTAAGACTGATTGGCAAAATAAACTCAAGTAAATGACTTGTGCAGTCATTATTGGTAAATCGAATCACACAAAAAAAAAATCATATCATGAGCACCAGCAACGGTGACATTGCAAGGTGAAACGATTGAGACACTGAGCAATACGTTGTAACCTGCAAAAGGGGATTTATTCCTATCATGACCACAGAGGCTGGAAATCATTAAAAGGTAAATTATTTTCTGTGAGCAAATGTGTAATCCTAAAATCATGGATCTACTCCTATCGCAAGCACAAAGGTTGGGAATCATTAAAAATAATATCGTTGCAGATAGTGAACGCCATGATGTTAATCATTGTCAAGTGGATCAAGGTTTACATCTAGCCTTTTTTTTTTAAACAAAATAATCATGCCTTTAGCCTGAGCTGGTATACCTTGGTCAAACAAAATGATCCAAGTTCAGAAAAAGAAATATACAATACAGTTTCAGACACAACTCCATCTTCTAATATTTCAGTGCTCAGATTTCGAATCCGAACGCAGAAATTAACACTATACCATAATCCAATCATTATTTAGCTTGACTGTATTTGAAACGCAGAGGTAAGAAAAAACAGTCATACATTAAAGATCCAAACGTGGAAATTCATTGTAAACAGAGATCACCCCCATACATTTAAATGATGGCAATGGTTGTTTACAGAGAGCATTTCCATACATCCATATTACAAACAACGTTGAACTCAACCGGGAAATGTAGATATAGTACAACGCATTCTAATCTAAGACGGGTAGAGATCTAGGAATTATCCATTTTATCGGTAAAACAAAAAAAAATACATATATAACTCAATGCTGAAGTATATGAAAACTAAAAGCAGATCTAAATACAGAGCTTGGAAATGAAGTCGTATTAAATCCATTAAGCAGCATCGACATTTTTGCCCATGGGTTACTGTTCTTTTTTCAGAAGGAATGCCGGTCGGTGACAAAAACAGCAGGGGGTCATGTGGATGACCCATGTTTTATTTAACCGCCACGTGCGTGATGATCAGTCTCATCACTAGCAGTCGATGAGAGTGGCTTCAATTTCATAGAGGAGGGGTCCATGCATGAATTACAACAAAATTTACAAATCCCAAATCGCAGGTTATGCAAGACACAGATCTTTTAAAAAAAAACGAAGTTCATAGAGTGAAGGTAATAGTCCAATACTCCAGCCTAGTTTATAAAAGAAGAAAATGCAACCCCTAGGTAATGGAGATCACGAAGGTGTATGAAACCCCCAAAATGGCATTCAAAACAAGAACCAGATCTTCATTAAAACAAAAGAATTCCAAAAAAATAAACAGATCTTCTTGCCATCAAGAATCGGATCTGTATTACACCCAAATCGCTGGAAGGGGATTTAGATTGATATCCCAACCAAAACGCTAGCAGGATTCCTGATCTATACAGAAATCTCTGACAATGTATTTGCAAGGATTTAATCATGTAAAACAACCCAAACGCGGCTATTTCCAATCTTTCAGACCAAAATGCAACAACCAATCGTGCAATATAGAATTCAGATCTATAATAAAACCAAATCGATATAAGATGGAAATCATTCTATATTAAAACCAAACAAAAAATAGTTTCAGATCTATAATAAAACCAAGTTGCTGGAAAAATGGATTCGGTAGATCGTTACAGATCTGAAGGATGACGGCAATAATTATTTACAGAGATCTTTTTCCATGAAGAAATAGCAGGGTTTGCATCACATACAGTCCATGAAATCAATCTCGATATGTTTCAGATCACATGCTAAGGTAATCAAGATCTAACATGCAGTCCATAAAAACAAACATATAAAACATTTCAGATCATATGCAAAGGAAACAAGATCTAAATCCAGATAATTATTATCGTGTGTACCTAGATTCTTCCAAATGTAAATCACAATCAAACTAGTGGATGACGCAGTTAAACACGTATGCAAAGATACAGATGTGAATCGCAGTCACACAGAGTTAAAACACGCAGTCAAACAAATGTAAATGACAGACAAGGAATCATGTGCAGAGTTTGTCTAGTTCAGTAATTCTTTATCGTGACAAACAATAGACTCATAAACAAATCTCATAGATTCGGAACATAGATTTGGAACACCTGTGAAGAGCCTTTGAGGTCTAGTGTTCGAACGTGGGCTCTGATACCATATGTAACATCCCCATTTGCAATACATAAAAAATTTCTAATTAATCAAAGAAACAGAAACAAGGTGTTTGTTTTGACTCTCAAGATATTTTATTGATCATGCAAATAACCATAAGTCAAGCCGAAATATATGAGAAACCAAATCAGGTCTACTTACTTGAATCCATGGAAACACACTTGGAGAATCAACTCCTCCCAACCATAGGAGGCAGCAACTCAACGGTTTGCTCCTCTCCACCCCCGAGCTGGATCACCAACCATGCACCAGAACAGCAGGTAACTTCCTCGCGGAACTCAATCCTTAGAGTCTGTAACAAGCTACAACAAGAAAGCTTCCACGCGGCACTCTCTCTTAGAGTCTGTAACAAGCTACAACAAGAAAGCTTCCACGCGGCACTCTCTCTCAGAGTCCGTAACAAGCTAAGCGATGGACTTATGAAACGGGAGAAACACTCAACACATGCATTCACAGCAAAGTTTCTCCATGCACAACATGGCATCCCGTGCTATTCTAGTGCACTCATGTATATAGCTTTTGCCCAGGTCTTATGCCATCCCAATCAAATCTCCAATCAGATCTCTAAATCCCTATGATTTAGGATCTTGTCTGGTTGTTGAGTTTTGGATTGGATTTGATTGGTATCAATCAGTCTAGCTTGCTTGTAACACATGTTCTTTGGTGCCATGGTTGGTGTCCCCTCATGTAGTTGAGTTCTCCAAGTGTTATTTTATTTATTAATAAATAAATAAAAAGGTTTGTTCTGCAAATGTCATTTGAGTTTTTGAGTTTCATAACTCATTACATGATAATAATAATAAAATAATAATTTTCAAACCATGAAAATAAAAGTAGTGTCATGGGGGTATTACATTGACCATGGAAGCTTGCCATATTTTATTAAGAAGACCTTGGAAATCTGATAAGAATGTCACTCACAATAAAAAGATAAACACTTGCCAAATTGAGAAGGAAGGAAATAAGGTTTTTGGTTGTAAACAATGAAGGCAAGAAAATGATGACTTCAGGTATTATGAAGGCTATATTGAATTGATCGAGTAACAAATAAGGTGTTATGCAAGGTTCTATTCCCATAATTTTACATTTCCAATAATCGTTTAGTTGCAAAAACGTAACACAATTATGGATTATCATGAACTAAAGAGAATTGAAGATGATGTTATGTGAATGCCTATCGACGATACTACCTCTTACACCAAGCTAAGGAGATTGAAATATGTGGACTTGTATAAATAAGGTCAATGTAGATACTTGAGAAGCACTTGAAGCCATTAGAATATTTCATTAGAAAAAGATCATGCCCCAAGGGAACTATGGTTGAGTGTTGTATGGTATTTAATTCTAGGTGTATTTTAATGACTATCTTCTTGACGTAGTAGTAGATAAAAATATGACTCACTTTTGGGATGCCAATTCCATCAACAAATTAGGGGAGGCTCTATTATTAGGGGAATTATGGTTGGGTAGAGTTGGTTGTGGCATGGGAGAGTAGGGGGCAGAGAGGAGGGGTTAAGGGTCGAAGTGGGTTGTAGTACTATATATTTTTTATGAAATAGATAGAAAGGGAGGCAATGAGCTAAAAAGGGCAACAATGAAGGCACTATATGATCATTAAGAAATATCTGTTGGTGTATTCCCTATGGTGGAGGAAACAATTACAGTGAGGCTAAAAATATAGTTTAGAACCAAGCGGTTTGATCGTATGGACTAGTAGTGAGACAAAAAATTGTCATTCGGGTTAAATTATAGAACAAATGTGAAAATTCCCTTGTACAATCAGGGGAGGCTAAAAAATTAAAAAGGTTTAAGTTCATGGGGATGTTGAATGAGACTAATAAAATACCTGGAGGGAAAATCCAAATTAAAACATAAACCCTTCAAATTTGATCACAAATTCTAAAATTTGGGCAAATTAAAACATAAACCCTTCAAATATGATCACAAATTATAAAACTTGGGCAAAAGCGAGAAGAGTTTAAATGTGATTTTGTTCCTGTGAGCCCAAGACTCGGTCATGACACTAGAAAATGTGCTTTTATTTGAGAAAAGTCAAATAAAATAGGTGCAAGAGCAAAGTCTTTGGTGTATGCAATGCAACAAATGTGGGAAGAGAAAACTTGCAAGGAAAACCAACTTGACAATTCAAATGCCACAAAATAGCATGGTTGTGTTATAAAATATAAAGATCAAACATACATTCAATGAATATAACTGTAGCCAACAACCCATAATCATTAATTCAAAGTAAAAAAAGCCAGGGGAGCAAAGTCTATTTGACCATGATCGGTTAAAAAATTAAAGGGTGGTTCACAATGCACTCGACTTAGGGCTAGTTGAGGCCTCAACAGATTTCTGAGATGGAAATGTTATTGGAGTTTGAGAAAATTAAATATCAATAACAATCAAGTTTTGTCATTACCAATTTAAGAGAACATGCTTCACTATTGTGGGACACTTTGCAATGGAGAGACAACAAAATGACAAGGAAAAAATCCAAACATGGATTTTGATGGTGTCCAAACTAAATATAAATTCTTGCATGTTGATATTGCATTGAATGTGTTGAGACAATTTCTCAATGTAATACCCCCATGACACTGCTTTTATTTTCATGGTTTGAAAATTATTATTATTTTTTTATTATCATGTAATGAGTTATGAAACTCAAAAAAACTCAAATGACATTTGCACAACAAACCTTTTTATTTATTTATTAATAAAGAAAATAACACTTTGAGAACTCAACTACATGAGGGGACACCAACCATGGCACCAAAGAACATGTGTAAGCAAGCTAGACTGATTGATACCAATCAAATCCAATCCAAAACTCAACAACCAGACAAGATCCTAAATCATAGGAATTTAGAGATCTGATTGGAGATTTGATTGGGATGGCATAAGACCTGGGAAAAATCTATATATATGAGTGCACTGGAATAGCACAGGATGCCATGTTGTGCATGGAGAAACTTTGCTGTGAATGCATGTGTTGAGTGTTTCTCCCGTTTCATAAGTCCATCGCGTAGCTTGTTACGGACTCTGAGAGAGAGTGCTGCGTGGAAGCTTTCTTGTTGTAGCTTGTTACGGACTCTGAGGATTGAGTGCCACGAGGAAGTTACTTGCTGTTCTAGTGCATGGTTGGTGATCCAGCTCGGGGGTGGAGCGGAGCAAACCGTTGATTTGCTGCCTCCTATGGTTGGGAGGAGTTGATTCTCCAAGTGTGTTTCCCCTGGATTCAAGTAAGTAGATCCGATTTAGTTTCTCATATATTTCAGCTTGACTTACGGTTATTTGCATGATCAATAAAATATCTTGACAGTCAAAACAAACCCCTTGTTTCTGTTTCTTTGATTAATTAGAAATTTTTGATGTATTGTCCATGGGGATGTTACATATGGTATCAGAGCCCACGTTTGAACACTGGACCTCAAGGGCTCTTCATAGGTGTTCCAAATCTATGTTCTGAATCTATGAGATTTGTTTATGAGTCTGTTGTTTGTCACGATAAAGAATTACTGAACTAGACAAACTCTGCACATGATTCCATGTCTGTCATTTACATTTGTTTGACTGCGTTTTAACTCTATGTGACTGCGATTCACATCTGTATCTCTCCATACGTGTTTAACTGCATCATACACTAGTTTGATTGTGATTTACATTTGGAAGAATATAGGTACACGCGATAATAATTATCTGGATTTAGATCTTGTTCTCCTTTGCATATGATCTGAAATCTATGTTTGCTTTTAATGGACTGGGAGATTGATTTCATGGACTGTATGTGATCTGAAATGTTTTATATGTTTGTTTTTATGGAATGCATGTTAGATCTTGATTACCTTAGCATGTGATCTGAAACATATCGAGATTGATTTCATGGACTGTATGTGATCTGAAATGTTTTATATGTTTTTTTTTATGGACTGCAAGTTAGATCTTGACTATCTTAGCATGTGATCTGAAACATATCCTTAGTATACTTGTTTTTATGGACTGCAAATATATCGGAATTGCATGGGAATTGGATCGAAAATATATCCACCCTTTTTTTGTCATACCTATTGGGATAGATCTGTGTGCGTTAGTATAAATCAATGATGCATGCATTTGTTATGAAAAGATCTGGTGAGTGTTGGATCTAGTCTCTACCAACGTTTTTTTTTTTTTTTTTTTTTTTAATAAAACCGATTGGTAATGTCTGAATAAGTATAACCTGCAAGACCAGAGATATGTGCTTTGGTGTACACTCTGCGTAAATGTGTGATCCAACCTCTATAAATAGATAGATAGTGCAGCCATTTTAGTTGTATGAGAAGATCAAAATATTGTTGTAGGTGCATGGTTCTCCAATCTCGTTGTGTTTCATTATATTTCAAACCGATCACACAATAACCCACACCCCAATGGTTGCTGTGGTTGTGTTTCTATCCTTTTCCGTTACCTTGAAGGCCTGGATCTGACAGAGACCTGCATCGGGCTCTTCGCCTTTTGATCTGTCTTTTGCACAGTAATACCTTTTTCTACATACCCAGGCCGGCCATGCGATTCCCTGGAAATTTGTAAAATATTTTTAGCGTGGGTCTA
Source organism: Pseudotsuga menziesii (assembly GCA_001517045.1). Lineage (NCBI taxonomy): Eukaryota > Viridiplantae > Streptophyta > Pinopsida > Pinales > Pinaceae > Pseudotsuga > Pseudotsuga menziesii. The sequence goes on from LPNX010095517.1 coordinate 11,101, forward strand.
ATATCTCTCTATGCTGCCCAAGAATCTATTTCTCTGTTCTTAGCTCTCTGCAATCATCTCCAAATTGCCTCATGGATAAGCGATTTGGGCTGAGACGTTTAGTCTAGGCTTCCTTCACTTCAGTCCCAAAGTCATGTTCGTTGAAAACATTTACTGTAACTTGTGTTCGGTAGATTTTCCCATGCTTTAAATTTTGGGGTTGTTAAAAATTTTGGAATGAGATTAGAGCAATGGTGGAATAAACTGGAAACCACTTGTAAGCGATTTCTCCTTTACTTGGGCGCTACACCAAGCATTTTAATTGCAGACAATAATGCCTCCAATGATCCGCGTGTCCTTATATATAAGACTCTTGTCTCCAGCCTTAAATAAATGGCATAAATTTTGAAACTCTATATACATTCTCCAAGGTTTGAGTTTGATCGATGACCGAGGACTCTGCAAACATTGCGTTGGAATTGTAGTAAGTTTTCTTTCTTTAGTTATAAGTCTATATCTCTGGTATGTTCTCAATTCCTATATACGGTTGATTTGGAAAAACGTTAATTCTGACCACGACCTCAGAGATAGATCCATTTTTTTTCCAAACTCTGTGTTTCATCCTTTGAACTGAACATGCGAGTATGGAAATTGATGCATTTCCAGTCTTTGCATTTTCAATGATTATCTTAATAGATCAGAGAGAATCCATTTTCCAAACCAGGGTGTTTAAAAAAACAAATGATATGGTAGTTTGACAATCAATTTGAACAATTGCTTAAGTATTATAAACTAGGATTTTTATTAAAAAATGATATGGCAGTTTAGGAAATCATTTTGAATTATTGCATCAGTATTATAAAGCCTTAAATTACCATTGCCAACATCTTGGCTTGATAGAGATTTGATTTACTCTGTGAACGTTTTCCATTTATTTATGAGCTGGGGATTTGATTATATTGACATTATTTTGGTTTGATTTGAGATCTGATTAATTTGGCTACATTTGGATTGATAGAGATCTCATTTACTTTGCCCACGTTCTCATTTATTTATGAACTGGGAATTTGATTGCAATTATTTTGGTTTGATTTGAGATCTGATTAATTTGGCTGCATTTGACTTGATAGAGATCTCATTTACTTTGCCCACATTGTCATTTATTTATGAACTGGGAATTTGATTGCAATCATTTTGGTTTCTTTTGAGATCTGATTACTTTGGTAATGTTTGGCGACTGCATGTAATTTACCATACAAACAAATTAACGCGTTGTCATTTTCCTTTTTGCTCATGTGTTTTATTTTTGTAATGATTTCTTTGTGGTCACCATTTTTGTTCTTTGGTATACAAGTTCAGTTCAGTTCAAAACTCTCTGCGTTTCACTTTTATGGTCTCCATTTTAGTTCCAGTTAAACTGCCGCATCAAGCCAGTAGTATCTACCAGATTTAAAATAATCTATCGCAGAAAGGTTTTAAATAAGATTGTGCTAACATGTCTGTCAACTTGTCTTTACTTTAAGTGATGTCTACCGAAGTTGGTTGTTTTCCACTGTCACTTTTATTAAATAAAATAAAACCCTTTATTTGTGGAGTTAAAACATTTGATTGGGTTGAGATCCTTTTCCCATTTGGCTGATGGAACAACTTGGAATTATATATTTATTGGTAGTTCATTTGCATCTCTTGTTAACGTCTCGACATTCCTTAAAATGCATAATATATTTATGCATTTGAGGATAGAGTATCGTTGTGACTTTGAAGGTTTGAGTTCACTTGTGATAGTTGTTTTTATTTTGTATATCCCCCTTATGCTAAAATCACTACACTCTCTTTGAACAAAAGAATAAATACATGATATTTGGTTAAGATATATATACATATATATAATACTTGGGATGTCTTGAAAAGTAAAGTGGGGAATGAAGGGACTCTATAAGCAAATATATTTTATATTAAGAAAGAATTAGAATATTATAAGTGAGTTGTATATGATTGAAAAGGAGACAACTCACTTGATTTTTTTTATATGAATTGTTGTAGACTTATAAATACAATTTTTTCTTTTCTTTTTAAAAGTAACTAGTGTACATAACTATATAAAGTGAAATACATGAGGAAATGTGGTTATAACTTATTACATTAAAATGTAGAACGTTTGGAATAATTACATTTTATAAATTTGTTGCATTTTATTGTTATATTTTTTTTAGGTTTGTTACAGATGTGTGTCGTAACAAATGTGTAAATTTTTGTTTTTATTACTTGTATTAATATGAAATGGACACATTTACAGTTCAGATTTTTACATTAAAGAGGTATTCCATGTTTAGATATGTTTTGGCATGTGTATGATTATTTTATCATGACCTTGTATAGGTGATAAGTTTGTGAATGTCCCCCATATGTATCAGTTATGATAAATAAGCTTTGTGTATTTTATTTAAATTTAAGGCTACGAGTGTTATATTTAAATTCGTTAAGATATAATTCATTACATTAATTTGAAATGGTTGTGCCATTATAAGGTATCTATACACCTTTTTTTTTCTTTGTTACAAAATTATGTTTAATTCATGGAGGAGTTAGTAATGAATATAATTGGTTTTATAGAAATTATTTATGTTAAGTAACATCAGTGCAGGGTTGGAACGTTAAGTGAACTTGAAAATCAAGGTATCTAGCAGTTAGTTTTTTATTGGTGTTACATCGGTTAATATATATGAATCCATAGATAATCAAACCTTTACCTTTTTGACGACCTGTTAAGTAGAAAAGCAGATACTTTTTGGGTCAAATCGTGAAAGCCATTTTGCTTAGTTGTATTTTAATACATACGTCTATCTCTTTTTATGTTCATATAGATAAAGTAAAGTGTTAGTTTTTCTTTTATTATATGTATGCCTTGAAACGAATGTGTAAATGAAATTAAAAGACACGTATCCTTCATTTTGAGGTTTTATATTTTTAAAGTTCTATAATATGGAAATTTGAGATGGACAATTTATACCAAGGAAGGGGTTATATAAGGAATGAGGTTATACAAGTATTCTTAATTTCAAGAGTTTTAGAAGAATTTATAAACATCTTTTGGACGAGAGTTGCTAGTGGTTTATATTATTCAATATATATATTTTTGGATATTTTATCTAAAGGTGGATTTCTTATTTATGATGAAAGAAAATAATTTTCTTTGAAATGATTTATAATTATCTGAAAATATAATTGAAATAGATTAAATTATTAATTGATTTTTTTAGAAGATCCTTTTTCTATCTATTATGTACTTGACATTATATAACTTCATAAGTTAATACTATGGGGTTGTTACAAAGTTGATTGTAATGAGGTGAATATTATTTTATGTCATAATAACAATTGATCTATGTTGTCTTGACCCACATTTATAGATTCTAGTAGATAATAGTATGTTGTGGATATAAGCATATGAGTCTATATTGATTTATGCTTAAATGCACATCTGGTACACCTGTAGTCATTTGTAAGTAGCAATGGTGTTATATTAAGATTGATAGTCAAAGTTAATCACGTAAATTGATAAAATCACATACATTAATTGCGAGAAATGCAAATATGATATAAAGGTAGTTTATATGTAAATATATTTTACTATGATTATACATGGGTTATTCACTTTGATTGTAGTGACGGAGTCACTAGAAAAGGTAGGAGATCCATGGTAAGGAAGCATTTGGTATCCTTACTTTTTCTTTATGATGGTTATGAGTTGACTAGCCAACTCTAATTTAATGTCTTGATCCCTTAAGTAGTCATATAACATTATATGGGTATAAGGCTCAATGTTACTTTCAATCATACCCATTTTAGGGTTGGGATGAATGGCTAAGGTAAAGATGAAATGTTTTGGTGTTAACTATTTATCCTTTATAAATAAATATAAATGATGAAATAAAAAGGAAATGTCATTACAATTCTTTAGTCAAATATAACCATTGTAATTGATAGCGAAAGGGTAGTATTGAATTCGTACATGTTTAATGGTCATTGTGAATAGGAAACAAGGATTTTGTTACAATGGATGAATCTATATCTTATAGAATATCATTGACATTTTAAAATGGAGGATGATCGTTGTATTTTATAAATCAAAGGATTCTATTATCGAAGATTAAAAATATTTTAGATTAGGTGACATAAATTCGTCAACACAGTTTCAGTTTACAAGTCCGATTCAAAAGAATTGCATAAAAGAACTAGGTATGAGGTTAATAGCAGTTTGACCTAATGAACTCTCATACGAACATGTACGTTCTTTGCTATGTGAAGCATTGACTGTTTGAATGCAAAATTTTGTGTTTATTTTGTGTGTACATAAATAGAAATGCTTAAATAAATGCATGAGTGGAGTTGTGAAGATAGAGAATATGATATTTTTTATTTTACCTCCCAATATATAAGGGATAAATGTGGTAATAACTAGTGAAGTTTTATAACCTGTAATTGGAACGGACACTGTAATAATGCTTAACTAAGTTGTAGTTGGAACCTATAATGTTATGAAGAAGACATAATAAGCATGTTTCGGATATTAGCAAGATGTCGATATCTACTCAAGGGTTGATATCTAAAATGTTTAGAATCTTAAGATAATGATTGACACGTTTATATTCTTGTATGTGGAAGAGGAAAAAGTATGGTTACAAGAAAATATGTATGCATTGAAGCATTGCTTAATCCCACTACACTATAAAGATTGTCAAGGAAGTGCAACCAAATTTAAAAGTTGCCCAGGATCAGCAAAAAGGCTATGTGGATTTAAAATGAACTCCAAGAGAGTTCAACGTTGGTGATCACGTATATCTAAAGGTAGAGTCGAAGAAGAGTTCTTTGAGTTTGGGAAGGTGTTCCAAACTAGCGCCAAGGTATTGTGGACCTTTTGAAGTGTTAGATAAGATAGGGCCGGTAGCCTATCAGCTTGCACTTCCACCTAATATAAAAGTACACGATGTATTTCATGTTTCATTGCTATATGTGTGTGTTTGTGTGTGTGTGTGTGTGTGTGTGTGTGATGCTACTCATAATTGACTGGAATGTGATTCAGGTAAAACCCACGAGCGAGTTCCAGACCAAACCTTTCCGCATTCTAGAAAGAAAGGAATGTATGCTCCAGAATCGAGCCATCGTTCAAATAAAAGTGCAATGGAAGCACTTCAGCCTTGAAGAGGTAAATTGGGAAATGGAGGATAAAATGCGGGAAGCATATCCCTCCATGTTCCAGAATGAGCAAGGGATATCGGAATAAAAAGAACACCTAGGACGGTGTTAAGCATAAGGGGGGGAGAAATGTAATACCCCCATGACACTGCTTTTATTTTCATGGTTTGAAATTATTTTTTTTAATTATTATCATGTAATGAGTTATGAAACTCAAAAAAACTCAAATGACATTTGCACAACAAACCTTTTTATTTATTTATTAATAAAGAAAATAACACTTGGAGAACTCAACTACATGAGGGGACACCAACCATGGCACCAAAGAACATGTGTAAGCAAGCTAGACTGATTGATACCAATCAAATCCAATCCAAAACTCAACAACCAGACAAGATCCTAAATCATAGGGATTTAGAGATCTGATTGGAGATTTGATTGGGATGGCATAAGACCTAGGCAAAAGCTATATATATGAGTGCATTGGAATAGCACGAGACGCCATGTTGTGCATGGAGAAACTTTGTTGTGAATGCATGTGTTGAGTGTTTCTCCCATTTCATAAGTCCATCGCGTAGCTTGTTACGGACTCTGAGAGAGAGTGCCACGTGGAATCTTTATTGTTGTAGCTTGTTACGGACTCTAAGGATTGAGTGCCACAAGGAAGTTACTTGTTGTTCTGGTGCATGGTTGGTGATCCAGCTCGGGGGTGGAGCGGAGAAAACCGTTGAGTTGCTGCCTCCTATGGTTGGGAGGAGTTGATTCTCCAAGTGTGTTTCCCCTCGATTCAAGTAAGTAGATCCGATTTAGTTTCTCATATATTTCGGCTTGACTTACGGTTATTTGCATGATCAATAAAATATCTTGACAGTCAAAACAAACACCTTGTTTCTGTTTCTTTGATTAATTAGAAATTTTTGATGTATTGTCCATGGGGATGTTACACTCAAAGAAAGAGAGAAGAATGGTCAAGCACACAACAAATAATTCTATAGATTATGACAAAGCATTTAGAGTGTTCAATCCAATTGCAAAGTATATGAATGGGCTTGATATTTAACACACAAGATGGAATACGTTTGATGGATGTTTGGCCAATGTTGAAGGCTTATCACTTGGATTTAGGGTTGTAGGTAGATTTACCAAAAGGCAAGAAGGAACAAGATGTAAAATCACAAGAAGAAGAGGAAAGCAATTTGCAGCAAGAAAAGAAAAAATAAGAGGATAGTACAAGATATAAAAATGGGAGGTTTGTAAGAGGTTACAATGTTGATAAAGGACGTAGATATGGAAAAAGCAAAGTAAAATTTATGTGCACATGCTTCAAGTGTGGTGTAAGAGGGAATAGATCGAGTGTATCCTCATGTAATATGAATGGAGGATTATGAAAGGAGCCTATTACTCATGACTCGAGCAACAAAAATAGTTTTGGAGGATAATGTCTTTGAATTTCATTGAGAGAAAGGAGAGAATCTTATGTTTCAAAGAGTTATGTTGAAACTAGAGAATTTGCATAAATATTAGGAGCCTTGACAACTAAAGAATGTTTTCATAATCATTTACAAGGAGGGAGGTAAAAGGTGTTCTTTGATTATTGATAGTGGTAGAACATAAAACTTGGTTTCTATCAAAGTGATGAAGAGGCTACATTTGAAATGTACATGACATCCTAGTGCTTATAAAGTTTCATGGTTGCAAAAATCATATCAAGTAGCATTTTTAGAGAAATGTCTAATTATTTTTCATACTGAGAATTATTGAGATGCCTTGACCATGGAAGCTTGCCATATTTCATTAAGAAGACCTTGGAAATCTTATAATAATGCCACTCACAATGGAAAGATAAACACTTGCAAAGGTTATTGTATGTTTCCCTACTTTAAGGGTTTATGATTTAATGAAGTAAAGGGGAATCCATATTAGTTTAAATATATGTTTTGTGATCATTTTATGCATTAAGAATCATAACAAGTGACAGGAGAGCACTTTTTTGTACCTCCTTTATTATGCCAAGGGTAAGATTTTTTTCTTCTTTTTTTCACATATTTCTTATGGTGAATTTTTCTCGCATCCTTATCACTAGATTGAAATCAAGCCAATGCCATTAGAAGCAAATTGGATGCACCATTTCAAAATTGGGATCATATTAATGATTATGAAAAGTTATTTAAAAGTTACAACTATTGAAAAGTTGAAATTAAAATTGTTTTTTTCCCACATATTTTCTTATGGCATATTTTTCTCTTATCTTATTCACTGGATTGCAACAAAATCAATACTAGTAGAAGTATAATGGTTGCACCCTTTAAAAATTCAGGTCATAATTGTAACAAACCCAATCTCCTTTTTACAGTTTTTAGAAAACGAGGTTTTTTTTTTTAACTTCGTGCTTCAATCATAAATATTAGTCCCAATGATGATGGAATATTACCATGCATTGATGAAGTGCAACCTTCTTATTAAGTAGGGATTCTTATGAGTGATAGCCATATGAATAACATTCACTTCAACTAGTTACCGTACAACCTTTACCATTCACAACTGCTTACTTGGACATAATCATCACATTAAGGTAATGTTCCAACTTTCAATACAACATTATCACTAAATTAAAGTTATAGCACACATTTACACATATTTTTCTACATACTATGATCTTCGATTATAATCATTCATAAAACAAAAATCATTAACTATCCTACAACTATTAAATAAAGTAGAGATGAAACACATAAGGAGGAAATACAAGAAAGACACCAATATACGTGGTTCACCAAAAAATGGGCTATGCCCACCAAGAATGTTTTGGCATCTTTATTATTTTATCTAGAGTAGGAAGGAATACAATTTGCAGCACATCCACTGCAACTTCTTTCCACTCTCTCGTAGTTTCTCTCATATAATCACTAAGATCTTTTCACAATATTAACTTTAGTTCCAAAAGGTATATTACCTAACCCATAAATGATTAAACATATTGTAGCTTGACCTTCAACAAGAAGACTTGTCACTTTACAAGTTAAGTAGAACAATTGACTATTTTGTTTTCACAATAAACTGAGTTGCTATTCAATTATATAATGATGTACCTAATGTATGAGTCTTTTAACTTATTTCATATAGCTTCAACATAATTACACATATAAATATCAATTTTTTGTCCTTTCACACAACTGTGAACTTTAAATAATACAGAGATGATCTATGACTCTTTAAAATCCAAACTGCATAGACAACTTAAAGAGGTCTCGATTCACAAGAAATACAAGTATAATGACTAGATATCGGTCGACCATGAGAAGATAGTCACCCAGTAAGGCTCTTAACATTAATGTAGATCATGTAACATGGAATATCTCATATTCTTCCAATAAATAAAATTATAAAGATCACCTTCTTAAGCGACGGACTTCGACACTTATATGCTAAAACAAAAATTATATGGATTACAAAATTTGTTTAAACAAAGAAAGTGAACATATCACTTCGCTCTTCAACTTTTCTATATAGAACATTGTGCTCATTAAGCAACACTATTAATGTTTGATGTTCTTCAACATAGAGTCTTACGTTCTTCAACAAATAGAGCTTTTATGTTGTTCAAGTATTTAGATGTTCTTTAAACAACACACAAAACTTTTACATTCTTCTATTACATTGTTTTAGCATCGAACCGACTTGCATCCTTCATGCAAAATAATGAAAATGTAGAATATTTGGGCTCTTATCACTACAATGAAAGTAAAGTTTCTGTTTAAGACATACAATAATTAGATGGAGCTACATTCTCAAAATAACTACCTAAGTTCGGGTTCTTTTAAAGGAAGAGATTCCATCTTCGTGGAACAACTTAAAGCCACATTTCTTTAAGGAGGGACAATTTCCTATAAAAAACAAGGTTTGTTCCTTTTAATACATAACCTTTAAAAGGCCATGAGGAGATCGATCTTGTAAAGGAGGTCATGCCTCCTTCAAAAACATATAATATATAGTCAAGAGAGTGAGAGGAAAGAGCTTAAACATTTTTCACAAGTCGTTCATTTTACCTATAAGATATCTTATATCAATATATATAGAATATGTTAAAAGAAGGATACCATATAAAATATCTGGGATAATTTCAATGAATCACACAATGAGAAACCATAAAGACAGTAATTTTTCTCTTAAGAACTCCATGTAGCAAGCAATTATGGAGAAAACACTTCTTCTATTCTACGAAATGTAATAAAAGCAACAGGGTGAACCACATACCTGAACTTGTGACTTTGTCTTGAATAAATAAATGAAATGGAGTATACCACCATTAGAGAGGCTTTTGAGAAACCAGGGTCTCTCCAGTGCCATCATAGATTTCTTTTAGATCCCTATTTCTTCCCATTGAGTTGTTTCTACCACCATTTTCAGTCTCGAAATATAAAAATTATTCAAGATCGAAAATGATTCCCCACTCCATCGCTTTTCTCCATAACTGAGTTCTCCCAAATAATGTACGTTTTTCCTTTTATTTTGGTGGAGAGAGATATCTATGTTCCTTTATGTTTCTTCTTCATAAAAGCACACTGTTTCAAGATGAGGTTGAATCTTATTTGAGGGAATAAACGTACTTGTTTTTAATCTAAACGTATTATTTATTTCCCTTTTCTAATATATATTTACATAAAGCTTCTTCTTATCCATTAGAGAGTGGACCACTATAATATAGAAATGCATTTTCCTTATATGTGTGTGTGTGTGTGCGTGTGTTTTTCCGTTATCATTAAATAATAGTAGTAGGACTAATTAGGTGTTGGTAATATTTATTCTATCCTTTGATTCGCATTAATAATACTTATCTCTATTCTAACTAAGAGGAAGGTATAACTATATTAATTGACAAGTCAACAGTAAGCTCATAGTAATTCATTCACCATTCTACACAAATGATGTGTTTCCTAGCATTTCTTATAAGTTAACATTAAACACGTGTAGGATTTTAGTTTACTAAATGAATATCAATGATTCACTTGTTAAAGTTCCCAAGGCACTACAATTATATGTTTGTATTTTTCGTTACAACAAGGTGGTATCAAGAGGGGTATTACATCTTCCCCACCCTTATAATAACACCGTCCTCATTGTTTTTATTTTGATATACACACTCTTGCTAGTTCTAGTTACACTTGCCAATTTTCAAAGATACCCATATCTTCGATATTTCCTTTGTAAGTCTTCAAGGTTCTCTACCTCAAGTCACCTGTGCTTTACAATAAACAATGCAATCTTTTCTAGAACCTTAGCATAAAACATGTACATACGTATTGATGAGTGAAAATAAAAAGTAAGAAGATATGACTCATATGTAGTAGTTCCCTTTAAGGAATTTTGTCTATGCCTCTCGATCACAATGCTTAAGAATTTAACTTTGAAAAATTTACCTCTTGATGATAACATATCATTCCCATGACTACACATCATCTGTTAATCATACTAAAATTTATGATCTAAAATAAACTCATTCATGCATTTGTATTTCATGGCACATATCTTTGTCATATTCAACCTTTATACACATTTTTTAAAATACCTTTACTGCCTTCCTATTTGTTTTCTCAACATAAATAGCCATTCAATTGAACATCAGATGTGCATTATCGTAATTTTTCTCACATAATCTGAATTGTATTCTAATTCAAAGCATTACTAATGCATATATCAACAATCATTTTATCATTTTTATCACGCAAGAATTCACCACATATATATTTGTAGCCAACACTTTAAGATACCATGATGCATAAAATACCAAACATAGCATTCACATGCATACCTCTTATACGGAACTGATGTTCCAAGCACTTCTTGGATACAATATTTTTTTTAGAAGTTATGACATGCATATATACATGAGGGTCATCTCTTCACGGAACCACTAGTTTATGTGCAGGCCCCCTCAACCTGTATATATTATATTCATCTGATACAAGAATCATACCCCTAATCGAATTTTTACAGCTCTCAAGCGTATCTCCTACATAGAACCTGAAAGCCCACATATATCTGATCATTAAATCTTAACATCACGAAAGATATCACTACACAACCTAACACCTCAACTGGGTCCTCTTTGGCAGTTCCGGTTAAGAGCCTAACACCTCCTCTTGGTGGTGCTCACTGGTAGCTCTATGCCTATGACTTTAATTATCATAGAGCTCTCAACAAAGATTAACACCTCACAAGGGTGCTCACTGGTATCTTTGTACTAATTATAAAATTTTCTTGAGACTAAACAGTTTAGGTGCTCTAGAGCCGACACACTCATCACCAAACTTAGTTTCGTTTGCTTAATCACATAGTTTAAATATCCAATTTTTCTTCTTCCTCTTCATGAGTTGGTTAATCATGAATACTTTGTCTTAAAAAAACCTGTTTAGTCCCAATCATAAATATTAGTCCCAATGATGATATAATATTACCATCCGTTGATGAAGTAAAACCTTCTGATTAAGTAGTAATTCTTATGAGTGATAGCCATATGAATAACATTTACTTCAACTAGTTACCATAAAACCTTTACCATTCACAACTACCTACTTGGACATAATCATCAGCATAAGGTAATTATTACACATAAATGCAAGTTTATTCCGAGTAATGTTTCGACTTTCAATACAACATTATCCACTAAATTAAAGTGATAGCACACATTTACACATCTTTTGCTACATACTATGATCTTTGATTAGAATCATTCATAAAATAAAATCATTAAAAATCCAATAACTATTAAATAAAGTAGAGATGAAACACATAAGGTGCAAATACAAGAATGACACAATATACATGGTTCACCCAAAAATGGGCTATGTCCACCAAGATTTTTTCAGCATGTTTATTATTTTTTCTAGAGTAGGAAGGAATACAATCTACATCACATCCGCTATGACTTCTTTCCACTCTCTCATATTTTCTCTCATATAATCACTAAGATATTTTCACAATATTAACTTCAGTTCCAGAAGGTATAGTACCTAATTCGTAAATGATTTAACATATTGTAGCTTGAACTCTCAACAAGAAGACTTGTCCCTTTACAACTTAAGTAGAACATTTGGCTCTTTTATTTTCACAATAGATTGATGTGGTATTCGATTGTATAATGATGTACCTAACATATGTGCCTTTTAACTTATTTAGTATAGATTCAATACAATTATGCATAGAACTATCAATTTTTTGTCCTTTCACACAACCGTGAACTTTAAATAACACATAGATGATCTATGACTTTGCGGAAGACAAACCACTTAGACAACTTAAAGAGGTCTAGGTTCACTAGAAAAGACTGTAAGTAAAATGACTAGATATCGGTTGACCATGAGAAGAAATTCACCCAGTAAGGATCTTAACATTAATGCAGTGCATGTAACATGGAATATCTCATATTCTTCCAACAAATAAAATAATAAAGATCACCTTCTTAGATGACAGACTTCAACACTTATATGCTAAAAAAATCTTATACGGATTACGTAATTTTTTTAAACAAAGAAAGTGAATATATCACTTTGCTCTTCAACTTATCTATATAGAACATTGTGCTCTGTTAAGCAACACTATTAAGGTTCAATGTTCTTCAACATAAAGTACTACGTTCTTCAACAAATATATCTTTTATGTTATTCAAGTATTTAGATGTTCTTTAAACAACACACACAAAACTTTTACATTCTTCTATTACATTCTTTTAGCATCAAACCGACTTGCATCCTTCATGCAAAATAATGAAAATGTAGAATATTTGTGCTCTTTAAAGTAAATTTCCTGTTTAATCCATACAATAACTAGATGGAGGTACATTCTCAAAATAGATACCTAAGTTTGGGTTCTTTTAAGGGAAGAGTTTCCATTTGTGTGGAACAACTTAAAGCCATATTTATTTAAGGAGGGACAATTCCCTGTAAAAACCAAGGTTTGTTCCTGTTAATACATAACCTTTAAAAGGCCATAAGGAGATCAATCTTGTAAAGGAGGTCACACCTCCTTGTACAACATATACTATATAGTCAAGAGAGTGAAAGGATCATCCGTGTGACAGAGGTTATATATATATATATATAAAAAGAAAACATGAATTAGGAAAGAGCTTAAACCTATTTCACAAGTCGTTTGTTTTCCCTATAAGAGATATTATATCAGTATATATAGAATATGTTAAAGGAATGATAACACATAAAAGATCTGGGCTATTTTCAATGAATTGTACAAAGAGAAACCATAAAGACAATATTTCTGCTCTTATGAACTCCATATAGCAAGCAATTATGGAGGAAGCACTTCTTTTATTCTACTGAATGTAATAAAAACAATAGGGGTGAACCACATACCTAAACTTACACTTCGTCTCCAATAAATAAATGAAATGGAGTATACCACCATTAGAAAGGCTTCCGAGAAGCCAAGGTACTCTCCAAGGCCATCATCGATTTCTTTTAGATCCCTCTTTCTTCCCACTGAACCGTTTCTACCACCATTTCCAGTGTTGGAATATAAAAATTATTCTCGATTGAAAATGATTCCCCACTCCATCTCTTTCCTCCATAACCTAGTACCTCCAAATCATGTACGTGTTCCCTTTTTTGGGTGAAGAGAGATATCTCTTCCTTTACGTTTCTTCTTCATAAAAGCACACTATCTCAAGATGAGTTCGAATCCTCTTTGAGGGAAGAAACGTAATTGTTTTCAAACTAATCTTTTAACAAGTTGTAATAAAATCATGATATATGAATAATTCTTTAAATGTATAAATAATTGTCAAATTCAATAAAAGGTGGTTAAGGCAACTTTGGAGAATCTCTGTTCCTATATATATATATATATATATTCTCCAGACTATTAAATTTTTAATATATTGTTTGACAATGTGGATAAAGTAAATATGTAATAATCTCCATTAAGTAGCAAACTAAGAATATTTATTTTATTCCTTAGTTAGTCAAAAGATATATCTTAATGGACCCCATTTTCTTATATCTTGATATATATATTTATGTGCATATTTTCAATTCCTTTTTTATTTAATTCCCTTTTATAATATATATTTACATAATAGCTTCTTCTTATCCATTAGAGAGTGGACCACTATAATATAGAAACGAGTTTTCCTCATTTATATATATATATATATTTCCATTATTATTAAATAATAGCAGTAAGACTAATTAGGTGCTAGTAATATTTATTCCATCCTTTGATTCACATTATAATAAAACTTATCTCTATTCTAACTAAGAAGAAGGTATAATTATATTAACTTACAAGTGAGGAGTAAACTAATAGTAATTCATTCACCACTACACAAATGATGTGTTTCTTAGCATCACTTATAAATTAACATTAAACATGCGTAGGCTTTTAGTTTACTAAGTGAATATCAATGATTCACTTGTTCTAGTTCCCAAGGAACTACAATTATATGTTTGTATTTTTCGTTACAACAAGGTGGTATCAAGAGGGGTATTACAATAATAATGATTACGAAGTGTAATTTAGAAGTTACAACTATTTATGTTGTGATTCAAAACCATCATGGTAAATGTTGGTTACATGATTATCTCCTTATTTGTGAATTCGATTGTAGTTGAACTAGTGTCATTAGAAGTAGAGTTTCTATGACATTTATGAACTTGAATAATTATAATTATCATGATAAGTATCTCTAAAGTTAAAACCTTTTTAACTTTGGGTCTCAGAACTTGAGGGAAAGCAAAAAATGATATTGTTGGAAAAAGTTAGTAAGGGAATTTAATGATGACAACCATGATTCAACAATGTAAAATATTAAGGAGGAAAGAGTCAAATTTAACATCGATGTGGAATATATAAGATATATATGAGCATGGTATGATTTCAAAGAATCTTGTGGAGGATGGTATATGGACATTTCACTTATGAGGAGACCAACTTTCAATTGGTAGTTGATGAACATCCTCCTCCATTTGAAGTGAAAAGAATTGAAGGATTTCATGAGGAGGTTATGAATACAAATGTTCAATTTGAATCTTCTCTAGTTGCAATACTCCCTCCAAATCCACAACCAATATTTTGCATCTACATGGATTATCTTAAAACTATGTATGGTCCTAGTATATCGGTGAAAATATATTTGGATCCATATTATTGTAGTGAGCATCTTCAATAAATAATTAATCACTAATCAACTTCACGTGTCACTTTTCAAGAGACAACACGTGCACTCAGATATGGGAACCCATGGGGTCTTCACTTAGTGAAACCATGCCATAACACGTTCGTTTGTGGCATATGAAACAATACCCCTAATTTCAATAAATATTGGAAAATATCTCCCAAAATCATTTTTTTAACCCCCTCCCAATATACCTTCCCAAATTAAAATAAACCCCTATTTTCACAATATATTATATGTATCCATTTTTTAATTTACATTTTTTACACCCATTTATATATCTACTTAGTATATTGACATGATACCCCTCTTATGACCCCACATGCATTCTACAATGCACCTTGCTTCTTTCGATGTATATTGTGGATGCACATTAATTCACCCATAATTCAATTACTCAACCACATATCATTGTGATTTGCAACATCTAATGGTATAATGAAGAGATGGGAGATCACTCCTTGTATTTCACAAATCTTCTTGAAATTCTCAAGCAAGCCTTTTCCTAGCTCCCTTTCATCCTTTGGATCTTCTTTAGAATTTGAACATGGATGAAAACTGCGATTCTTATCTAAAAGTGTTAAGCATGGAGATATGTTCTCCTTTCCATCAAATATTCCAGAAGAATATCCATCTCCTTTTCAATCCTTAGACAAATATATTTTCTTTTGGTTCAATTTCCTGCCAATGTTATCTTTCTGCCCTTCAAACTTGTCTTATTTGAGACAACCTACCTTCCTAGGAGTGCTTCCTAATTGAGGCCCAGAGGGCCCAGATTTATTCTGAATCTGATGGCTTGTCCTGCTGGAAATGCTCTTTGTCATCATTTTGTCATTCTTTCTCTTAAATATTGGTTGGGATTTCGAACTATATTGAAGAAATTTAGTAGATACAACCCTTCCTTTTTTTCTCTTCTTAGAACTCCCTTCTCAAGGACCATTCCTTGTCTCTATATTATTTGCAATTCTCATTGGTGTGTTTTTGTCACTAGATTTGTGTTCAATACCAATTACTTGAGATGGTGTCTCACAAGCGTTTTGCAATTTCAATTTTGCTATTTTTTGTGTAAGATGGGAGATTTCCTTCTCTATCTCTCCAATTCGCAAATCAATGCAATCATTTTTCACAAGGGTTTCATCTTTTCCTCCAATTTATTTGTGATCAATTCCAGAATCATTGTTTGTGGCATCTACAACATTTTGGGAAGTAGAGTCTCCCATGCAAAACATAACTTTATTTGAATATGGCATGTCTTTGCCTTCAGTACACACAGTAAGGCCCTCTCTCTTTGTTGTGGATGTTGGACCCTACATTGCAAGGGGAGTGTAACAAGTGCTAGTTGTGGACTTAACACTGAATTCTCATTCTCCTGAGAGGAATTGATATCCTCTCCCTTGCCTTGGCCTTTTCTGGCAAGATTAGTTACAGTAGGGGCAGAAGAAAGATATTTTCATTAACACACATGAAAAAGCAAGGTCCCGACCAATGTATCTCTATGTATCTTCACATACATAGAGATATTTTCATTTCTATACATGTATATATGAAAACATATAATATCACTCCAATTTACTATAAATAAATATCATAT
>LPNX010095517.1:39713-63815 GCA_001517045.1 Pseudotsuga menziesii
CGAGAAATTACCAAGCTGAAGAAGACACCAGTATACCTGATATCTAGACCGATCTCCTTGTTATAATAATCAACCCATAGTATTTACCCACTTAGACATTATTTCATTTATTTTGTCTTATTTGCCTAGTACATGAGTCCCACCATGTGCAAGTTGCTAATTGCCTATCCATAGAGGTCAAACTTTCCATCTTTGACTCATGTAGCGCC
Organism: Pseudotsuga menziesii; assembly: GCA_001517045.1. Lineage (NCBI taxonomy): Eukaryota > Viridiplantae > Streptophyta > Pinopsida > Pinales > Pinaceae > Pseudotsuga > Pseudotsuga menziesii. Next base: position 39,923 of record LPNX010095517.1, read on the forward strand.
CTTGAGAGATTTAGGAATCAAATCTGCTTTATTCCTGGCCTCCTAGGCGCCCATCTGCTTTTTCTGCTTTATTCCCTGCTTTTTCAGTGTTTTAAGGCACATAGGAAAGCAAGACTAGGTGAGGTGAATCAGCTTTGTTGCCTCTTCCTCCTCCACTCATTCCTCCATGATTTTGCATGTATGAGCTGCCATTTGACCACTCTTTAGCTTGCCCATGCGCCCTTGCTAATTCGTGGGGTCCTTGATAGATTTGGGATCAGCTTTTTACACCTATGGGGGATTTGCCTATTTTGGGTAAGCCTGCTTTATGCTAGATTTGGATGCTTCATCATGCATTCGATTTGCTCATGTATTCTATATATTCAGCAGCCTATGTTATTACAGGGTTGGCTATTGTACACTCAGTTAATATAATTTTGTGTTACAGCTCCATATTCAGTCTCCATTGTTGATAATTTGCATGATCAATTGTTAATTGCTGTGAGTGAAATTAATCTACTGCAGGCCTGAATTTATACACTCCTTCGATTTTCACGAGCTGATGGGTTTGATTGTAACATAGTAGATTTAGTTTCAGATGTAGCTAGCATTCCAAATTCAGTAGGAGTAGAAAGTTTTTGGATTCTCTATTTCGATGGTTCTAAAAAATTGGAAGGATCAGGAGTTGGCTGTGTCCTGATTGATCCAGAAAAAAATAAACATTTTCTTTCATGTAGGTTAGAATTTGAATGCACAAATAACACAGCCGAATACGAAGCACTAGTTTAGGGACTTTAAAAAACAATAGAATTGAAAGTAAAAAATCTGAAAGTATATGGAGATTCTAAAATCATTGTTAAACAAATTCGAAACAAAATACATTGCATTTCACTGCATTTGAAATCTTACCAAAATGAAGTTTGGGATTTACTGATAAATTTTCATGCATTAAATATTGTGTCGATTCCTAGATTAAAGAATGCAGCAACTGACTTATTAGCTACCTCAGTTGCAAGATTAGTACCTTCGAATAATAGATGCTCTATTGAATTACTTTTTAGGCCTTCTATTCCAAATAACATCACAAATCTAAGGGTTTTTGACAATGATCAACAAATCTTTGAATGTTTAATGAATGAGGATACTTTCAAAGGAGCGATAATAGATGACGAAGAGAATCAAGCGGAATTAAAGTACAGAAATTTCATTCCAAAAGGAGTTAGAACCTTGGAACAGATGTTTGATTTAGACAACAAGTTTAGAAAGCCAGCGAATGTCAAGACTCATAGCTCGTCTTTACAATTCAAGCTGATAATTTTAGGGACTGAAGCTGAACCCAAATATGTGAATTTGGGGAAGTGTTGTTCACCTAGAGAGAGGAGTAAGTTCATCAATTTATTCAGAAAATATAAGGATGTATTTGCTTGGACTTACGAAGACCTAAAGATGTATCACACTAAAATTATACAACATGTGATTCCAATCAAGGTTGGAGTCAAACCTTATCAATAGCCTCTAAGAAAAATGCATCCAAATCTTGAACCACTAATTCAAAGCGAAGTGAAAAAGCTGCTAGATGCTAAAACATATTTAAAGTCAGACATTCAGAATGGGTCTCTAATTTGGTACCAGTGCGGAAAAATTCTGGTGAGATCAAAATTTCCGTAGATTTCAGAAATCTTAATCGTGCATCAGATAAAGATAATTATCCTATCTCACCCATGGAACAAATACTACAGATGGTCTCAGGTTCCGAACTGTTCTCTTTATTGGATGGGTTTTTCGGTTACAATCAAGTATTAGTAGCAGAAGAGGAAAGGCTCAAGACCACTTTCAGAACCAAGTGGGGATCTTTTGCGTACAGGAGGATGCCCTTTGGACTTATCAATGCTGGAGCAACATTCCAGAGGGATATGGATATAGCTTTCCGTGATATGATTGGCCGTAGTGTTGTGGTTTATCTAGATGATGTTACAGTATTTGCAAAGAAGAGAGAAGAGCATGCATTTCATGGAAACAGATTTTCGAGCGTTGCCGAAAATATGGCATTTCATTAAATCAGAAGAAATGTGTGTTCACAGTCACAAAAGGAAAGCTATTAGGTCATGTCATTTCTAAAAAAGGGATCTCCATAGACCCATAAATGATTAGATCCATAGAACAGATCCCTTTACCCCATAATAAAAAAGGTATGCAATCATTTATGGGGACAATCAACTTTGTGAGAAGGTTTGTACCATACTTTGCTCAAATCATGAAACCTTTGTAGCAAATGGTTAAGCAGAGTGTGCATTTCAAATGTACTGATGTGGAGAAGAACGCATTCAACAAGATAAAAACATATGCTTTTCATTCACCATCACTCAAAAGTCCAAATTTTGAAAAGGATTTTATTCTGTACACTTTTTCTTTCGATGATTCATTAGCAGTTGTGCTTACATAGAAAGAAGATGGGGGAGATGAGTACCCCGTATCATTTATGAGCATTGGTCTGAAAGGGGTTGAATTGAACTATCCTGTGGTTGATAAACAAGCTTATGTAGTTTTTAAGGAGGTAAAGCAATTCAGGCCATACATACTTAAGAATCGCACCAAAGTAATAGTCCCACACCCAGCAGTATGATCCCTTTTTGTGCAGAAAGAATTGGGAGAGAGAAGAGGTAACTGGGTGACTGCTTTGCAAGAATACGATCTTGAATTCAAACCAGCAACCATAGTTAAGGGATAAGGACTTTGTAAACTAATGGCTGAGGGTCAAAACAATGAAGATAGAAGCTTGGATAATGAAGTTGAACTACACGTGGTGGATGTATGTCCTCTATTTACAACTCCAAACTCCTGGTATCAAGATCTAGTCCATTATCTTCAAGAAGGGTATTTGCCGAAGCATTGGAGTCCTAAGAAAAGAAGGGCATTATGTCTGAAATCAGTTTTATATCATATTATTGATGGAGTGCTTTTCAGAAAGAACTACGATGGAGTCTTTATCAGATGCTTGGAATAAGAAGATGCAAAGAAGGTCGTAGCAGAACTACATGATGGACCGCTGGAGGTCACTTTTTTGGAGACATGACAGCACATAAGATTCTCAGGGCTGGATATTATTGGCCAACGTTGTTTAAAGATGCTCATGCTCATGTTAGAAAGTATGATACTTGCCAAAGAAGTGGTGGGAGACAAGCTAAAGCAACAAGACCATTGAAGCCAGTGCTTAACTCACAACCATTTGAACAATGGGGAATCGACATTATCAGAGAAATAAATCTGAATTCCTCATTGCAGCACAAGTATATTCTGACAACAATTGATTATTTCACCAGATGGGTAGAGGCCATATTGCTACGGAAAGTAAACGAAGATGCAGTTATGGATTTCTTGCAGAACCATATTATGACCAGGTTTGGGGTTCCGATTTCCCTGGTTTTTGACAATGCTTCTTATTTGTCTTCTATTGGATTAACTACATTTGCTAATGAAACAAAAATTAAGCTGCACTATTCTGCAAATTATTACCCATAAGGAAATGGTTTGGAAAAATCTACAAACAAAATCTGATTAGAATTTTAAAGAAAAAAGTGATAGAAAATCAAAGGAGCTGGCATCTAGGTTTACCTAATGCACTCTGGGCTGATAGAGTTGCACCCAATAATTCCTTAGGTGTGTCACCTTACACTCTTGTTTATGGGAAAGAAGCGGTCCTCCCTCCAAATATTCTATTGCCATCTTCCATACTAGCCCAAGAGTCTAGGGGTACTGATAATGAAATTCTGCAAATCTGAATTTATAATCTGCTGAAATCAGAAGAGTCTAGGTCCAAAGTCGAGGAAAGGTTTAAGCATCAACAAGAAATGCTGAAGCATTGGTTTGACAAACACAAAGCTGGGAACAAAGAGTTCGAAGTAGGGGATCTGGTTCTTAAGTGGGATCATTCGCATGATGAAAAGGGAAAGCACACTAAATTTCAGCAATTATGGGTAGCCCCTTTTTAGATTGCAGCAAATCTAGGATCCTCAACTTACAAGTTGCAAGACTTATAGGGGTGGCAGGAGAACTTACCAGTAAATGGTTTAGTTCTCAAGCCTTATTTTTCTTAATGGTTTTTTATTTTGTTTTCTTGTACATAAATAAATGATTTGATTTGTTGCTTACTTTAGATTAGTTTTAATTGTTTTCTTTTACTTGCTTAGAGTTTGATTGGTTGTAAAGTTTTGTTTGCTTATGTTTCAATAAATCAACACGACTTTTGGTTGTATGGAGTTCATCAGAGTTTTGGATTAACTGAAATATTTGATCACGAGACTGCCTACTATTGACTCGTACAATATTTAAATTTTTCTTTCTTTCAAGATTAGCAAATTTTCTAGATGGTTATGAACACATTGAAGTCCTGCTTAATCCCTGTGAAATAACTAAGGATAGAAAAGTCCATAGTACTATTTTGAGGCTCCATTCATCTCACATTAAAAAATTTCCCTACGGGGTAACAACAAAAGACCCATGGAAAGGAAGCAAGGTAAACAGTGTATTATATTTAAATTATCCCATGCCATAAATTGAAATCCAAAAGGCTAATGAGAGTCAAAATCTCCTAAAAAGCAATATGTATAAAAAAAACATACTGAACCACATCAGTATGAATGATATTGCCAAAGTTATTTTCCATCCGTGAGTTAAAATTAAAATATCTCTCACACAAAAGGACACTATGGACAGAGGAGCATGAATTAAAACTCAGAAAGAAAGCAATTGGGAGGACTCAAAAGGACTAAAGTCTAGAAGCATAAAAAAGTGCAAATTGGCATGGGAATGAGGAACAAACAGATACATCTGTTTACCATATGTTACAATCCCGTACCAGTGTCTAAGTTGGAAGCCACCCAAAGGTAGAGGTAAAATAAAACTCATATCTTCAGCCTCAGAAGATTTATCCAAACTTTGAAATCCTGGTTCCCCTTCTTGAAATTGGACTATCATCAATGACTAAAGTTCATAAATCTTGCATTTTGGAATCCAAATATCTTGAAGAAACCTAATAGAATGATATCACCAAAACAGTCTGTTATATCAAATAATAAGTTGTTTAGAGATCTGTGTCCACCAGGTAGTCGCCAATTATTGCAGTTGCAACTATTTCCCTAAAAAATTTGATTTTTAGGGTCCCCCCTTTTTTTATTTTATAGCATCTAACCGGCCTAGGAATGTTTTATTTGCCAAGGTTTGCTCTGGGCTCAGAAATTTTTCGAAAAAACTTAGTCTTTTTGAATGTGTGTATCGGATGCTCAGTCAACTAGCTTTCCGATATCGGATGCTTAGTTGACTAGTCTTCTGACATTGCAGAAGAACAGTCCACTAGCTTTCTGATGGGTTTTATTAGGAAATTTTTCAAGATCTAAGTCGCTGCCTTGGGATTAGGTTGGTTTATCTTCTTGGAGTTGGTTTTTCGAGGTTCCAGTTTCCTAGTATCAAGCATATCCGATGAATCGGACGTCCCTTTGTCTTTATTTTTTCGATAATCGATCAAATGGGAAATCTCGCTGTCGAGATTGGTTTTATGGATTGAATTGTAATTTTTAGTCTATTTCTCGTGCGACGTTGTAGAAGGTTAATTATGAGTTGATCCGAAACTTAGTATTGGTGCCTCCGATACCGATGACATTAGTGCCTCTGATTTTCGATATTTCTTTTCCAGAGTGATCACCGGGTTAATAGAGTGATCAACAGCCAACATTGCGGTTTTCCTTCGAAGTTGGTCTCCCGACGGTGGTTAAAAGGTTTTCCCACCGCTACTTGTCTGCCGTGGTCAAGGTATATATAACATCGTTTTGGGTTTGTTACTTGTCATTTTCATCATAGAAGCCGTCCATCCTGTTGATTACGTGGTTGTCAAGCTTCCATTCATCCTCCTCTGCGCTCATGAAAGGTGTTCCCATCTAGGTTTCTTGTATCATCGTTGCCAAGTAGGATCTATTCACGGTTTTGGTTTTCTTGATTTTGTTAATGTTGAAACCGCCAGGTGGATAGGGTTAGGTTTCCACGATGGGGTTGGGTTTCTTTTGCATTTTGTGGCTTCCTTGTGGTGATTTTTATCCTTTTACTAGGGTTTCATCCCGTTGGTTGTGAGCATTTATTTTTGGCCAATGAGTTTCAGTCTGTTCGCTACTATGTGTTATGAGTGCATCTGGGATAACATTGCGGGGGTTTAGGGAATGGTGCAAATAGGCGTTTTTCTGTTTGCACCACCCTGTTCTTGGTTGTTACATTTTTAGCCTTGGGTTAGAAAACCATGCCTCCCATAGCAGTAGTTTCTCGTGGGATTCAGAAGGGCCATGCAGCTGATTAGGGTTTTAGAGTGTTGTTGAAGCAAGCGGCAGGGTGAGTTTTGCCTCAGTCGAGGTGCCCATATAGGTTTTATGAAGTTGGAAGAGTTTAGAGTTTATGCAAGCAGATTTTTGGGCAAGTTTGGGGAGCATAAATATTTTGTAAGTTGTTTAAAATTTCTCATTCAGAAGGCTATGGTGTTGACTTTGAATTCCAGCATGCATATCGAAGAGATGGTAATGTTTGTATGTTTTATTGTTTATCATTATACCAGTTGCTAGAGATAGGTAGACTAAAACCATGTTGCATGAATATTACAAGTTGATTTCCAGCACAACAATATGCCAAGAAAACAGAAGAAGAAAGCCCAAGTGGATGAAGAATAACCCGAAGTAGAAGTGATAACCAGGGTAGAAGTTATTTATGACGACACTAAAGCTACTACTTGTTAGGGTATACAGGGTACTCCCAAAGGACCGAACACCAAGAATAGCCGCTTCACATAAACAGATCACAGATCAATACACCAATGTTTGTCATGTGGTTAAAACCCTCGAGAGGGAAACAGTCCACGGCCCCGGCCAAATAGCTACTTCGGAGCAATTTATTATGCAAAAGAAAGAAAGTTACATGAGCTTCTCATAATCGATCAACTAGCCAAGGACCCTCTATGCTCTTTAAATAGAGATCATAGACCAATCGGGTGTTAAGCCACGGATCAATGGTAGGTATGATCTAAGAGAAGTTGAACCGTCGGATCACTCTATGTCTAGAACATATCGTGACCGTCGGATTAGAATATTTACAAATGCATACTAATGCATACAGGGTACTCCCAAAGGGGTACTACTGGGGTTGAGCCAAAATACAAGTGGGGAGAAGTGTATAGAATGATTTCAAGCCAAAGTGTCCCTAATCTTGGTTTTGAAGACATGCCAATATATGCTAACATTGAAAGGTCATCCCTTATGAAAGTGGCTACTAGGCCTAAGATTTTTCCATTCTTAGAAGTGATAGGTTGGATTTTGCCCAGGGCAGATGTAACAAGAATGATCCTAGCAAATACCGAGAAGCAAGGCTATGCTGCATACAACCTTGCTTACGTGTCTATGGCATATAATCTACCAACACCACAAAATTATCTAACTTAAATTTGGTTAAAGGATCTGAGTCTGGACATGGTAGAGACAGTAAAGAAAATAATGATCCCGGGAAAAACCTTTAGGACTAGACCTTCTGGAGAGTATGAGACATCAACTCTCTGTGGCCCATATAGAATCATCGCTTTAATCCTGAACAAAAGTTTTGGGAGAGCCAATGGGAAAAGTTTTAAGATGGGTTAGATACCAGTCATCTACTTTGTTGCTACACAAAGGGACCATTTTTAACTGGGCAAACATAGTGTCAAATAGATTGTCAGCCTGCATAAGCGCAACATTGGGAGGAGTGTCCCAAAAGAAATCAGAATTCTACATGAGCTCTATTTTGATGGATTTCATTCTATGCACTCAGCCTTTCCCTGCACTAAAGTGCAATTGGGATAAGGAATGAGCTCCAGTATATGTTTCCTACAAGTTATTTTGGGCTCATAGATATTACAACTATTATAAAGAGATTTGTGAGAATTTTATCATGCCTTTATACAATCTGATTTTCTTCGAAGAATGCAATTGCATGTCAGAAGAAAATTTCAAGGTGATGCAAGAATACATAAATTATTGTTTAACAGAGGACGGCTTATATGTAAGAATGTATGGCGGTTCAAGGGCCCCTTATCTGCTCCCAAGATATGTTATTGATTATGTACTCCATAAAGAAGTTGTTAGACAGTTATATATTGATGGAGTAGGGAATTTCCCTTTTTAACAGAAAAAAGCAGTATATCCTGTAGTGCCCTTTTTTGTTGGAAGTTACAAATTTTCAAGGGTGAAGAATGCAGTAGAATTTATCAAAGAATTGGAATACTTTCACTTCGGTGAAATGAACTTCCATAGAAATGATTCCAAGGACAAAGTAGCTAATTACTACAAAGAAGCTAGATTTCATTTTGAGTACACCGATTTTTGGGACAAAGATGAGGAGACTTTCCGCAATGCTAAGAACATGACAGCCCTAAGAAAAAGGTTCAAGCAAAAGATAGCAACTGTGGGTGGTAAAGGAAAAGCTGCAGAGAAATTGAAAGGGTAAGAAGAAAAAGAAGCCAAGAAGAGAGAGGAGGAGGCTAGAAGGCTAGTAGAAGAGGCAGACAACGGCTGAGGTCAGAAGAAGAAGAAAATAAATTAGCATCTGAAGAAGCAGCAAAGAAGCTTGAAGAAGAAAAGAAAAGGAAGGAAGAAGAGGAGACACAGAAAAAGCAGGCAGAGAGCGAGGGTGTCAAATTACAAGATGCCAAAAAGGGAAAACAACCAACAGATCATGCCAATGAAGGATTGAGGGAGATATACAAGAAGAACAAGATCCTATCGATTAAGGACAAGGGCAGTCTGATTTTGATCCATTAGAGCTTGTTGTTCCTTCTGGTAGTGTGGTAGGAGAAGGTTCGATTTATGGGGTTGATTTGATTCCTTTCATGCCTACGAAAGGAGAAGAGGTACCCTATTATAACGCTATATTTTATGACAAAGAAAAAAATAGAATTGTCAAAAGAACTGAAAAGAAGGTGGACACTGGGGTTAAACTAGGAAGGATGGTAAATGACAAAACAATAGTTCACGGTACACATAAGGATCCATGATTAATAGCGAGGGATGGGGTATCACTAACCCTAGCCACTGAATATAATGTATATAGGATCATGAATGAGCTCAAGCAGTCTCAAAAAAAGGTGGCCTTGCTGAAAGAGAGTTTGAAGAAGGAAAGGGGTGAAAGATAGAATCTAAAGAGAAAGTATGAGGACATGATCGTTGAGGTCAAAGTTTCAAAAGGAAAAATGTCAAACCTTGCAGGCAGATAAAGATGCTCTGGTAGTATCTGTATAAAATATAGAGAGGAATTCTCAGGCTACCTTAGCAGAGTTGAGAAAACTACAGCTGAAATATCAGAGTTTGGAGGCTGAGAAAAATCATCTTCAGTTATCAGTTGAAGAACTGAATAAAGAAAAGAGCAGATTAGAAAGTAAAGTGATAGAGTTAGAAGAGCAGAAGACCACCGCAGAAGGGAAGGCTAAGATATATGAGACTCAAACAACAGCCTTAAAGGAACAAAAGAATTCACTTGCAGCTTCACTGAAGTCAGTTATGGAGCAGAAGGTTGATATTGAACCTTTAAAGAAGCATGCTCTTATGCTTAGAAAGAAGATTCATCAAATATAACTGCAAATAGTGGAAGAAAGATTTAAATTCCAACAAATAGACATCAAATTAGAAGAAATTGTAAATATAACCTCATATTTTTTGGATAGAACCCAAGATATTTTGGAAACTCTGCGGGGAAGGATAGCTTGGGTAGAAGCAAACAAAGAATCTCCCACATATATATTTGTCAAAGATCAGGAGACAATAAAGCAATAATACGAGCTGATTGAGTTTGCCAGTAACGCAGCAGAAGAATTAAAGAAGACAGTGAAGAAAACATAGAGTGCATGTGCTGAATTGCGTAAGAGAGTGCTCCTAACCTATAATTGGTGTCAGACCTCTGCTGCGAAGAGATTGGAAGCACTGCCAGAACATGAAATGTTTTTGAAACATTTACAGGACAGATGTAGCGAAGATGAACAAGCCATCCAGCAAGTCAAGGCGTTGGATGAAAAGATACTAAAGACTGAATTAGCACATGCAGCTGTGAGTATTCACTTGCTAGAAGACTAGCTATGCTTGATTCCTTCCAGGATAGCGGGTGTAAAAACCTAGGCTTCTCAACACAAAATTACTATCAGATTTCTCGAACCTTCTAGTTTTGAGAATATAGCAGCCGAGGAAAATGTATGGAGAAAGTTCATGAACGAACAAGCTGGGCCCTCCTAGTTGAATGTTTTGGAATAATGTAATATATTATATTTATTTTTGTTCACAAGCTAAAAGACAATTTTTTGTAAAAGAAAGGTTGGAGGCCAAAAGGAAACGAGGGGCAGCCCAAGGGTTTTTGCTTTTTGTATAAATATGGACAAGTTTTAGGTAGAGGAGGGCCTTTTTTCAGACTATCCTTGTGTAATATTATTGTAAGAATAACCAATTTCATCTTATAATAAAGAGTTATATTTTTCGGCTGGAGAAAGCACTGTGGAGTTTCAAATGTTTTCCATGGGCTGATTGGATGTGAACTGTTTCTGTTTCATCTTGTTTGCATGAACTGTGAGATTTTTCTAACTTATGAATTCTTTCATGTTGTGAATGTGCTCATGTTTATTTCTGTGAAATTTCCACAATCGTAGTTGAGTAATGAATGTTTTAATTAAAAATGAGCTATCTCTTTGTTCATCTGTCTATTGATATTCATGTGTTCAGAAATGTTAACATCTATCTGTAATTTTCTTAATGCATGTTATACAATACATTACTCACCATTAATTATAGTATTGCTCCCTAGGGATAGGTTAGTTAGTCTTAGTTAGTTTTCTTTGTTTGTGATTTAGAAGCAATAGAGGTAAGACGAGAGGTAAGAACTTGTGCATCACATTGTGACACTCCTCATTATCTCTATCATCTGCATTTAGTTAGGCACTTGCACATCATACATAAATATAAAAAACTAAAAAATATACCTAAACAGTGGACTGGGCCTCAACCAACAAAACATTTAAACCGTTACTTGACCTACGGTAGCCGGATTGTAAACCGGACGGATTCCCCATACCAAACAATACTGAGCTAATTGGGAACATTTATGGGGGAGAATCCCTACTATTGTTACCTGCGATTTTCTAGGCCTCAGCAGGTTCAGAAGCCGAAATTTTTACAAGCTGAAGATAAATTCATGCTATACAATGTGTAAAAATGTCAACCTCATATTTGCTATACTTCAGGAGATATGGTTCCTCCAAATCAGGGTTCTAGCCTCGTCCAAAATACAGTCATAAACAAGTGACCTAGGGAGATTGGCTATATATTTATCTAAGAAGGTCCAAATGAAATTTCACAAGATGTTGCAAGTAGGGAACGACATGTAGTTTCTGTGGTAAGTTTTTCAAAATCGGAATGTGAAACAATGACACATGGAAGTCCATACAAGTTCGCTATGTTGAACAGTCCCCAAAACAATCATCTTGGGAAACTCAACATAAGTCCCACTTGGAGAATCCATTTATGCTCTAACCTATGGGGTTGGAAATAAGAACCATCAGGATATCATAGTGAGAAGTTTGAGACCTTAAGGATCTGAACCTTCGGAGATACATCAAAAGAAATATTAGTCATTTATCTAGAAGAAATTGGAAAACTAGGGATTCTTGTTTTGGCAGCTTCCCTCCACTGTTTTTAGAAAAGGAGTACATTGGATAGCTTGCCTTGATGAGGCCCATCTTTCTATCCAATCAGAATTTTAAAATTCCAAGTTTTTAAATTTAGGGTTTCTCTGATAAACCCTAGGTCAACCAGCTCCAAAACTAGGACGAACACCTCAAATTGGTAATATCTAAATTTTTGCTATTTACACTTAAGGCTCTCATTTCAAAATGACTAATCACACCAGCTTGATGACAAGCTTGGTGAAGCTGACAACTTCATAGTATGGAAGTATAGGACCTTCGTGATCCTTGAAGAAATTGACTTGGATTAGTATTTTAGTATGAAAGTTCTAGGAGACAGAGGGGGATGAGGCTAACTTATAGAGCCAAGAGAGTCATTGCAGATTCTATTAAATATCATCTCATCCCTCATGTGTCATCCTTAAAGACACCAAAATGAAGTGTTCAATGCTATGACGAAGCAATCGAAGAGGAATAAGATATTGTTATAACCACCTTGAATGGCCTCCCAAGATCATGGGATTCATTCATTCGAGGAATGTGTGCCAGAAGGAAGTGATTACCTTCAGAAAAATTTGGGAAGAGTGCACACAAGAAGAAGCTCGAATCATAATAAGAGAAGAGAAGATGGGAGCAACTGAAGATCAAGCTCTTACGATTCATAGAAGATCCCTCAAGCAATGAGGAATATCAAGGACTCAATTCTTGAAGAACCTCTTATCCATCTTATCATTTGAATAAGAAATGATGTTGTTATGAATGAAGAAGATGATGAAGATGAAGTCTCAAGGAGTCTACCCACGAAACAAATAAACATAAGTATTCAATTGTCATTTCATGATATTGTTTGGTTATGCATTTGTTTATATTCAGTTGATGTGTTATGCATGTTTGAGTATTTGCATTTATACTATTGAATTTCACATGATGGGTAAGAAGTCAATGATGTTGTACAACATTACATTACTACTTATATAGATTTAAATCTCTTTGTTGACATATTAGGAGTAGCACACATTCTTAATGACATTAGGGTAGAATGCATCTAGAAGTTATTGTATGTATACATGATATGAATGAATGTTGTAGCATTGGCTAAGATAGTTGCATGCTTATGTGACATATATTTGTCACTATTAATATGTTTTGGAAATTATGATATGTTTCTAAATCATGCAACTAAACTTGACTTGTACATCATTCCAAATAACAAGTAACAACGGTTTAGAAGAGGAACCTGAAGATTCTTGGGTCAAAGACACCATAGAAAAAGAAAGAGCTTTAGAAGAATACAATGATAATGGTAGATGAAGACCACTTTCAGAACGAGAAATAATCCAAGATGAAGAATAGTATGACGATACTTCCAAAGAAATAAAGAGGCCTCATACACACTCTATTTATGTGACACTGTTGAGTGACATCATTGATGCAGAGCCTTCCATCCATGAAGAAGTAGACAAGAAGAAAGGGAAGGAGACTATGATCAAAGAGTACTAGTTCAAAAAGAATGATGTATAGGATGTGGTGTCGAGACCTGAAGGGAAGTCCATAGTGTCTTCCCTATGGATATACAAGATCCAACATGTAGTATATGGCAACATCATGGGATACAAGGCAAGATTCGTAGGACGAGGCTTCTCACAGAAAGAAGGCATAGACTACAAAGATACATTTGCAGTCACTGGGAGTTGAGACACATGACAAGAAGAATCATGTGTGCAGATTAAATAAGGCCTTGTGTGAGCTCAGAAGGCACCCATGGGATAACACCTACACAAGGAGCTTGAATATCGTATAGCGTGATGAAGATCTTAAACTTTGCTACAAGGTTGAAGATGAAAGCCTATAGAGGATGACAAGCTCACAGATGGGTGTGAGAAGAAATTTTCAACAAAGTTCAAGATAAAGGATCTTGGTATCAAGTGACCCTAGATGGATACATAGAATATTAGTAGCAGAGGAAGTTACTTGTCGCTCCCGGTTACAGAATGTTTCAATACATAGAGTATGAAATGCAGAGGGAGAATGTTGCTCTGCTTCAGAGGGAGTGACTGCAGAAGATCCAGAGGTTTGACATGGTATGACAAGATGGAGAACTTACTGATGGATCTAGGATTTACTGACAATAAATCAGATTCCAACCTTTACTTCAAGGTTGAAGGTGGAACACCAATGATGCTCCTGTTATATGTCGATGAACTGTTCCTGACAGGAAAATATGAACTCATCAAAGATGCAAGAAGGAAGCTTGCTTCCAAGTTTGAGATGAAGGACTTGGGTATGATGCACTACTTTCTAGGCATGGATGTGCGGCAGAGTGCAGATGGAATATCCCTTGGACAAGGGAAGTATTCAATGTAGATTTTGAAGAGGTTCGAGATGATGGAATACAAGGCCATGGCCACACCTATGGAATCAAACCTAAAGCTATTGAGTGATTCTTCATCAAATATGGTTGATGCCACGATGTATCATCAGATGATTTGTTCAGTGATGTGCTTGATGAATACAAGACCAGAAACATGGTTTGCTATGAACGACATGAGCTAGTTCCTAACAGATCCGAGACATGCTCACTTGGTTGCAAAGCATGCAGTGAGGTACCTGAAGGGTACAGTTGAGTATGGGCTCAAGTATGATATGAATAACAAGACTAACCTACATGGTAATGTTGATCCAGATTGGTAGCGCCACTGAGAAGAAGAGAATCTTGGGTTGGGTTTCTTCTTTAGTTTAAGATCCAATATGGGCCATTGGTTTGGCAGGATGGATTCCTGCATGGTGCTGAGTACATGTGAGGAAAAATTTGTTGCCACTTACTCGGCTATTTGTGAGGTAGTATGTTTCTTTTGAAATCTAATATTTGATTTGATTGATCTGACTTGCATTTTTTGTATGATGCAAAGAGGAGCAATGAAGCTCCAATGTGTACTTCAGATCGAGGTTCCTTCCAAAGGGAAGTGATGAGTCTAAGATCCTTTTTGACATGGTGGCAGGCTGGGCCTCCCATGGTCGGATGTAAGTGCTGAGCCTTTTTGACATGGTGGCCGTCTGGGCCTCCCATGGTCGGATGTAAGTGCCGAGCCTTTCCTGAATGGTGGCAGGCTGGGCCTCCCATGGTCGGATGTAAGTGCTGAGCCCTTCCGACATGGTGGTAGGCTGGGCCTCCCATGGTCAAATGTAAGTGCAGAGCCTTTCCCTGGATGGTAGTAGGTGTGTCCTACCATGCCGGTGGATGTAAGTGCAGAGCCTTTCCCTGAATGGTAGTAGTTGTGTCTTACCATGACGGTAGATGTAATTGCTGGAGCCTTTCCTGGATGGTAGTAGGTGTGTCCTACCATGCCGATGGATGTAAGTGCTGAAGCCTTTTCTCGGATGGTAGTAGTGTCCTACCATGCCGGTGAATGTAAGTGTTATGGTATGTGTATCTGGGTTGTGCTCTGTGTGATGATGAGATGATATGAAGATGATGAAGATAATAATAGGGTACACAGGTTTTGCAAGATGCATTTAATAAGTCCCGATATGTACCTACTTGATGGCTTGTGCGCAGAGATGATGAAGACCTGACAAAGGGATAGGCCTACATATAGCATGAAAAAGGGTTGGCACTATAGATGAAGACCTTCCAGAGGACTAGGCCTACATCCAACATGAAAAATGGTTGGAACTGTAGAAACTTCTGATGACAGATGGTATGGGACGAAGATCAAATTATAAGAAGATAATGGCAGCAGCTATGATGAAGACTCTATTAACCACCTTTTATTGAATTTGACAATTATTTATACATTTAAAGAATTATTCAATATCATCATTTTATTACAACTTGTTAAAAGATTAGTTTGAAAACAATTACGTTTAGTTTGAAAACGATTATCTTTCTTCCCTCAAAGAGGATTTGACCTCATCTTGAGACAGTGTGCTTTTATGAAGAAGAAACACAAAGGAAGAGAGATATCTCTCTTCACCCAAGAAAAGGGAACACGTACATGATTTGGAGGTACTCGGTTATGGAGGAAAGCGATGGAGTGGAGAATCATTTTTTATCAAGAATGATTTTTATATTCCAAGACTGGAAATGGTGGTAGAAATGGTTCAGTGGGAAGAAAGAGGGATCTAAAATAAATTGATGATGGCCCTGGAGAGTACCTTGGTTTCTTGAAATCCTCTCTAATGGTGGTATACTCCATTTCATTTATTTATTGGAGACGAAGTGTAAGCTTAGGTATGTGGTTCACCCATATTGTTTTTATTACATTCAGTAGAATAGAAGAAGTGCTTCCTCCATAATTGCTTGCTACATGGAGTTCTTGAGAGCAGAATTACTGTCTTTATGGTTGCTCATCGTACAATTCATTGAAAATAGCCCAGATCTTTTATATGTTATCATTCCTTTAACATATTCTATATATACTGATACAATATCTCTTATATGGAAACAAACGACTTGTGAAATAGGTTTAAGCTCTATACTTGATAAAATGATAAAATTATTGTTGATATATGCATTAGTAATGCTTTGAATTAGAATACAATTCAGATTATGTGGGAAAAATTACGATTATGCACATCTGATGTTCAATTGAATGGCTATTTATGTTGAGAAAACAAAGAGGAAGGAATTAAAGGTATTTAAAAAAATGTGTATAAAGGTTGAATATGGCAAAGATATGTGCCATGAAATACAAATGCATGAATGAGTTTACTTTAGATCATAAATTTTATTATGATTAACAGATGATGTGTAGTCATGGGAATGATATGTTATCATCAAGAGGTAAATTTTTCAAAGTAAGTTGAATTCTTAAGAGTTGTGATCGAGAGGCATAGACAAAATTCCTTAAAGGGAACTACTACATATGAGTCATATCTTCTTACTTTTTATTTTCACTCATCAATACGTATGTACATGTTTTATGCTAAGGTTCTAGAAAATATTGCATTGTTTATAGTAAAGCACAAGTGACTTGAGGTAGAGAACCTTGAAGACTTACAAAGGAAATATCAAAGATGTGGGTATCTTCGAAAATTGGCAAGAGTAACTAGAACTAGAAAGAGTGTGTATATCAAAATAAGAGCAATGAGGACGATGTTATTCTAAGGGTGGGGATGATGTAATACCCCTCTTGATACCACCTTGTTGTAACGAAAAATACAAACATATAATTGTAGTGCCTTGGGAACTATAACAAGTGAATCGTTGATATTCATTTAATAAACTAAAATCCTACACGTGTTTAATGTTAACTTATAAGAAATGCTAGGAAACACATCATTTGTGTAGAATGGTGAATGCATTACTATGAGCTTACTGTTGACTTGTAAATTAATATAATTATACCTTCCTCTTAGTTAGAATAGAGATCAGTATTATTAATGTGAATCAAAGGATGGAATAAATATTACCAGCACCTAATTAGTCCTACTACTATTATTTAATGATAATGGAAACACACACACACACACACACACATATAAGGAAAATGCATTTCTATATTATAGTGGTCCACTCTCTAATGGATAAGAAGAAGTTTTTATGTAAATATATATTAGAAAGGGGAAATAAAGAAATAAGGAATTGAAAATATGCATATATACATATATATATATAAGGGATCCATTAAGATATATCTTTTGATTAACTAAGGAATAAAATAAATATTCCTAGTTCGCTACTTAATGGAGATGATTACATATTTACTTTATCCACCCGCATTGTCAAACAATAGATTAAGAATTTAATAGTATGGAGATTATATATATATATAGGAATAGAGATTCTCCAAAGTTTCCTTAACCACCTTTTATTGAATTTGGCACTTATTTATACATTTAAAGAATTATTCAATATCACCTTTAATTAAGAATGTTAAAAGATTAGTTTGAAAACATTTACGTTTAGATTAAAAAAAAGTATGTTTATTCCCTCAAATAAGATTCAACCTCATCTTGAAACAGTGTGCTTTTATGAAGAAGAAACGTAAAGGAACATAGATATCTCTCTCCACCAAAATAAAAGGGAAAACGTACATTATTTGGGAGAACTTAGTTATGGAGAAAAGTGATGGAGTGGGGAATCATTTTCAATCTTGAATAATTTTTATATTCCAGAACTGGAAATGGTGGTAGAAACAGCTCAGTGGGAAGAAAGAGGGATCTAAAAGAAATGGATGATGGCACTAGAGAGACCTTGGTTTCTCAAAAGCCTCTCTAATGGTGGTATACTCCATTTCATTTATTTATTCAAGACGAAGTCACAAGTTTAGGTATGTGGTTCACCCTGTTGTTTTTATTACATTTCGTAGAATAGAAGAAGTGTTTTCTCCATAATTGCTTGCTACATGGAGTTCTTAAGAGCAAAATTACTGTCTTTATGGTTTCTCATTGTGTGATTCATCGAAATTATCCCAGATATTTTATATGGTATCCTTCTTTTAACATATTTTATATATATTGATATAAGATCTCTTATAGGTAAAATGAACGACTTGTGAAAAATGTTTAAGCTCTTTCCTCTCACTCTCTTGACTATATATTATATGTTTTTGAAGGAGGCGTGACCTCCTTTATAGGATCGATCTCCTCATGGCCTTTTAAAGGTTATGTATTAAAAGGAACAAACCTTTTTTTTTTACAGGAAATTGTCCCTCCTTAAAGAAATGCGGCTTTAAGTTGTTCCATGAAGATGGAATCTCTTCCTTTAAAAGAACCCGGACTTAGGTAGTTATTTTGAGAATGTAGCTCCATCTAAGTATTGTACATGTCTTAAAATTACTTTCATTGTAGTGATAAGAGCCCAAATATTCTACATTTTCACTATTTTGCATGAAGGATGCAAGTCGGTTCGATGCTAAAACAATATAATAGAAGAATGTAAAATCTTTGTGTGTTGTTTAAAGAACATCTAAATACTTGAACAGCATAAAATCTCTATTTGTTGAAGAACGTAAGACTCTATGTTGAAGAACAATGAACATTAATAGTGTTACTTAATGAGCACAATGTTCTATTTAGAAAGGTTGAAGAGGAAAGTGATATGTTCACTTTCTTTGTTTAAACAAATTATGTAATCCATATAAGTTTTGTTTTCGCATATAAGTGTCGAAGTCCGTCTCCTAAGAAGGTGATCTTTATTATTTTATTTGTTGGAAGAATATGAGATATTCCATGTTACATGATCTGCATTAATGTTAAGATCCTTATCGGGTGACTATCTTCTCATGGTCGACCGATATCTAGTCATTATACTTGTCTTTCTTGTGAATCGAGACCTTTTTAAGTTGTCTATGCAGTTTGGCTTTTGAAGAGTCATAGATCATCTATGTATTATTTAAAGTTCATGATTGTGTGAAAGGACAAAAAATTGATAGTTATATGTGTAATTATGTTGAAGCTATATGAAATAAGTTAAAAGACTCATACGTTAGGTACATCATTATATAATTGAATACCACCTCAGTTTATTGTGAAAAAAAGAGAGTCAAGTGTTCTACTTAACTTGTAAAGTGACAAGTCTTCTTATTGAAAGGTCAAGCTACAATATGTTTAATCATTTATGGGTTAGGTAATATACGTTTTGGAACTAAAGTTAATATTGTGAAAATATCTTAGTGATTATATGAGAGAAACTACGAGAGAGTGGAAAGAAGTTGCAGTGGATGTGCGGCAAATTGCATTCCTTCCTACTCTAGATAAAATAATAAAGAGGCCAAAACATTCTTGGTGGGCATAGCCCATTTTTTGGTGAACCACGTATATTGGTGTCTTTCTTGTATTTGCTCCTTATGTGTTTCATCTCTATTTTATTTAATTTAGTTGTAGGATACTTAATGATTTTTGTTTTATGAATGATTATAATCGAAGATCATAGTATGTAGAAAAATATGTGTAAATGTGTGCTATAACTTTAATTTAGTGATAATGTTGTATTGAAAGTTGGAACATTACCTTAATGTGATGATTATGTCCAAGTAAGCAATTGTGAATGGTAAAGGTTGTACGGTAACTAGTTGAAGTGAATGGTATTCATATGGCTATCACTCATAAGAATCCCTACTTAATAAGAAGGTTGCACTTCATCAATGCATGGTAATATTCCATCATCATTGGGACTAATATTTATGTTTGAAGCACGAAGTTAAAAAAATAACTACCTTGTTTTCTAAAAAATGTAAAAAGGAGATTGGGTTTGTTACAATTATGACCTGAATTTTTAAATGGTGCAACCACTATACATCTACTAGCATTGATTTTGTTGCAATCCAGTGAATAAGTTAAGAGAAAAATATGCCATGAGAAAATATGAGGGAAAAAAAAACAATTTTAATTTCAACTTTTCAATAGTTGTAACTTTTAAATAATTTTTCATAATCATTAATATGATCCCAATTTTGAAATGGTGCATCCACTTTGCTTCTAATGGCATTGGATTGATTTCAATCTAGTGATAAGGATGCAAGAAAAATTCACCATAAGAAATATGTGAAAAAGAAGAAGAAAAAAATCTTACCCTTAGCATAATAAACGAGGTACAAAAAGGTTCTCTCCTATCACTTGTTATGATTCTTAATGCATAAAATGATCACAAAACATATATTTAAACTAATATGGATTCCCCTTTACTTCATTAAATCATAAACCTTTAAAGTAGGGAAACATACAATAACCTTCACAAGTGTTTATCTTTCCATTGTGAGTGGCATTCTTATCAGATTTCCAAGGTCTTCTTAATGAAATATGGCAAGCTTCCATGGTCAAGGCATCTCAATAATTCTCAATAAGAAAAATAATTAGACATTTCTCTAAAATTGCTACTCGATATGTTTTTTGCAACCATGAAACTTTACAAGCACTAGGATGTCATGTACATTTCAAATGTAGCCTCTTCGTCACTCTGATAGAAATCAAGTTATATGTTCTACCACTATCAATATTCAAAGAACACCTTTTACCTCCCTCCTTGTAAATGATTATGAAGACATTCTTTAGTTGTCAAGGCTCCTAATATTTATGCAAATTCTCTAGTTTCAACATAACTCTTTGAAACATAAGATTCTCTTCTTACTCTCTCGATGAAATTCAAAGACATTATCCTCCACAACTATTTTTATTGCTCAAGTCATGAGTAATAGGCTCCATTCATATTACATGAGGATACACTCGATCTATTCCCTCTTAAACCACACTTGAAGCATGTGCACATAAATTTTACTTTGCTTTTTCCATATCTACATCCTTTATCAACATTGTAACCTCTTACAAACCTCTCATTTTTATATCTTGCACTATCCTCAGATTATTTTTTCTTTTCTTGCTGCAAATTGCTTTCCTCTTCTTCTTGTGATTTTACTTCTTGTTCCTTCTTTCCTTTTGGTAAATCTACCTACAACCCTAAATCCAAGTGATAAGCCTTCAACGTTGGCCAAACATCCATCAAACGTATTCCATCTTGTGTGTTAAATCTCAAGCCCATTCATATGCTTTGCAATTGGATTGAACACTCTGAATGCTTTTCCATAATCTATAGAATTATTTGTTGTGTGCTTGACCATTCTTCTCTCTTTCTTTGAGCAATTGTCTCAACACATTCAATGCAATATCAAAATGCAAGAGTTTATATTTAGTTTGGACACCATCAAAATCCATGTTTGGATTTTTTCCTTGTCGTTTTGTTGTCTCTCCATTGCAAAGTGTCCCACAATAGTGAAGCATGTTCTCTTAAATTGGTATTGACAAAACTTGATTGTTATTGATATTTAATTTTCTCAAACTCCAATAACATTTCCATCTCACAAATCTGTCCAGGCCTCAACTAGCCCTAAGTCGAGTGCATTGTGAACCACCCTTTAATTTTTTAACAGATCATGGTCAAATAGACTCTGCTCCCTTGGTTTTTTTTATATTGAATTAATGATTATGGGTTGTTGGCTAGAGTTATATTCATTGAATGTATGTTTGATCTTTATATTTTATAACACAACCATGATATTTTGTGGCATTTGAATTGTCAAGTTGGTTTTCCTTGCGAGTTTTCTCTTCCCACATTTGTTGCATTGCATACACCAAAGTCTTTGCTCTTGCACCTCTTTTATTTGACTTTGCTCAAATAAAAGCACATTGTCTAGTGTCATGACCGAGTCTTGGGCAAATTTTAGAATTTGTGTTTATGTTTAATTTGGATTTTCCCTCCGAGTATTTTATTAATCTCATTCAACATCCCCATGACCTTTCTACAATTTCTAATCTCTTCAACTAAATGAAAAAAAAGGAACTCTTATTTTCATATCTTGTATTAGTAAAACACATTCTATATCTATAATTGTTGCAGGAATACGTAAAACACATTCTTGTATCTGTAATTGTTGCGGGAATACATAAAACACATTCGTGTATCTGTAATTGTTGTTGCGGGAATACATAAAACACATTTTTAATGATTTAGAATCTTTGGGACGAACGCATTTACAAATCCAATAATTATAATCACCGTTCTTATGGTTTAAGTTGGATTATTTAATTGTAAAAACATTGGATTATTTCAACGGTTTAAGTTGCATTTTATTAAATGATTCCACCTCCCCTTTTATGTATCAATATAAAAGATAATACTACTATAATTATACTTTCACCCGTTCACTCTTCCCCCTTTATGCCAACCCCTCTTATCCGACACTATGCTCCTCCACCTGTACCCTACCACCACCGACTCGTCTCGGGTCTCTCCCCTACACGATCCTTTCCCCTCTCATCCACGCTACCTTTCCCTCAAATTACCACCTCCTCTCCGCTCCCCTTCACCTCCACCACCTCACTACAGCCCTCGTCTCAACTAGCACCACCTCCTCTCCGGTCTCCTACACCTCCACCACACTTTACACATGTTTCAACCAGC
Source organism: Pseudotsuga menziesii (assembly GCA_001517045.1). Classification (NCBI taxonomy): domain Eukaryota; kingdom Viridiplantae; phylum Streptophyta; class Pinopsida; order Pinales; family Pinaceae; genus Pseudotsuga; species Pseudotsuga menziesii. Next base: position 62,518 of record LPNX010095517.1, read on the forward strand.
AGCACCTCCTCTCCTTTCCACCTGCCTCCTCTCCGTTGCCCTTCACCTCCACCACACTCTACACCCGTCGTCTCAACTAGCACCACCTCCTCTCCGGCCTCCTACAGCTCCACCACATTCTACACCCGTCTCAACCAGCACCACCTCCTCTCCTCTCCATCTGCCGCCTCTCCCCGTCATCTGCCACCCAACTTCCCAACCTCCCCCTAAGCAGACCCATTCCCATTGGCAAGGGAGGGACCCACAAATATGACGTGCTTAACCCTTAATGAGCGATGCTAAGGAATAACTTCCTCAGGCCCTGGGTTTCAACACCCAAAGCCCACGTCTACTTTGCAGCTACCTGTTCTTCTTTTTTTATAGGTCTGAACTGCACCGTACATTTAATTTGCTTTGCATGTGGGATATTTATTTAATCAACACATTAATGACTGAAAAAAACGTCATGTGGAGCTGTGGAAAGAAGAACAACCCTTGAAAGCAGCATGACATGTCTATTCAAGAAACCAATAGATGCCCGACCAGTCAGGAACAAGAATTTATACCAGTCAGTAACAAATATTTGTAAGTCCATCGCAAGGTTCAGCCAATCAATCGATTTCATTAATTTGCAGAACTTATACTCCTTAATCCATTAGTGCACTAAATTGCTGTAGAAGAAAAAGAAGATGTTACAATAACTACAGAAATGGCATCGGCCCATAAACACATTTCCACTCATTGTAAGCCATTGGTGTGAAATCCTGTTTTATAGAAGAAAATTCAATGTTTATTCACTCTCTGAAATCTCTGTGCTCATTATAATACTGCCCAGAATGCGCATTGTATATCTGAATACATTAACAGTATAGTTGAAGAGAAGAAAATACCAAGTGGGAGGCACTCAATAACTGCAAAAGATTTCACGAATGCAACATAAAATGGGATATCAACGGGAGTTTGGTACACCAGGATACGAACGGGGCAAACTAAAAACAGATTTTGACTATACTTACGAACAAATACAATATACTATAACATTCACTTCACATAACACACTCTCACACCAAAAAAAAAGTGAATCCCTATCCTGCTAGAAAAATTGGGAAATTAATCAAATATGGAATCAACAAAGATAGTGGGCATTGAATTTTATCAAGATCGTCAGCTGACAACCAATATCGAAATAATGATCTAAGTTAACAGAGTCATACAACATAAAATGGGATATCAACGGGAGTTTGGTACACCAGGATACGAACGGGGCAAACTAAAAACAGATTTTGACTATACTTACGAACAAATACAATATACTATAA